>BMAU01015354.1:0-70000 GCA_019973935.1 Trichonephila clavipes | reverse complement strand
GCTCTAAGCGTATTCATCTCAATATATCCCTCAACATTACGGACGCGCTGCATGCGTCCACCTGGATTTTGCACTAGTTCAGACATCACAAACGCGTATATTGCATTCTAAAGTAGTTGCTTCTTCTACTAATAGATGGCAGCACTTGACATAATGATAGAGATTTGAATACAATATTTCACATGGATTAGTTCATGGATTAGTTGCAAAATGGCGTCAGTTACATGTTTTTGAAATCTAAAGACGAGTGAGATGTCAAGTGTTAACAACAATCTATATATTATGTAAATATAAGCACGCATCCTTAAAATAAGTTTTTTGGGGCTAATTATTTTAATTAACTAATTATTAATTAAATATTATTATATACTATCGGACCCGACAGACGTTGCCCTGTACATACATATCAAATTTAAAAATTGCAAATTTTAATGAATAAGCTTTAACAATCTGGACCGTTTTGATGAAAATTTGTATGAGAAAAGTAATTACAATACCTAACGTTATTATCTATACGGTTATCATAATTCGATCAATCGATAGCATGTGAGTATGTGTATACAACGAACGAAATTAAATGTAGAGGCTGTGTGAATAAAAACTTTTAACTTGCTTTAATTAAAGATGAAAAAGTTGAGACTCAAACTAGTTTATAACAGGTATATTTATGAAATTGTACAAAAAAAAAAAGATCAACAACAATTTAGAAATAAAAAAATAATTAAATAAACATTTTGCATTGGACCGAATTGTAAATCTAAACTATTCCAGAATTCACTGGAACAGACACAAAAAATTTAATCAGCCGTTTAGGAGGAGTTTAGACACATGTACACGCACAAAAGATTTATATAAATATATATATAACGTATCGTGGCTTTTATTGTCGCGCATTAGCAGAAAAAATTCCACACAGGGAAAAAACCATTGTGTTTTAAGGTTTTTAATTAATATATTTTTAACTATTTGCGATATCGGACCGAATAGTGAATCTAAATCATTCTCGAGTCCACTGGAACAGACACAAAAAATTTCATGAAAATCGGTTCAACCGTTTAGGAGGAGTTAAGTCACATACACAAGCACAGAAGATTTATACATATAAAGATTATTTAAATTATTTAATTAGGGTTAAATAATAACAACTATAAAAATTCACATTTATGAAGAGAATAAAAAAAAAACTCCCTCCAACACGCACTTTTTTAAAAAAAAAATAGCACACGTTGGTGGAAGCGAAAAAAACTCAGCGCTGGAGGAAGATCCGAATGGCGGCGTAAAGGTTGCAATTCCAATCTCAGGTGTCAACTGAAAATTTTAATTATAAAAGTTAACATCTCAGTTTTATACTATAACAAAGAAAATTTCTGGATATTGTAGTAAAACCTTTGCCTGAAATATGGTTCAATTCTATAGCAAATTCAATATTTTGCATAACATTTTTCTTTTAAATAGAAACTAAACTCTAAGCAAATAAAAGGGTCATTACGCACTGACAATTCTTTGCACTATTAAAATTGTTTGCTCCAAAAATAGGTCAAAAGGACTCGGAATAAACAAGAAATAGTGTAAAGGTATTTTTTTCTTCAGGCATTCGGGGGGAGGGAATGAACACTCCCACAGATATCTTGAAATTGTGAATACTAAATCATACATTATTTTTATTTATTTTTTTTTCTATTCACGATTACCTTAAAATCCGGCGCATATAATGCACACCTACATTTTTAAGCAACATTTTTTTTAATTTTTTGGTATATTCACCGTATAAAGCGCATTATCTTTTTTACAAAGGAACCTGAAATGCACGTGTGCAATGCTTTTATGTTTTGAAAACATTTATTCCAGGTATTATTTTAGGCCTTAGGAAAAATAGTGAATTTCAAAAACTCCTGCCCTTTAAATTAATTAGGCAAATAATTTCTTTTAAATGAACAATAGTCATCAATTTATGATGTCATATGTAAACATGAATTTTTTTATATTAATCTCTTTTTTTCAAGCTGTCAATCTTATAACCGGTTTACAAAGCGAACACGCAAATTTTGATCTTATTTTTTATGTTATAATTGCGCGTTATACGCCAGATTTTATAATGTGTACAATTAAGGTAATGCAACAATATATTATTAAGACATCTTTATTTTTTGCCACATAAGTTCCACATTTTTGAATAGAATATATATTATAATCTACTATCTTTCAAAAAATAAAGAAGAATAAAAAATCAAAAATTTATTGAAAATAATAAGGTAAAATTTAGTAAGTAAAAATAAATGTACTGAAATCCAATTGAAAGTAAAAACTCTATTTTTCAACAATTTAACAGTTAAATAAAAATGTAAATTAGAAATTAAACCTATAAATCTATAAATTAATGACTCTGAACTATTAAGAAATATTTAAAGTATTTAACTTTTATTTTTGAACAAATCGCATAAAACGCGTATTAAGAAAAACCTAGAAAAATGTGATTTTACTTCTTTCCGTCCTGAAGAAAATCCATCCACAAAGTGGAAGAGTAGCATGATGAATAACATGGAGATTCGTGATCAATTTGTCTTTTTTCCTCAGCACGAAAAAGAACTGAAATGGAAAGAATTATCATATGAAATCAGTATTTTTGTGAGGTTTAAAATGAAATATGATATTAAGTTGCTATTTTTTCAAAAATAATCCAAAATAATGATGTATTGGTTCATAAAAAATATGCAAGAATTTTTAACGAAGAAGTCAAATCTTTGAAAATATCACATTAATAATGCTTTTGAAACGAATGTGAAATGAATTTGGGTCAATGGGGTTTTTAAAACAAGAATTTATGGCATAAGAAGGAAGTGCAAAAAAAATTAAGAGCTCACGGGACTCTTAAATTGCAAATTTTTCAATTTTTTTAAAAAAAATATATGTTAACGCTTCAACATTTCTGAGCATTTTGATATCAAAATTGTGTTGATACTGTAAAAACTTCCAAAGTTATTGAGAAATAACTATTGACACTTAAACAAAAACCCTATCTCTTTCTTATCTTTAACTTCCTTTTTCTCAAAACAAAAAATTCCGCGCAGGATTTCTCAGAAACTATTTATAATATTGCTTTGAAATTTCATACACGTGTTCAAAATAAGGCTCTTCATAACGTATATATCAATTTTCAAAAAAAAATTATTAAAATTTTTTATTTGAATTTTAATCATTTTTTTTCTTAAAATTTTAAAGTTTTCGTTTTATCATTGTATTTAAAAAATAATTTTTTTCTCTAAATTTCTTAAAAGTAATTATAACTTCAAAAAAGTGAATATTTTTATCCCAAAAGTAAAACTAATTTTGTAAGTTTTTATCAATTTTGTACTTCATAATCCTGCGCGGTGTAAAATACTCATTTTCATATTTTTGAAAAATTGTCCAATTTATATTTTATTATAATTTTTTAAATTTTTTCTCAAATTCTCTGACAATTTGAGAGGTAACGTAATGAGATATAATTATCACGTAGTAAAAATTTCAAGTTGGGGTTTTGTTTTACTGCTAAGTTACATTGGTTTGAAGAAGGATGTTTTTTTCGAGCGCACGGATATCGGTTAAGGAATGAAGATAAACTTAAATATTTATCTTGCCTAAAGTTCGACTAATAACTTAGTCACATTGAAATCGGCAATGATTAATTTCAAAGAGTTAACAGTGTTACGTATTTGGTAACGGAGATAAATAATGAGTCGGCCTCAGAAATTCATAAAAGAATCATTGCTGCAAGTAGTTGTTTTTATGCCCCGAAGAGTTATTTAAAATGCAGCTTTCTCATATTAAGCACTAAATTGCTTTTTTACAAAATTCTTATAAAATCTGTCCTGACTTAAGCATCAGAGACTTAGGCATAGACTTTAGGTGGTGAGTAAGTAGGGATGGCGATTATTTCCGAAAAAGATCGATTTTTAAATCAATTTGAATCGTAACCTGATGAATCTTTTCACAAAAAAAAATCGATTTTTTCTCAAGTCTGCATTTGCAATGTAAACATAAATCCATTTTATGAAAAACAAGAAAAAATACCATAATATACGATCTCTTACCAGTAAAATCTGGGGATTCTTTTAGTTCAGGGAATTCGACAATTACAATTATTTTTGTTATTATATCAAAGTATCACTTATAAGAGAAGACATTAATTTTCTAAAAGTATTTATCACGCTAAAAAGTTTAGAAAATAGATTATATAGCTTATAGTTCCCAAATGCTTAATATCTAAACTTTTTTTAAAACAACAGTCTCTCTCGAGTCTATAGGGACCCAAGTGGTTCCGCTCATCACTTGCGATGTTGCCGGCAATCGAAAACAGGCGCTGACAAGGAACACATGATCTCACGATACTCATATACATCATAGCTATTGAGTGAACGTGATTATTAATAGAGCTTTTTGTTCTTGCCAGTAAATTATAGGCTCATACTTCAGGTGCATAGCTGCCTGCGAAAAATAGTGTTTAAATTCTTCGTTTTTTACGGTTTTTACCAACTTTATGGTTTTTACCAAAACGGAAAAAAACCGAATGTCGATTTCCTAGAACGAAATATCGATTCAGTGCTACATATCGATATAAGAAATCGATTTTTTTGGCCCGAGAAATGGATTTTTAGATTAATTGATCTCAGATCACCATCCCTATGAGTAAGTTTTGGTAATTCTCTCGAGAGAAATATTTTAGTTGCATTATTGGTGAGGTCCAAGTGAATGAATCATGTAGAAGATCTAATTTAGAACTCTGCAAAATTTACAAACACACAATCTGGTATTATAAAATTCGTCAAATTATAGAGACTTAAAAAGATTGGTCATCTGGCTAGAGTGAATGAAGATCGTTTCTGGAAGAAAATCTTTCTGGCAAAACCCATGGAAAATAGTTCCCGAAGCAGAAACCCGTGAAGTAGGATTGATTGTCTCGAAAAAGATCTTAATATTGTTAAGTTTAAAAACTGGAAAACTGTTGCCAAAAGTAAAAATGCCTAGAGAAGACTTCTGAAGAAAGCCAGTATCCACCTGGGGATGTTGAGCCATTAAAGAAAAAGAGATTTTTTTAACTTTTAAAAACTGTATATGTCGCAGGAAAATGATGAAATTAAGAATTTCACTTAATACCTAAGGGAGATGATCAATTGGCGGAAGATGTTAAAGCGACATCTCTTGAAGGTCATTTCCCTGATAAAAATAAGGGATTTGAACAAATATTTGACATGTTTCACTGAAATGATGAAATAATATTGTCAAGTGTTTGAAAGTGTTTATTTAACAAAAACGGGGCGTTATTAAACGTAGAAGTAAGTAATACAACAATATTCAATGTAATACAAATCATTTAGTCGAAACTAATTAACAAGTAATTAGAAAATTAGGCTGATATTTTTTTATGTGCAACATCTTTTCTCTCGTTTACTTACCCACTAAAATATCAATCCCTATGTTAATCCTATGGTGCCATTTTTTTAAAGATATGGGGTTGATAGTTAAGGGATCGATAGTACTACCTGTATGGTTAGGAAGTACAAGGACTCAACCCCCCAGGTGTCTCCAGCCTCCCTTGGACAGCATTTTGCCAATGCAGATCCTGACTAGTTCATTTCATCATTTCACTGAAACAGTTCAGAATTGATAAAATCACTTACTTTCATCATGGAAATGACCTTGAAGGGAGAGAGATGTTATTTTAACATCTCCCTTCCATTGATCCTATCCCCTAGGAATTTCATGAAATTCACAATTTCGTCATTTTCCCGCGCCATATATACAACTTTTCTTATTTATCTACCCCTTTATTCTAATTAAAGTTATTAGTTCCAATCAAAGGTGAGGATTTCATATCTCAACGCTGTTGTAGAAGGAAGCGACTGCTGGTAGTGACGTATTCGTTTCTCGTCGGGTCCAACTTCAACTTGCCATCCAATAACTATAGACCGGTCTGAGTAAACTAAAAACGCAGTTATGGCTTCTAATTTAAGAAAAGTTAAACAAAAAATTGTTAAATTGACAGAAAGTTTCTTAAAATGACTGGAAGCTAACTTCCTTCTAACCATTAAAGGTTAAAATGTCCTTAAGTTAATTGCCAACTTGGTAGTGCATGGATGCTTTATTTTTTTTTGTAAGAAACCAAGTATTTCTGCAAGTGTAACACTTAACAATATAGAACAAATTATGAAAATATACTTTTATTATCGCAATTAAGAAAGAAAAATGGACGCTGTATGTGAAAAATTCTCGAAAGAAAGAATATAAGAAAGAACATGAACATATATAAATTTATGTCAGATTTTAATAAATTATTTGAAATTTATATGACAGTCAAACTGTATCAAGCCTCCAGTTTTTAAAAATGTTTTCTAATACACATTTGCTAATAAAATCATTAACGATTTAAATATATCACGTAGTTCATTTCTATAATTTAGAAAAATTAAAGTATTCATTTAGGCAAAAAGTTTAAATTTATTTAAAAATTGAATACTGACATTAGCACTCTGAATCTCTGTATATATCTTTGGGGGTAGGGATAATTCTCATTTCATGTCACAAGATTCATTCCAAATCTGCAATGGTTTTAGTGATACAGTCAAAAGATGGGTAAAATTGATACAAGGGGATTTAACAGTCTCTCAATTGATGATGAGTACTTATAAAAGAGGATTTATGTAGAACACCATGAAAAGCAACGCATTCGCTGCAAAAAAAGAGGCTAAAATAGAAAGCTTGCGATTAGTAAATTAGTTTTGTAGCATTTTATTACTTCCTTAAGTCACTTGACCAGCCATTATTTATTGATTTATTTTTGTGTTGCACGGAAAAAAATAACTCTAATGTAAATTTTATCAATAACTAAGCCTCATAAAAACATCGAAATTCTAATTTGAACAGAACTTTTTCCTTATGTCGATGGTATAAAGAAAATAATTTGGCCTTTAAAAATAATTAATAACATTTGCTTTACCATAAATATGCATAAAATTAACAGAGTTAATTGTTATGACATTTTAAAACATTTCCAGAGCCGTAATTTACAAAGTTACGAGTCGTAATTGAAAAAAATGTACGACTAGAGAAATTAAATTCAGTTGCATACGGGTTTTGAATATTTAGAGTTTAGACAAACAAATCAAGTTTAAGGAATCCAATATACTTGTAAAAAGGTTAATTATCGCGTTCTTTTACAGTTCAACAGCATCATAACATTCTGAAATTTATATTTAATTTCCTTATTTGATTATTATTATTTTCTAAGGCTTCTCTTCATCACCTGAATAGTTATTTCACATCATATACTGATAAATACGTATTGTAAAATCATATAGGTACACCAAAACATGTATTGAATCTATACATTTTCATAAAATGTTTAATTATTAATTTTTAAGAAAGAATAGACGTACTGACAAAAATAGAACAACTGTTTATGAAACTTTTAAAAATTATTTAATAATAGAGAGAAAATAAAAATTTATTTTTATTGAAAAATATTTGATTATGTATAAAAAAGCCAATACATCGTTTTTTTCACTGAATTCCTTATTTTATATATTATTCCAAGGGTATCTATCAGGAATGAAAAGGCAATTTTTTTATTTATTTTATGGTAAATATATAATAAATATTTTTAGTGAAGAATTTTATGAGTATTTTTCTAGTAACAAATAAATATCAACTTACTGTATCAAAAAATTCGACGTATTTCAAAAAGTAGATTACCCAACCACAAGCTGCCATCTGAAAAAAAAAATTAGGTTTAATGTATTACTAATTCTGATAAATGCACTAGCACTCAATGTTGTAACACTACTTACAATTTCTATAGGGAAATTTACAAAACTCAACAAATAAGAAAATATTTCTATAGTAAAAAGCTGCTTTACGGAAAAACTAATAGCAATAGAATTCACGAATCCAAATAATAAATTACTTATGATTTTTAATAAAAAATATAATTCAAATGGAACGCTGAAAGCCTAGCACTTAAAGCATAGTAGTTTATTTTTCAAGGTTAAGTGAATTCTGAATGAGGGAAGTTCCAAGTTTCTTGGTCAAACAAACAACTCATTTTAAGATATTCGAAAGGTTAAAGCCATTTGAACAAGTTTCTTTTCCATGTATTTTCTCCAGGTGTGTTTGAATGCATAATTATATTTTTATTATATAGCGGAAGTCTTCAAAGCTTCAAGGATGTCAGGTGCGAAATATGGTATGGTTTCTGATACAAGCGTCGAATTTAAAAAAATTATATGCATAATGTTACAGAGAGTTACCCTTTTTCCCCAAATCTTAACCATTTCTTTTTTACCTGTGTGGATAACTTATCCGAACATATTACAGTTGAAAGATGTTTTCAAAATGTGTACTAATTTATTTCTAAGAACCTTTTTCAGTATGACCGAACAGTCATAAGGTACTTGTAACGATATAAAAGTACATTTTTATTCTGAACATAAAAAAATAAATAAAATATTTGTTGAGAGAGAGAGTGTAATATATTTTTGAAATTCTTTTTGAATAATATAACTAGGAATATAATTAGTGTTTGTGAACTGTCATATTATAAGAGCATAACTTGGCGTTGAGGGGAAATAGTGATGCTTTATATAAATTTAAAAGACGTACTTTCATAAGTTCTTTTGAAATTACTCCTGCAAGACTTAAGGTATCCGACTACGTTCGAAACCGTGATTTTAAAAAAGCGCATGAATGGATAATTTTCATGATATTTAGTGTCACTTAGATCAGAATACATGTATAAAATTGTTTTAAGGCGATTTTGACAAAAAAGTTATTTAAATACAATATTTCGGCAAAAAATTCACTTAGAATAACCTTTTTCCAAAATGTTCTGCTTTTGTGAAAAATGCTTCTATTATAATAATATTTTGTCTGTATATAGCTCAGACCTCTGTGCAAAGGGTCAACTATGATTTTTGAAAACCTCACATTATATTTAGAGTTACCACCAATTGAAATAATTATCGGCGTTTTTTTTCTTAAAAGTTTTCCCCTCTGTTGTCGTGAAATATGGATAAACCCCCATCTAAGTTATATGTTTCAAAAGTTCTAGTTGAGTTGTACAGAGGTCTGAGCTATATGCAGGTAAAATATTATTATAATAGAAGCATTTTTAATAAAAGGAGAATATTTTGAAAATGGGTCATTCTATGTTCATTTTTTGTCAAAATATTGTACTTAAATAATTTTTTATTGTAATACTATTCTGAAAAAAATATTATATACATTTTCTAATCTAAGTGACGCTAAATATCATAAATATTATCCATCTATACGCTTTTGCAAAATCACGGTTCCAAACGTAGTCGGATACCTTAAAATAAAATCTGGATCATTAGCAAAAATGAGCATCACGTTTCTTTTATGTAAAATGCAAGATAATTGATTTCTACAAAATTAGATAGAAGAAAGTAAACATATTGAGTAAAAACTAAATATTTTCCGGTAATTTTATTATATTGAGAAATCCAGATTATACCATCAAATACAATTATTTGTTATTTTAAGATTATGCTAATGTAAATGATTCCAAAGTGATGCGAGGGAACAAAAACGATTGTTTTCTTTTGACACAGAAAAGGACTCTACAGAAAATTTCACAGCAGAATACGCGATACGAAAGTCATATAATTCAAATTTAGTTTTAAGAATATTTCAAAATTAACTTCTTCCAAATCAATTTGGGGGACTTAACAAACATCTTAGGGTACGCCAAGATATAATTAAATAGCATGTAAACATCTTACGGGAAATGCATATTAGAAACAATGTGAAACTGAGACATTAGTGAGATGCCGAGTATCACGATTACATCTAACTTTAAAATATCTTTAAGTCTCTTTTACTAGTGATATGAAATGACGATAGAAATCGAAGTAATAGAACATAAAATAACTTCATTTCAATATTTATTAAATTTCATTGTTTGGTATGATATACTGAATGAAGTAAATATTGCGAGGATTTCAACATTTTTGTATACATATAGGTACTGCAAAACTTTAATTCAAAAGGCAGTTCAAAACTTTTAAGAAATCTATCGTGAATCGGATTTCCCTTTATGACTGCAAGTAAAATATCCAAAGAATTGAAACTGACGCTTTAATTGAAGAATCAAAGAGCTGGATTGAAAGCAAAACAATCTTCTTTGGGCGAAAAACATTTCCGAATTCTGTTTTTTCTAGTTTTAATCGATAGTGCACTTTTTTAAAGGAAAGATTCAAATTTTTGAGAACAGGAGATATCTTACTGTTTTTGATCAAATACGGAAACTGATTGAAGATCGTAAATACCTAAGCCTTTTTACCATGCTACAACGAATCCATGAACTTAATTTTAAATCGCGTGTATCCAAATCCACTGCTTACATGCAAGCTAAAAAAAAACAAAAGTGTGATGATGCAAATACAGATTGCAACGATGCATTCAAGATACTAATAATGTAAAGGGTGTTTTTTTATATAAACTTAACTATAATAACTTTAAATAACTATATAAAACTTTAAATTGCAATAAAACAACGATGTATTATTCGATTGACATGAATTTTTTTTATTCGAAAGATAATCTTATGGCATTACATTTTAAATATGATTTCTGGCATATGACTGCCACGGCTGGCTCGGATGTAGTCCAATCTGGACGTCCAATTTTCGATGACTTTTTCCAACATTTGTGGCCGTATATCGGCAATAACACGGCGAATGTTGTCTTCCAAATGGTCAAGCGTTTGTGGCTTATCCGCAGAGAGACCAATGACTTTACATAGCCCCACAAAAATAGTCTAGCGGTGTTAAATCACAAGATTTTGGAGGCCAATTCACAGGTCCCAAACAGGAAATACTTTAAGACCGAGATATTATACAAAATTTTAAAATGTGGAAAATTGATCAAAATATTAAAATTCCTATTTTTTGTTTTTTTATTTACTATTTTTTACATCTTTTTATTTTTGTCACTGAATTTTTCTAAATTGGAAGCATTTAAGAATCACTTTTTCACAATTTCTGCATCAGTAAACGGTTTCATATGATTACCAACAATATAACAAATATCACAGGGTGCCTTTGTTACCACTTTGACATTACCACTGACAAAACACTTTTTTGCGGTTAAGATTATTCAAGAAAGCCTATTGATCACCTCTTCAAAGAGATCTTCCAGGAAAAGCGTCATTGAACGCGAGTCCTGTTTATTGGCATTTTTTAAATACAGCACTTTCGTGACAAATAAAACAATTACTGACCCATGCTTGTTTTTCACTACAAAATAGTCAACTTCTCAATCGTCTTGAAACAGCCTATTTTTTTCGTATATTTTTTGCTTGCAAGATACGAATGATAGTTAAAAATTAATTCCACTCATAAAATGGTCGCCACACCACTGTTGTCTATTATCATTAATCAGAAAAAATATATATATCAATTCACATCCATACGACATCGACAGCAAAAATCAAAATTGATGTATTTGATTTCTTAACAAAGAATTTCCCACCAAATGAATGAATTTCCCACCAAATGAATAATGACTTTTTCAGAGCAATAGGACATGACTGGACCACTTAAAAAGGCCCAGTGGGCAGCATGCGGCCCGCGAGCCGCAGGTAGAGTACCGCTGATTTAGACGATGAAGTGAAGGAAGATGGGCAGGGCCTTCTCAAGAATCAACCTCGTTTTTTCTAGAGAAAGACATAGACCTGCGGATAGATTAGACCTGTGTTACAACCTCCAGAGCGATTTCTTTTGATTTCCAATAAAATTATTCTTCTTATTGAACCTGTCCACTTTTAATTTGGGCAACCGTTATACATCAGGTTGATGGATAAATTTGTTTTTCAAATTACATTTCAAGGAATTGATTATTATATTAGTTAAAAACAAAGTACAAATCTGTTATTGCTTACGCACATTTTCATGGAGTAAATGAATATGACGGTAATAAAGTTGATTTTAAATAAACAGTCATTAAAATGAAGTCCGTTTTGATATTCGTTTTGACTGTTCGATAAAAACGAAATGAAAAAGATGTCACGATTTAGGTTTCTTCATATGTAACTTATTATAAATGAAAATACTAAATTGTGTTTCATACTTACCATATATGTGTAGTCATCTTTTCGTACCACAGTGTTGTTACAAAGTGCCATAGGATTAGTCTTACTCATTCCAAAAATTACCTAAAAATTTAAAGCTTCTTTTAAATTGGATATGCAACCACACATATATGCTAATTTGTATAGGATTCCATCCAAAATATAATATTAATTATGTTGGAGAAATAAATACGAATAATCAATAGATTTTTGATTAATGTAAATTAGTTTTTATCCTTTTAAAATTGTCTAGGAAAAGGTTATACAGCACAAATTTACAATTTATATTATATGAATGAGACTATTTCAAACATTGAAAAATACATCATATTATGTAATAAAATAGGAACATGATATTAATATAATAAAACTATATCCTTTTCAAAATAAGATAAATTTACAATAAAAAAACAACTAACCACACATATTTAACTAATCATAATACATTATACATATTATATTCACATTATACATATGCATGCACTATTTGTTTGATGTGTTTTTTGTGTACGTGTAGCAATTTAATACTTACTAGAGAAACACAAGAAGCGTATGTGGCTACTAAAAATAGATTGTACACTATCATAGTCTTCCTCAATTCGAAAGGTTTTCTGTCTCGCATGAAAGATGGTCCGATAACTTTTATAGTAAGGAGGTACATGCCGCACAGAAATATTGGCCAAAAGTTACTTTTGACCAAGAACCATTCTCGTACAACTGGATCTAAAATAATAATGTTGTTTAAATTATTAAGGAAATAATATTTCACGATTGTATTTTTCTTCAGAAATGAACAATTTATCATTAATGCACAGATAAAAACTTCTCAACCATATTGCAGCTTAACATATCAAAATGTTTCAAAGTATTATCGTTTGATACAGTAGAGTAACATCTTTTTAAACTGATATTTCATACAAGAATTTTGATTATGAAATATCCTTTCTCCATTTAATTTTTCAGTAATGCAGTGCTTCTCAAACTTTCAATACTCTGGCGCCCCCCTTTTTGATCATAATTTTCATCGCGCCCCCCTTATACATTAATAATGTACTGAATGCAATAATAATGCCCTTTGACGCTAAAGCTACAATAGGCGATCTTAATTATAAACCAAACAAATTAGTAACATAAGTATTAAATTTTGTATACTACTTTTAAGCAAAAATAAATAAATAAAATAATAGGATAATTATTATTTTAATTTTCCTTTCTCTAATTTTTAAATTGAACATATTGTAAAATGCGGTGGCTGCTTAGAAGACAAAATATAGATATCTGCTAAATATAGAAAAATAACTCAGAGGGTCAATTTCTAATCATAAGCATTTCTTATAAAAACTTTGCTTTGCAAGACAAGCCCATCGCTGTCGTTAATACTTATTAAACTTGTTATTAATTTAGTATTAATTAATTAGTTATAAAATACTCTGTGCAGCACTGATACATTAAAAGTATACCGGCCGAAGTACCCGCTCTTTGCCCGAGTTCATTTATAAGAAAATAAAACATTATTGATGTAATATCTGAATTGTAAGGAGAGCAAAGCCAAGTGCTCGAGAATTCTTATAAAAATGTTAAATGATCTTTTTAAAATGGTTGCTCAAATTATAATTAGTTTTAGGCGAATTGTAATTTTAAGCCTCACAGAATTAGCATTTATAATTGATGTTAAATAATGAACAGTAATATAAATTTCCGATGAAGAATAATTGTATTATTTAAAGCGAAAAGACTTCATGTTTTAACCCGGGAGCAGGCGCGCACTCGATAAGGTCGAGCGGGGTTACTGAGTCACCACAATCCTTTTTTTATAATTATTTTACTGTACACGATACAAATCGTGATTCCAGTGAATAATTTAACTAAGAGAAAGTTTACTTACCTACTTTCAAGAACTTTTCAATTTTTCTTTGGTAACAAATAAACAATTTTGCCAGAATTAACGATTTCGTAATCTGTGTGTCCCACGCGAGCACTTCCGGGTAAAAATTGTATTCATTATGATAATATGTATGTTATTGCTAGAAAAATTGTGTAAAAAGTTTTTTAGCATGGAAAAAAGCGCAACAGAGAAATACATTACTTACAACTTCCCTAAATGAGAAACAAACACATAAGAGAGGGGTCATAACTAACTGTACCAATAACTTAGAAGGTTATACAGATTACAGCTATAATGTGCAGTATTTCAAAAATACTGACAGTGATGAATTTTTTATGTTCCTAAATTTCTTCGATTCTGGATCTGGGATCTGTTTTTTCTCTGAAAGAGTTGTATGTTGGGCTTAAAAAGAAAGCGTAGTAAAAAAATCTCTCATCGTGGGATTACAGCAAATCAAATAAAAGTTTTTTTATTTGGTTATAGGATCAAACATAGCTAATTAGGTATTGAAGAAGTTTTTATTTTTGATGACTCAATATCACGTGCTTATAAATTATATCAGAGTAAAGGTGCTTTTTTTATTATGTCTGAAAGTATTTTGTTTGAATTCATTCCAGTAAATTAATTTTTTTAAATCTTTTATTTTCGATATGCTCGCGCCCCCCTTGTAATGCTTTCGTGCCCCCCCAGGGGCGCGCGCCACACAGTTTGAGAAACACTGGAGTAATGTATTGAACTCAGTGGCATAACGATGAAAATTAGGTTCCCCGTGCAAAGTCAGGTATTCGGCCCCAAGGGTACGTACTTGGCATCAGTCAGGCTCTGGGATTCCCCCCTCAATGTGGGGGTATGCATTACGCGACTGATTGTGCTTTCGCGACCTATTTCGCTTAATTCAAAAGACATCACAAAATGCTGTCAGTGTATTATTATTTCTTTTGTGCCATTGTCTGAAAGAGTCTCCACTGTTGGCTGTAAATCTTGACATTTGGCGACGTCTTTTGATTGGCCGAAACTAGTCGACAGTATAATACGTAAGTATCAATTTTTCTATGTCATTGTTTTAACCTTGCATTGATTTTAATTTATTTGGCATATTTTTCTCTTCCTTCTTTAAGAATTACTTGTTTAAGCTCGGCATAATATAAAAGATAATCGAAAAGTTATATTTAATTAAGAATAATAACCAAACACATGGCAACAGTATTTCAAAGTAATAAAATATTCTACGTAACGAAAAGATAATCAGCAGATTAATTCTTAAATATCACCTTTAAGTAAGTTTTCATCACCTAGCAAATAACGATTTAAGCAAGTATAAGTTTACAGAATATGAATTATATTCTTGTATGCTTTGATAACATACCAATCATGTGTGAATTACATATTCACGTAAATTATGGTGATAATACTTAAATTTTATAAACTAATTATTATTTTTATACGATTAAAGATTTTCTTTTTAGTCTTCTCTCTCTCTCTTCCAAGGTTACTCTCTCAAACAATTAAAGGCTAGGATTTATCATTTATCGGTTTTATATCCAACTAAGTTCCTTCACTAATAATTAAGTTTTAAAGAATTTAATTTTGAAAGTCTTAGTGCCAAACAGGTGGCGTAACTTTAGTATGGAACACTGAGTTTGACATTTAATAAATGATAGGCTAACATACGCATTTAGTTTAACTGAAGCATTTCGACCTTGGAACACCATCTATTTAATAATAGTAGTAGATCATCAGATAACTATCAGTCTACACTTCATACATAATACATTCTGTGACAGAGGGAAAACTCCAAGTCTTCTAATTCTATAGTCTTCATTGGAAAGCGAATCCTTAAAAGACCAATTAACAAGGGGAATGCCGTTTCTTACCAAGAGAAAAAATACAATCCATTGTGTATTGTTCTAAAATACACTTCTTTATAAATCCTTCACAGGATAAAATAGTCCTTGAATAGCGTTCCAGCGTGGTAAAATATGTTACCGACACTAGTAGCAATGCTTTTCTTTGGAAGAATATAATGAATGCGTAAAATGAAAAAGCAAAAATATAACGCAGAAAATACATAGGTAATAGATTTTAGGGAAAAGTTCATTAATTAGGGCCAGTGGCGCACACAAGGGGGGTCCTGGGGGTCCGACCTCCCCCCAAAGCCCTTGATTTTTTTTCCGATTGATTATAATTCTAAGTACATAGTACGTAAAATTTAATTAAGCATTTGTTATTAATGATTAATTTTATTAATTAATGCTAATTATTTATTCAATAATTAGTTTTTTATTGTGTTTTGTTCCCGAAAATCGAGAAAATCAAAAGGAGCATGATACAAGAATGGTGAACTTTTGACCCTGGACCCCCTGCTTGAAAAATTCCTGTGTGCGCTACTGATTAGGGCTGATATAAAATATATAACTTTTTGATGGATAAAATAGCAAATTTATGGCAGAGAAATAGTATAAATCTCTTGTTTTAAACAATTTCTTAGAATTTCAGTTCATAGGAATATAGATCATTGCAGATTAACTGTATTCGTTAGAACTCGCATTTTCTTTATTTAACGATGTCCTTATCTAACGTTAAAGCAAGATTAAAGCACAGCACGTAGTCCAAGATATATAATATGATGTTGTAATCTTTGTATAAATTCATGCAAGATTTATGAAAATTTGGTACCCTTGATTTATAGAAATATTCTATAAAAACACACATTTTGCAGTAAATTCAAGCGTTTAAAAATTTTTCAGCTTTACCAGGTTGAAGATTAAATGCAACAAATATTAATCTATATATAAAAATGAAATTCATTCAAACATGCACATACAAAAACAAATAGTGTATTAAAAGAGAAGTTTTCTTTAATTGATAGTGAAGCGAAAAAATTATGACTTACAACAGACACACACGTGCAGAAATATATAATTTTTTGGTTTAAAAAGTATTTAAAATTTGACTAACGTTAAGGAAAAAACATGAACCAATTGCACCTTGTATGAAACGAACATCATAATTTTAGTTTCAAACTGCAATTACAAAATTAAACATTCTTATTACTCCTCCTATCCACTATAGTGGTTAATGACGCTGACTGAACACCGTAGGACCTGAGTTCAAATCTCAGAGAAGGCATGGATGCTTTTAAATGTATAGTGCATGTGTGACATGGGCTTAATCTAAATAACCATCGTACGTAGAGTCCTCTCGTGAGGTTGGTGGAAAAAAGGAAGAGAGGTGGGAGGCCCCTGACCACCTCCTGGTATTTTCTCTCAAAATTAGGGTGGAAAAGAGCCAAATCGTTCTGCTACATCCATGGTGCTCAAAACTACGGAAAACGACAAACGTTCTTTTAACCTTTTGCCGCGATGAATTCCGAGGGCCTCTGTCTGTCAAGTGACATTGCAACAATAACAACAAACATTCTTATTACTAAACAGTTCTCTAGTAAAATTAGCACAGATAGTGGACAAGATAATAATTGAAAAGAAAGAGTGTGTAGCTTCAGATACAGTTACAATAACTAAAATTGTAATCTGGCATTTTACTTAACGGCAATTTAATTTGAAAACATCATCATAAATCTTTAAATTATAATTTTGTTTACGATTTTTTCAAACACATTAATAATACTCCTCATAATTTAAAGATTAAAATGTAACTTATAATGGGAGAAATTCTTATTTATATTCAATTATAAAATAAAATACTTGTATAAAGATATTTAAAACCGAATCTTTAGCAGTGATGTAGAAATTCTATTTTATACTGCAATTCTTTTAGTTTTTTTACTGATAAAAGACTTGAAGAGGTAACTAAGGGTAAAATTAAAAACATTAATTTGATAAATGATAGATAAATGGTAACATTCTATTTTGGAGAATATACCATTTTTTTCTGAAACCTTTTTTATTTATTTATTTATTTTTTGCACAAGATGATTAATTACAAAATATTACAATTGCAAATTTTACTTTAACTATTCGAGTGGTTGTGTTTCTAGTATTAAAAATGTCACTTATCTCAGAAATTTTTATTCCACTTTTATATTTATTTTAAATGAAAGTAGCAATAAAAGTATTAAGAATAAGCATTAAAATAATTCAGTAAATCGTCTTGAACAAAATTCCAAGCTTAGTTTAATTTTTAACAAATTATCAAATTAAAATTTTACAAAATACTTTACCTCCTGTGTTAAGATACTCTTCTAGGCCGTCAAACATCCCCAGGATGTTGAAGGCTCTTCGTTCTATATAGTTAGCCATGACTAATGTGTTTGTGCGCCTGGAGAGTTTCTACAATGATTCCTGAAATGAAAAAAAAATAATCATAAAAAGTTTAATTAGAGCAAAAGGTCTAGTTCAAAGATATCTTAACTTAATGTGTAAGTATTTAAAGTTTTCGATTAATGCTTGAAAAGTTAATAAAGGCATATTACGATATATTAGCAATTACTTCAATTATTACTATTTACAAAATCCCAATTTGTTATTTTACCATTGATCGGAAAACTATACATAGTATTGATCAATTTAAATTTCTAATTAACTGTTGATTAAATTATAAATTTAAATGTAATTGGGGCTTCAAAAAATTTCTTCAAAAATAATTTTATCGATTTTAGACAAACAGGTTGAATATTTTACTTTAAAAATTCTGTGCGGTGTATTTAAATTTATTTAAACCATTTCTTTTGAATTTAAAATATCTTTAATTAATGAAATAGCTAATTTTGGAAGGGTTATTTTGTTTATTTGATAACCTGTTTTTATGACGTGTTTCAAAAGTGGATAATGTGTAATGAAAGTAATTAATGAGGTAGAAAGATGATGTCATTGAAATTCAATTATCCAAAGAGTAAACCTTCCGATTCAATTATTTCAAAGGATTTTCTGATTCATCTGTTGGTATTAAATGAGACCAAATAAAACATGATTCAGAGTTAAGAAACCTATTCACTTTTAAACATTAATATGCAAATATCCGTAAAATAATTCAACAGTTTAATTTTTGTTGATTTAGGTAATAAAAATAAAAGTAGTAAACTCTCTTTTCTAATAAAAATTGTGTATATATTTCAAAAATAAAAATGAAGCACCCGTCAAAGAAATTCTTGTTTTATCAAAAGTTTTGCAAACGGATTTCTTACCAGATATCAAATATTAACTGCGGTCATATTTGCTTTTTCTACAGCGCAAATGATTCTGTAAAACTAGTGACAGCAGTGAATTGTTTATCTTTTCCGGTTGTAGGCGTTGCAGTTCCCTGGAGTTGCAATCAGAAACATATTGAGATGTTGTGACAAATAGGCAACTTCAAACGAGTCTGCATAGTGAGGGATGCCTGAAGCCGATTGTTCAGACCGGGCAACTGGCCACCACTTGCATCACAGGCAGGACTGTACAAAGATACTGGCAGAAATAGATCCTGCAATGAACTCATTAGTGGAATGAAGACTCTGGAATACCAAAAAAATCGACTTCGAGGTCAAGTGGGGTGATTGTGCGACAGACCGAACTGTTCAAGTGGCATCAGTGTCTACTGTATAACGTGCTACAAGCTCACAGCAAAGCTATCAAGTCTTTCTCCAATTGCACATATATTGAATGTGGTAGACTACAAGATACGAGCACTCCAAAATATAGCAAGTCTAGAGCAACAAATGATGAATGCCTGGTAAAACAATCGCAAGATGAGATAAGGAGTTTTTATCTCCTTAAATCGACGTTTGCAAGCATGCATTGCTGTCTTGGGTTGCCAATTATTAAATTTATTATTCAGCGTGTAATTACCATCTATTGATGCGTGTCTAACGACTTTGAATTCCTATTCATTTCATTATTTGTATATTAGTTTTCCATGTTTAATTTCAGAATAACAGGGACTTTCTTCGAGGGGTTCGATTTTTAATTTGTATTATCATTCTTATTATTATTTTGCTAATAATTATAAATTATTTATCAATGTTAGAATAAAACTGTTTTCGCATTATCTAACATTAATACTTTTGAAAATATGCTTTAAATACTTTTTTAATTATAAGTAAAATATAATATAATTTATATGACTCGTTCCCCACCCCTTGTTTCAGCAAAAAAAAGATGTTTAATATATTAACTCTTTCATGCACTGAATTTTTGACAAAAATAATACACTGGAAGGAAATAATAACAAATATTTTAGATAAATCTCACAAAACTATAATTATTAAAACAAAAGCTGGTTAATAATATTAATAACGGCATATTAATAAAAGCATATTAATAATATTAAACACATTTTAAGTAAAGGTTCTCCAAGATATCAAAAAATAGGTGGTACATATTTTGTATCACCACGCTTCAAGTAGCATGGTAGTTTTGGAAACAGAATTTTTTCTTCCCTAGCACAATGGAAATTTGTAGACACAACACATTCAATCAGTACGAATGGATAAAACTAATACCCAAATACTATTAATAAATAAATACACTTCTTCATCTGATACTGTTATTCATCCTATATATTAAAACATTTTTCAGTTTTTCCTACTCTAATGTTGTAAGCTTAATTTTAGTTTAGTCCTAATTTACCTAATGCTATTTTTTAATTTTAAATATTCTATTCTATACATTATTTTATATTACCTATTTTTTATTTAGTCAGCATATATAATAAGCGTATTAGTTGTATTTATTTTTTACTGAATAAGAGCTATATAGCTCATTCAGGACATTTGTATAATTTTGTATGTAGTATTACTTAATAAATATTATTATTATTTTATAAAAATGTAATTTATATATACAACAAATTTTATCTGGTACAATAAACATGTTCATTATTGCGAAAAAATAAGTGAAATGCATTTTATATTTGTAAAGAAGATGGCCTTCAATAACGTGGTGGTACATTTTTTGCATTTTCATATTTTTATACTAGCAATGCACATATGATGGACTAATTGTTATAATATTGACTTATTTAATTACATGATATATGTACTTACCCGATTTGTATCAAATATCACAAGAATATAATTTTCATTTACATTTAAAAATACACAACACAGTCGCTTCCAAAAATTACCATTCAACAGACTCACAGCTGACCAAAGAATGAACTACTGAGTAAACCTATTGCGCAAAATTAGCTTCTGACATCTGTTGGAAACTTGAGTAACTCCTAGGAGTCTACCTCTGATGTTCAGAGAATGTACAATCTAGCATCAATTTCTGAGGCATTCAATGGAACGTTTTACGTACCACCACACAATAAACGAATAAGAAATGGTGATACAACATATGTACCACCAAGCATGAAAGAGTTAAACGTATCATAAAATATATCAGTCAATTTTTAAAAACACCTTTAAAATGAAATTTTCTGCTCGACAATATATAAATTTAACTTAATGCGAGTGTACTTAAAATATCTCTTGAGAATGGAAAAAGAATAATTTTTTTAAAAAAAATTACTGGTTTTTTTATGGGACTGAGAAAGAAGTTATTTCTTTCTGCTTTAAACGATAGTTACTCAGAATTTTATTTTAAAAAATAGTTCTTTAATTTTTTTTCCTTACATCAATCTACCCTTTTTTAAGCGGTAGTTATATAAAGGTAAATAAATTAAGGTTTGGGGGTGAGTTATATAAGCAATTACTAGAGGAATATTAAAGCGCACTTGATATTTTTATTTAATCTTACTCAATAAAAAAATATAAATATTATTGCTATTTGAAAGCAACATAGTTACAAAAAGAGCTTTAAACAAAACAGTACGCTTTTTAAAGATTTCATCAAAAGAAAATTATAATCCATATTGTACCTTACACCTTAATTTTTCTTTCTTTTTTGCACAGAATTTACTGACACATACATTTGTAAAATTTAAATGAAAAGAAACAGTTTAACATTGCTGTAGTTTAGTACTTGCTGTAAAATAAAATATTTCACGAAAATTCCTAATACGTTTATTTTATTCACAAACAGGTGTGTAAATCCGTAAAGGTGTAAATCACATAAATGTTTCAAAACATATTGTGTTTATGATATTTTTCTGTGACAAGAAAAATAAAATTAAAAGTAGTTTCGAGAGGAATAATCTTTTGCGTACTGAACAGCCAAGGTCGGTTGAGCAAATTGTTACTTCCTGTAACCCACCATAAAGTTTCTCCCTCTGACCTTTACATAAACGTTTTTTGCACGTTTTCATTCACGTTTAAAAATAAATAAGAAATAATGACATCTATAAATTATTCCAAAGTAAAACTACTTTCAATCGAAATTAAATAGCGAGCATCAATATTTTTTATCATACTCGCTTAAGTGTATAATTGAAAATAAGGATGGTGCAAAAGTGTCTCGCAGAATGACGGTTAATATAACATAAAAACTTGCATTAAATTTTAGAAAAAAAAAGGTTCTTAAAAGTAGTCACACACACACACACAAAATAAAAAACACTTTAAATGCTGAAACATTTTGAATAAAATTCCTATTTATAAGATTAAAAACTACATAAAATTATCAAAATTTAAATGGAAATGTTTGAAAAACAAATTGCAATACATTACATTAATTCATCGAAAACGCACCCTCATTATCTAAAAATAGTTGCGATTTGCGTTGAAGATAGTATTGCTTACATAGTTAGCATAATGTAAAAATTGATTTTTTATCTAATAGCCGTTAATTTTTTTCTAGAATGAAACAACCAATAAGAGATGCCAGTTATAACTGATGATTTATCACTTTTTAAAACTATAATGATTCTTCTTTTAACAAAATGATCAAATTTATTCAAATAAAATGCAATAGATCGACAAATTACGCGTTTGTAAATAAAAATTTAATACGTAACCACAAAAGATGGAAAATAACAAACAGAAATTTCACGTTTTCATCCAAATGAAAGTGTATTATTTTATTTTAAGAGTATTATTTGTGATTTTTTTTATTGCTTTTCAAAGATTTCATTTATTTCAAACAAACATGAAAATATTTTATTTCATTAAAAATAAAAATTGCATTTAAATACATTTGTATATTATAGTACATCGAAATTCTAGTATAACGTTAAACATATTTAATAAAGAAATTTTTTAAGTTTAAATATTTTTTTTAATTTGAAACTTTTGAAAGGTATGTTTAAATCATTGCAAATGGGACTTATAAATTATGTATTTAATCTTTCCATTTTTCAGGGCATTTGCTTTTTAGGTTCATAAACATCTATATTTCAAAAAGTTATTTTAAAAAAATCAAAAAGAGACAAAAAATCACGTCTAGATTACTTATGTTATGCCGATACCGATAATTACAATTTAAATAATTTACAGGATAAATTAGTAGCTCTGAATATGTAAGAAAAGTTTATCATTTTAATCATTACAGAGTTGAGCATTTTGTTGTTAAAAAACATAACTGTTTTCCTTTTACATCTTTATTTTAATTTTTATACTGCAGGTATAGCATTTTAATTTTTGAATTAAGTAAAGAATAAAAAAGCGTGTAAAAAGATTTTATTTTTTTTCTACAAGCAAACAATATGAGTTTAAAAATAACGCATGGTTTTTTTGAGAAAAAGATCCTCATTCACTCGCGATACATTCTTTTAATTTTACTTCGCGTGTAATGAATTTTTAAAAGATATGTTTCTTTTTGTTTCGAAGAGAAAAAAAGCAATAAAATCTAAATGGGCTATTTATACGCATCTTAAAAAATAACATATTTTTCTCTTCAATTGCTAAAAATCTGTCACTAGAAAGAAGAATGACAAAATTTCCGCTTTACGGAAAGATAAAAAGAAATAAATGTATTTTTTTCATTTGATATTAATAAAAACTTTCTGTACGCTTGAAATCTCTTTCAAAAAAATATCGAAAGAAATTATATCTTTTTAATGTTTCCCTTAATAAAAAAATTGAACGATAAGATTAACACAAAAATTATCCTAAATATAGAAATTTAATACACGATAAATACATTTAAGTAATTTTTTTAACTTAGAAACTCTATAATGTCACGTCTTTATAAATTAAGAACGAAAATTATAGGGATTACATATTAATTAGTTCATTACTTAAACTCAACATAATCTTCATCTTCGGTAACTAGTTGACCCCGATTTATGTGATATTTGAATAAATGTATTTAATAGATACACAAAAAATACTAAAAATACTTAAGATACACAAAATAATCATTTTTCCATCATTTTCTTTTTTGCATTCTTTTTTGATATATATATATATATATATTTGAAATGTACCTAAAAAATATGTTTCTATTTGAATTAAATTACTTGTATAGTAGGGTGGATCGAGAAATTTTTTTTCCCAAATTTCAAACCATTCCTTTGCGGAAAAGATGTTTACCGGTATATAAAAAAAGAGATAAATGAAATAAAAAATTAATTTTGATATTCAGTACTGCGACGAGGGGAGTGGAGTTTAAATTTAAGAGATTTTTTTTATTGTAGTAAAGAGTCAAAGCAAAAAAAATCGTTAAAGAACGGCATTTTGATACGTTTTAACATTTATTACAATGAAGGGACACCTGCTACATAGACACAAAAACATCAAGCACATTTATACAGCTTCTTAAGTATTATTTTTTTAAAAAAAACCCTACTTTTGAAATTGCAGTGCACAATAAAACGTAAGACGGTAAAATCCTTACATCGAACTGATTTCATGGTGCGGGGAGAGATAGCAACGATTAGGAAATGCTACAATGTTCATAGTACAACTCAGTATTCGTTTGACAATAACCATCATTTTTGGTTATTTGTATGGTAGAAAAAATTTTTTATTTTGAGTCTAAAATCGTCTAATCAAAATTAAAGTTGTTTTTCTTTTCCGAAAGTTAACCCTTTTGTGGCAATGTAAGAATTTCAAACGATTTTTTAAAATTATTTTTCTTTTGATCTTCATGCCATGCAACACCTTTTCTAGTTAGGTAAGTTCCGATTAAAAATAATTCTTTTTCTCCATGTATCCTCTATTCAGCGTAATGTATATGGTGAAAATATAACTACCCGCGCAAATATATTTAGGAAGTAACAAAAACTTTAAAATGAAACTATGTAATACGAACCAATGGCTTCCGTCTTGATAAATTAAAAAGACGTGAAGGAAGTTCAGAGAACTTTTAACTTCCATAAGCCTCTAGTTAGTTTCATACGCTCTAATGGAGTTACGAGCGGAAGAATTTGCACACAACATTACTCAACTAAAGACTTCAATTGATAAATATATCTATAGAAGTTTTGATTTTTTCTTGACACTCTTCTTAAGGTGAAACCTTCTGTGCTTAACACGCTTTTCAGAACAACTGTAGCGGAATTGATGGATAGGAGTTTTTAAAGAAAAGTTTGCATAAGAATCAGGATTTTCAGACATGGTGCAGTTGCTTAAAAAAGAATTTTCAGATTACATGGCTTTTCGTTTCAGTTGCCAGACAAATATGATTGGTTTCCCATGCACAATTTCGTTCAAGTTGTTATAAACACATATGTATACACTAAGTATAAATTACGATTATTTTAAAAATCAGAGTAAAACGTATTATTAAGTTTTCTTTCACATATTTTAGATAAATTCCTCTTGCTAAACATTAAAAACTGATGATGTTCAATTTACCACCAGGAAACTAACAAAAAAGAAAAGTAAATACTAGTTTATACATGCCACACAAAAGCTTGTTTAATCGAAGAGTTAAGGAATTTTTAAATATTGTAAACATTCTCAATGAACAAAAAATTTCAATTGAGCATTTTTGCAGTTAAAAATGCAAACTACGATGCAAAGTTTAACTCCTTCTGAAACTACTTAAGAATAAGAGAATCCCAAAATTTCTGAGGATATATTAAAAATATAACTATTTTTAATTGTACTACCTTACGCATTATGCACTGACAATAATAATTTATTACTTTCTTATAGATAAATGTATTTTTTAAAAACTTGTTTGAAATTTCAATCTTTAGTTAAGAAACATACCGACTGGGATAACATATTTAATATGAGTAAAGGTTCTAAATTTCTATTCATATTTGAAATTACATGTATTAATTTCAGAAAAATATAAAAACAAATAAAAAAATTTATATTTTTAAAAATATATATATGAATTTATTGTCACAATATAACTTCCGTAAAGAGAAATATATTTTTAAAAAAATCTGTAAGAAATTCTAATCTCAAATTAAGAAACATACCAACTGGCATGGCATATTTAATATGAGTAAATAATCTAAATTTCTATAAATATTTGAAATTACATTTATTAATTTCAGGAAAATATAAAAACAAATAAAAAAATTAAATTTTTTAAAAACTATATATGGATTTATTGTTACAATATACTTTTAAAATAAGGAAATAAATCATTTAAAGAAATATAATCTTCTGTTATCGAACACGATTTATGAAAAGGCAGAAATTATATACTTGCCGAATTATTCTTTTTAAGTGTTCTGTCTTGCAATATCAGATCATGGTGTACAGCGTGTGCGTTTTCTATTCCACTTTAAATTTGAGTAGTACACTTTTGCTAAACGTTCGGACATTTAGCTGGGTTCTGGGTCAGTACTGACCTTGTCTAGAACGAGTTAGACGCACAAAATTCCAAAAGAAAGAGAAGTGGCAACTTTTCCAACCTTCGGAACGCGACCTTTGCATCTTACCTGCAACATATGCTGACGACCTCCAAGTTGACGTCTACCCCAAAGCAAAATTCCGTCTTTTAAATCTTTCTCCTTCAAACTGTGTCTACCAGAAAGAGGCTACTGAGAGAATAAAGAAACCTTTATCTTGCTTGTTATACTGCTGGGAGGGACAGAATACTGATGATATATCGATCTTTTACAAAGATAAAAGGTTTTTAACGACCTTGTAGTTCAAATTTTTAGCATCCAGAACATATTTATTGCCCCCTCTCCATCCTAGTGTCTTCGTAGTAAGTTAGAGTTATATTCAAGAGTTATTGCATCAAAATGTGAAATCAAGCAATGCTTTTGTAGTCTTTTTTACACTTACAAAGAATACATTAAAAAGGTGCGAAAATAATAAAAATATATCAAAGATATTGCTTAAGAAATATTATGTGGCCTATATATATATATTACTATTTTTATAAACTTTTTTCCAGGCATTATTCAAACTTTTAGGCTTGATTGAAAGTTGAACTATATAACGATATTAGTCGTTAACTATCTAACAGTTAACTGTTTACAATATTTTCATTACACAAAAATAAAAACTGAAGGTGATCTATCTTTACCTGCCAGTCTTATTCATAGTAATGATTCCCCGTAAAAATAGAATTGTTTACTTTGAAGAAATATTTAGTCCATATAATGCGTAAATAGTTTTGAAAACATTTCTTATTTAAAAAAAATAAGAAATATTTATTTTCAATAAAAATAAATTACTCTAGTCTTGTGTAAAATTTGTCTCGTATATTATTTTATTGTAATATATAGATTTTTTTTTCAGATTGATTGCCCTGAGTTTCGATTTGTCAACATTGATTCGTGATGGTTGACTAGTTTTATAAGTGAATTCAAATGTAAAACGTTTCCATTTTGACAGTCTTGATTTAAAAGCGCAGAATTGTGTTCTAAGATTATTTTTTTATGTTGAGCAAATATATAATTAGATTGTCCCATATCTAATTCTACCGCATACTTTTGTATGGAACTTTAAGAACATTGTACTGTTTTATACTGTGAAATGAATTCGAATAATTTTTAAGATTTGCGTAAGAGATAGTTGATAAACAAATTAAAAATCAAATGTTTTTTCGTCAAAACAAGTTTATTATAAATCAATCAATGTACAATGCATCAATATTTTTAAAATTTTTATGACGCCGCTAAATTCAACGACAGATTTAACCATCAATCATTAAAATATTAAATCGTTAATAAATGCATCTATTTGTAAATAGTTCCCAAATTATCACGAACTTGATAAGAATGCAACCATTATAAAGGTAAATAATCATACCCTATTCATAAATAAATCTATGATGAATTATATCTATCAGTTGGAAATAGTCAATTTCTTCTTAGATTTATTCTGATGAAAATTTAGACTTACTTTACATATTTATTTGGTTTAATTTTTTATATGTTTATCATAAAATGATATGCAATTTTTTTAGACAAGATAAGTATAATTTTTTGCATGATAATTGTAATTTTTCTCAGTATAGTTATAAGTAGGGTAATCTAAATTTTAACAATGAAATAAGGATATTATTAATTTATTGAAGCTGTATTGTAATTTAAGAAATTGATTTTGATTTAGAATAAATAGCTAAATTTTTGGGCTTAAAAATTCAATTACAGTGTACAGGGGAAAAAAGCGATCACAAAATTTCTTAAGGTATCCGACTACGTTCAGATACTTAGTTTCGGTGTCACTTAGATTAGAATACACGTATGGAAGCGTTTTAAGAATATTTTATTACAATAAAAAATTATTTGAATGCAATATTTCGGCAAGAAATGGACTTGGAATTATTTACTTTCCAAACATTCTCCTTTTCCTGTAATAATATTTTGCTTATTTATAGCTCAGACCTATGTACAGAGTCTGCTCTAGAATGCCTGAAATATTTAATTTAGAAGTGGATTTATTCCAATTTTAATACAACAGAGAGGAGAAATTTTAACAAAAAAAAACCGATAATTATTTCAATTGGTAGTAATTCTGGAAATAATGTGAATTTTTATAAAATGCTAGTTCAGGCTCGCTGGAGAAGTCTTAGCTATATACAAGAAAAATATTAATGTTATTGAAGCATTGTTCATAAAAAGAGAATGTTTCGAAAATAAATAATTCCAAAGTATTGCATTTAAATAATTTTCCATTATACTAATATTATTAAAACAATTTTATACGCGGATATTCTGATTTCAAAAAACACTAAATGTTTTTTAAAAAAAATAATCGTTTGTACGTTTTTGCAAAATCACAATTCTGGGCATTATCGGATACCTTAAGGCTGTCTTTGGTATGTCTTGGCTGTCTTGAACTAAATACGAAGAAAATTTTCAGACAGAAAAAATGACTCAATTTCTATGGAAACCTTCAATATTATAACTCATATCTCTGTTAACAATATAGTGATTTTAAAAATGCCAAAATATTCCACAAATACTTTCTTTTTTGTTATAATACGTGAAGGCCTAGCCCATTTAACATTACGGTATAGAAGAAAAACCAGAAAACCAGAAAAAACGAATAAACTCGGTTAAAAACGGAAAGTATGATCAAATAATTCTGCTCTCTAAAAGATAGTGAAGCCAGAATTTCACATTAATGTTTCATTTCTTTTACATCTGGAAAATTCTGTCCTATTCTATAACATTAACCAAAGACAGCCTTAAGCTAAAATATATTGTTTTCGAAATTCGTAACAAAACAATACACTAACTTTTACAAATCCTAATATACCTTCAAAAAATGTAAATATAGCATATAATTTATTGAACTAAAAAGTATTTCATTCATCTTCCTGATAAATAAGGAAAAAGAGAGACAACAACAAAATGTGAAACAAGTACTCGTAAGTTTCTCGTGAAGATACTTTCTACAGGTTTGCTACAATAACGCGAAGGCCAAGAACACATTAATAGTCTCCTCACGAATTTCTTCTTTTTTATCGTTTCAATTTCCAGTGTCCATGACTTATAAGTTTAATTGCACCAAGGTTGTTTGGTGAAGTCAGTGACCAATGGTAACTAATTAAAGCAGAAAATAGAATGAAAATAATAGGTTCTTAAAATGAATCACGAGTGGCGTTGTTTCATCAATTTGTAACAAAATAATTACTTTATAACCCAAGAATGGAATGTCTCGTTTTTGTGTGCATATATATATATATATATATATATGTGTATATTAAAGAAGAGACACAGTAAATTTTGATAACACATTAGATGGTGGATTTTATCGGGTTTTAAAAGTTGCAACAAATTTAATGCAAATATTTATATTTTGGTTGCTTTAGAAATTTAAAAGCAATGCAATTAATTTAAATAATTTATCCCTCTAATTAACAAAATTGAAAATTGGTACATGTAAGTTGTGCTCTGCTGAACTTGACTGAATTGATATTTTGATGAAATTTCTGTTAAGTGAAACTTAGAAAAAAGTTAAAGAATTAGAAACTTCAAATTAAAAACATTTCCATCTATAAGAAATTTTGTTCAAAAAAAATTTAATTAAAAAGTGTATATCTCAAACATTTATAAAAGCATCTTAAAAGAGAACGTTAAACATTTTAAAGATCAAAAAACAATTTAAGTCAAATATTTTGCAACACTTCGTTTATTATATTTGTCTTAAGATTTATGATAGTTCTTAGGGCTGTTTTAAGCAAAGAAAAAACACATAAATTCTTAAGAAAAATATTTAAAAAATCCTTTTTTATTAGTATTTTTTTTATATTTTGAAATTTAACAATAATCTGCATGTTGCTTTTTAATTAAGTAGTAAGCATAATAAAATATGTATGAATATATTCCTTTTTAGAAAATCTCAAATTTAGTTTATTATTGTTACACTAATGTGAATAAGGAATAAAAAAATATATGCCAAAAAAATTGCAGAAAATTTCTCTGATGAATGCAGTTTTAATAAACTTCATTCTTAACTTAAAATTTGGAATGATAAATAAGGATAGAAATTAAAATATTTACTAAATTTTTAATTATTTTAAAATTCTTATTACAACTAATTTTTTTACGAAATGACTTTTAAGTATGTATACATATTTCATTACACTTCATTTTTAATTCAAAATAGTTTTATATATTTCAGTTGCAGTCATTTGTTTGATTCACTGTTTTACATTGATTCCTTTTACACAAATTTGGCACACAATGCAGTTAAATCAAAATATATTGACTTTGATAAAAATAATTTCTTCAATATATTATAAGCCTAATTAGTTATTAGAATTATATTTATGAGAGATATGTGATAAAATGAGACACTGTGAAAATACTGAATCAAGCATTAAAATTTTAAGTGCGGTAAAAGTTTTTAGCTTTAAAATGAATGATTAAGATTCAATGCGATTATTAACTAACTTTCAGCAATAATTATTTTAATTATCTGTATTGTATATTATTAAGAAAATATTTTTATCTTTTATTTTTTAAAAAGCAATTCACCTTAGAATATTTAAAAAGGAGAGGCAATAACATTTTAAAAATATTATAAATTAATTTACTGTAATTGTTTAAAAACAGCTAAAAATCGTCAAGATTGCTATTATACTTGTACAAAACACAATCAAGGTAATATTTCAAATTAAAAATTTAAAAACAGACAAATTTAAAGTTTAAGCATTTAATTTCTGTAACAATTTCTCAAAAAAATTACATTCTTTAAAATTATTATTTGAGAATATAAACAAGCAAAATGGAAAACGAATTTCGAATTAATTTGTAAATTGAGAAACTAAAAAGAAAAATCTATTGAAAAAATTCAATTTTATTTTAAATTTATGTAATATTTATATTTTTTGTAGAATATATATATATATATATATATATATATATATACATAATCTTTATCAATAACTTCAGTTAACTAAATCATTTTCTTAAGCACTTAATAATTTAAGATTTACTTAAAAAGTGAATTTTTCTTCGTAAGTATTCGGTAAAATAAAATAACAGCTTTTTGAAATGAAGCGTTATAGGCGATATATTTTTTCATACTAACTTTAAAGGAAATGTTTTTATAATTTTGAATTATTCGGTAAAATAAAATAACAGCTTTTTGAAATGAAGCGTTATAGGCGATATATTTTTTCATACTAACTTTAAAGGAAATGTTTTTATAATTTTGAATTACTTGCACAAAATATTTACATTCTGAGCAAGTGAAATAAAATGTCAATTTTAAGTTTAAAGTTTAGAGCAATTTAATTTTTTTCTTTACAATTGATACATTGAGAGTTAAATAAAATCCCTTTAACTACAATGAAGTTTAAAACTCTTTTTAAATTGCATTTCTCATTTCTTAGTCACATGGTATTCAACTGACAAACGAAGCAGGACGGCAAACCAAATACACTAAGACTATATTTTTGCGGTTTTACAAAATCATAAAATATTAAAAATAAGTGTTTATGTTATTGCGTTGAATAATTTTAATGAAAACATCATTATGAACAATATTGCATGACGTATCTTATGCACCAAACATACCATTTCAATCAGTTTAATGAATTTTCTTACGAACAAGTATATTTGAATAAGCTAAAAGGAAGATTTAGCATGAAACATAATCTAATACCATATTTAAACTTTCATATGAAGTGAGAGGGAATAAGATTGCATTTAACGTCACGCTTTCAGAAACAATAAGAGAGATATAGTCGAAGGACATATTTTTGTATCAATACCTTGTAAAAAAAGAAGATATTTGACCTAGCACCCTACACTCTAAGTATCCACACCACACCACGCAAAAGCCCTGTAGCCTAGTGAAAATGATCGTGGACTCTTGTTCGGTGTGTCGTGATGTAAAGTCCTGATACCACTGATGACCCGCAGTGTGGAGAGGTGAATGCACGTTAAATCTGTCGTAGCTCAAAGTCTTACCGTTGATGTGGAACTGAAGAGAGAGGGTTGTCACATGACCATGGTTCGAAATAAAGAGGTACGAGGCCAATACTCTCGTTTTCCTTTACAATGTGACGATAACAAGCCCTCACTCACTCCCCAACATGCAAATTGCTGCGGATTGAACAGAATAATTAAGCAAATTAAATTAGTTTCAGGAAGTTACCGATTCATGGTGTAGCGTTTCCCACCTCCCAGCTTCAAAATCAACTTCCCTATATTAATAGCATTACACCGTCCATGTCCACACGTGCAGACCAAAAATATTGCATGATCCATTCATCTGATATCGCACTGACAACCGATGACTGTGAGAAAACAACACTTCCTACGAACCGGAAACTTAGAGTGTAATTCGATGTGTAAGAAGAGACCACCTGCAACTCAACAAAGTAGGAAGACGATCCATTTTGAAATAATGGAAAGAACGGTTGTGTGTGTCTCCTCCTGCACTAATAACATATTCTGTGGAATGGAAAAAGTCAATATTTTAAATAACTTTCAACCAAATCTACACACTGTAAATAATGGCTGTGGACGAAATAAATCAGTTGTATAATTTCTTAACTCTCACTCTACAAATCAATTTTCCTGAACATTACAATGCCTACATCAAACCTTTAAGAGAAATTTCATTTGAAAAGCAAAACATGTTATACGAAAGTGTTACATTACATAAAAGTGTTCGTAACAAACCCTTTTAAAGTACATCCGATGAGTCCCAGTGGGGGAGCATATTCCAAGTAGATAAGTTAAAAAAATATCAAGTTCAAGAACAATGACGAGGCGACAAAAGTGGAAGAGATGCTCATTTTTGCTGTTGAGTTTAACGACTTCAATGAACCCCGTAAATTTCCGGCACTTGGGGAATAAAAAAGCCTCCTGAAGTGGAACGAAGCGATAAAATGTTGACAAGCGAGCCAATTAACGCCTCTAATATTCGAGGGCCCACATTTTAAAGCAGGAACACTTGTCTCATTGAAGAAATTCTTTATTATATGAGAGTATGGTTCATGAAACACGGATCTTCGAAATTACAGTAACCGAAGGTAAAATCCATAGGTATTTTTAGAATTTTATCTTTTCTTGGAAGAAATGTATCAACTATATGTAGAATGCAGTATTCACCATGTTACAATAAGAATTAATCTTTTTTTATATAGAGAGAGAGACAAAATAAAAATATTTAATTAAATTGGCACAGAATAGAAAATAATGATTATATAAAACATACAAACAGTTGAGAGAAGTTGTTTCACTTAATTCAAGGTAAATGATAAAAATGCTTATTTCGATTAATTTGCCGTGCAATTCAATCAAAAGAATGAAACACTGAAGAAGTTTTAATAATCTGTAAAGAGTGATTTTTATTAAAATTATTTTTCTCCATAACTCAACATTTATAGATATTAACTCAATAATATGTTTACCTTTTCAGGTTAACTAACCCCATTAAGCATCTCAATTTTTGTATTCCTATTAAAATTTTCAATGCACAACTCATATCTTTAGCACTTTGAATTGAGTTCGTAATTTTTTATTCTTAAAAAAACAATAAATTAGTATGTGTGTGTATCAGATACACATTTTCGTACATTAACTGACTTTTCTTTAGATGTCTGAAAATACTAATCCATAATAATCATAAAGATATCGGTATGTGTTCAAGAATAGTTTATTCTAAGTAGTAAAATTTGAATAAATGTATAGGTTTTTTTAAAATTATTTTAGTGAATTTTTAACCCATTAACTTACAGTGCCCTTTATGGAAACACCATGTTAAGAGTGTTTTTTTTCAGGTATAGAAGTTTAAGTTGGCATTACTTTCCAAGATGGCGACCGATTTAACAGCTGTCAAGTGATTTATTCTCAGTTTGGTTTGGCAATTCATCAAAACGATCATCAAGCAAGGCGTAGATTCGTCAAATGGGCCCAAAACGAGATTGACGTTGTTCCCGATTTTCCTAAGCGAATTTCGTTTAGCGATGAAGCGCACTTCTGGTTGAATGGCTACGTCAACAAACAAAACTGCCGCATTTGGAGTGAAGCTAATCCACAAGTGTATGTCGAAACACCGTTACATCCAGAAAAACTGACTGTTTGGTGCGCTTTATGGGCTGGTGGAATCATTGGTCCGTACTTCTTCAAAAACGATGAAGGCCACAACGTTACAGTTAATGGTGATCGCGGTATAGAGCCATGATTACTAACTTTTTCATTCCTGAATTGAACAATCATGATGTCCAGGAGCTGTGGTTCCAACAAGACGGCGCAACATGTCACACAGCTCGTGCCACAATCGATTTATTGAAAGACACGTTTGGTGACCGCCTAATTTCACGTTTTGGACCTGTGAATTGGCCTCCATGATCTTGTGATTTAACACCACTAGACTATTTTCTGTGGGGCTATGTAAAGTCATTGGTCTATGCGGATAAGCCACAAACGCTTGACCATTTGGAAGACAACATTCGCCGTGTTATTGCCGATATAAGGCCACAAATGTTGGGAAAAGTCATCGAAAATTGGTCGTCCAGATTGGGCTACATCAAGCCAGCCGTGGCAGTCATATGCCAGAAATCATATTTAAAATGTAATGCCACAAGATTATCGTTCGAATAAAAAAAAATTCATGTCAATCGAAAAATACATCGTTGTTTTATTGAATATTTATGTCTTTTGATTAATTCGAAAGATTTATAGATGATTTTTGAGATTTTAGCAAAAGCAAAATTGCTAAATTAATTAATTAGTTAATTACTATTGGTTAGAATCACTACTTGGGGAAAAAAGAATTACTCTTTATATTTTGTGTTTTGTGTGTTGATCGGAAAAATATCATACTAAATCTATATGCATATCAGTAACCCTAACTTTATTTTTATTGCCGAAAAAGAAATTTAGTTGGAAATAATCCATAATATAATGGACATTAATTAATTTAGAATATTTATTGAATTTAGACTATTAATTATTTAAAAATTATTATTTGTAAATTGATGTAAGAACGTTCCCGGACATTCTATAGAAGCCTAAATCCACTGTGAGTGATGTGATTGTGAAGTGGAAACGTCGAGGCGGTGAAACGGCGGAAAAACGAACCAGTAGGCCAAAAATACTTGGTGAACGCAGCCGCAGAACTCTGAAAAGGGTAGTGAAACAAAATCGCAAGTCCTCGTTGGGGGAAATTTCTCAGGAGTTCCAAAGTTTATCAGGAACTAGTGTTAGCAGCAGGACTGCCCGTCGAGTTTTAAAAAACTTTGGATTCCATGGTCGTGAAGCCGCTCACAAGCCAAGCATCACTCCACAGAATGCGAAGCATCAATTGCAATGGTGTAGAGCTCACCGTCATTGGACTGTGGACATGTGGAAAACCGTTCTTTGGATTGATGAATCTCGCTTTACAGTCTGGCAGTCGGATGGACGCGTCTGGGTTTGGCGAATGCCCAGCGAACGTTTCTTTATTGATTGCATTGTGCCGACTGTTAAGTTTGGAGGTGGAAGCATAATGGTGTGGGGTTGTTTCTCGTGGTTTGGTCTGGGTCCGATAGTTCCTGTGATTGGAAACATGAATTCTGAGATGTATGTGGACATTCTGTACAATGCTGCACTCCCAACTCTATGGCAATATTTTGGGGAAGGCCCATTTCTCTTCCAGCAGGATAACTGCTCCATTCACACATCGAGGCTTGCACAGATGTGGTTGGACAAAATGGATGTTCAAAAACTGGACTGGCCTTCTCAAAGCCCCGATCTAAAAACCATAGAACACCTTTGGGACGAATTAGAGCGCAGGTTACGTAGCCAGACAAATCGACCATCCTCACTTCAACCACTCACTTCAACTGTGATAGACGCGTGGAAGGGAATTCCTATGGTGACCTATCAAAAATTGGTGGAAAGTCTTCTCAAACGTGTGCAGGCTGTCATCCATGTAAAAGAGGGACCAACATCATATTAATATGTGCCTGTGCCTGAGGACGCTCTAAGTCCATACCACTGGGTGTCCGGATACTTTTGGCCAGGTAGTATATATATACACTCTGTCGCAAAAAATATATGCACCCAAAAGAAATCAAGCTACAATCACGAAACTCGGCAAGAATGTAGTCTGGTAAGAGATATGCAAATGATTAAAATTTCGAAGCCAATGAGACAAGGCTAAGTGTGCTATGCGCATATTAGTTGCGCAACTGGGAGAGTTTAAAAGCATGAGTACGAGCGCCGTACGGCTCTCCAAACGAATCTGATGACTTTGATAGACGATATTGAGACTTAGGATGCCTCTAAGACGTAACCGGCGGCAGTACGAGCAGCTGACGGACTTTGATAGGGGCCGTAAAATAGGCCTCAGAGAAGCAGGTTGGTCGAATAGACGTATCGGCCGCCACCTCGGTCGGAGCGATATGGTAGTTGCTCGGTGTTGGCAACAGTGGATCACAGAAGGTAGAGTGTACCGTCGCGGAGGGTCAGGACGTCCCAGGAACACAAATGATCGCGAGGATCGTGCAATCAGAAGAGTCGCCACTTCGGCACCAACAACGTCGCTAGCATCGATTCAACGCCACTTACCTACTTCCAGACATCCAGTGCCATCAAGAGAAACCATAAGGAGACGACTGACCGAAGTTGGCTTGAGGAGCCGACGTCCGCTAAGACGCTTACCACTGACCCCACATCATAGGCAGTGTCGACTGGATTTTTGCCGACCTCGGGCAACTTGGAGTGTGACAGACTGGAGACGTGTCATCTTCAGTGATGAATCCCGATTCAGTCTCAGTGCTGATGACCACCGCACACGTGTCTGGAGGCGCACCGGCCAGCGGTCCGATCCGGCATTTATTGTCGAGCGGCATACAGCAATTTCACAAGGTGTGACAGTGTGGGGAGCAATTTCTTGGGACACACGATCATCTTTAGTGGTCCTTCAAGGCACTTTGACAGCTCGCAGATACGTGGACGATATTTTAACGCCGATTGTGCTACCCATGCTATCAAGTCGCCCAGGGGCCATTTATCAACAGGATAATGCTCGTCCACATACTGCGCGACTTTCCCAACAATGTCTTTAAGGATATGACGTCCTACCATGGCCTGCCAGGTCACCAGATCTTTCGCCAATAGAGCATGTCTGCGACGCGCTGGGAAGGCAACTGCAGCCGTCCCGAGATACAGGAGAATTAACTGCGCAGATGCAAAGACTATGGCAGGATCTTCCGCAGGGGGTCATAAGTGATCTAATTGAATCGATGCCACGCCGAATTTCGGCTTGTATAGCTGCCAGAGGTGGCTTTACTACTTACTGATTTTTAACCTTTTGCAAGCTGTAACCGCTTAATAAAATGATATTTTGTTCTGAATTTTTAATCATTTGTTTATTTTCATATACACTACATGCATACCAAATTTCGTGAACGTAGCTCAATTTCTTCTGGGTGCATATATTTTTTGCGACAGAGTGTATATATATATATATATATATATATATATATATATATATATATATATATATATATATATATATATATATATATATATATATATATATATATACCTCTTTTATATTGTCTTATAAACATAAATTTTTATAATATCAAAATAAATTGAAAGTTAAGTTAAATATTTAAAAAACTGTTTAAAAATTAAAAGTAGGATGCAGCAGCCTTTTTATATTGATCTGATAAATATTTTCTACAAATTATCTACTTTAATAAAATTATTATTAAAAATAACCAACGTACTTTGTACAAAAGTAATACAATTTCTTTGAATATTTTTTTCAATTTTAATGTGCTTCAAGAAGTCTACTGCGCAATTCACAAACGTCTTCTATAAATATAACCCGAAATATATATATATATATATATATATATATATATATATATATATATATATATATATATATATATATATATATATATGTATATATATATATATATTATAATAATCTTAAAACATCAATGCTATTATTTATTGAATCAAATGAAAGGTGTAGTACACAAATAACTGAAATTTCAATAAAACACAAGATGTAATATACATTATTTAAATCATATACACATCAGAATTTTGCGTATTTTTAGCTTGCTATAATTTAACTCATTAAAAAGCAATACCATAAAAATAGCTTTGAGTGAAGCAGATTCAAGAGAAGATGTAATTGTAAAATACTTTGAATACGTTATAGACCAATCAGAATAGAAAATAAACTAATTGAAAATCAAAACGTCCACAAAACGACTTTTATTCTTAACATATTCAAAATCTATATTACTCTTAAAAATAAGAGCCCACAAATTGTTTAATTAATACTTGATATCTTATACTGACTGTTATTATCATTAAAAGTGAAAGACAGTATAACTATTAATTATAAATGATTACATTGTTAAGCACTAAACATTGTTACAATTACAAAAGTTTTTTAAAAGGATCCAGTTATAACAAAGAAAAAAACAATAACCTTGACATGTATTGGTTACTTGAACTAATTTAGACTGCTCGTCGATCATGTGGTTGGTGGACAAACTAGAACAAAAAAAATGTCATTGAACACTATAAGTCAGCTCTTTGAACCATTTAGAGAAAGTTTGGAATCGCGTACAGAAAAACATCAATAATTTTTCGAAGGTTTTCCAAGCTAAATTTCATCAGACCAAGTATCATCTTAACAAGTTATTTTGTACCCTCTGGTCAAATACTTTAACTTTGATGAGAAAAAAAATTCAAAGTTTCTCTTTGATACGAAATATTCTTGTGAGACGACTTGTACGTGAGTAACACGTCAATTTAACGTGATAGGAATTCAAAAATATAACCTTTAAAAAACGTAGCTTTTTGTCTTGTTAAACTGTTTTGGCAATGAGATTAGCTACTTAAAACCGTTAAAGCAAAATGATAAAATATATAAATGAGATTTAATCTCAGAATATATTTTCAAATAGAACAAATTTGTATTAATATTAATAGAAACTCGAGAATTGTATCAAAAATGTAACCATTTTTTAAACTGGATCCTTTAAATTTAGAAGCATCCTTTAATTGAGTAATTATTTAACGTTAAGAATTTTGAAAGTAAGGTACTCATTTATCATTCTAATACAGGAAAAAGTTATGAAACATATTTTATGAAAGAAAAAATTTCAATATAAAAAATACAAACAGAATTTGCTGGAATGCTAGAATATATTGGGTACTTAGGTGTTATACCATCGATAAATTTCATCAAATTAAAAGACGTCGCTCAATGTCGCTAGATAAATCCAATTGTGGAAACCATTCCCGAGCACATTCGAACTAAATAATAACAAATCTGACAGCAGTTGGTGACATTTTATTACTGGTGATGTGTTTTCACTTGGAAAAGTTGTTCGACGGTATAATACAGAAGTACCGCATATTGCTCTTTACACGTTAGTCAAGTCGGAATATGATATTGATACAGGGACATTTTCTACCTGAAAGTATTCCATACCAGGATCTTTTCAAGCCTCATTAGGAAAAAGCAGTCTTAAAAATTTTTGTTGTAAAACGCATGGAACTTATTAATTATTTTTTTGAAATGTACGACACAAGATCACTAAATTTTTATTTTTTTCTGAAGGATTTATAATGGCTAAAATTTAGGAAACGGATTATTGTAAATAAAGTAATGTAAGCATTAATTTAAAGATTGTTTAAAATGGAATCTAAATATCAGCCAAATCATTTTAATTCAGTTATAAATATAGCATATAATACAGGCATACAATAAATTTAGCTAAATGTCTGTTACTTCTTACACATAAACATTTAATTGAGAAACACTCTAAATTTATATGCGATATTATACTGAGTTCGTTTTCATTTCCTTGTAGAAGTACAGGATAACTATTAATTAAAATCCAAATGAAATAGAAGAAATATACTTTTATTCCATTTAATCTATTTTACATCGATGCATATATAGCACTTTCTTTGTAAAGAAAAGTTTTAAATGAATATATCAACTCTCCAATCAAATTAAGTTGAATAAAAATAAAGCTTTTAATTGAAAATGAAATAAAACTTTTTAAAAAGGTTTTAGTGCCTATTTTGCTTTCAATCTTTAAGATATTTTCGTTCATTTGGAAATACACCTATCATTTTGTATTCTTCCTTGCACTAGATATTAGAGAGAGAAATAGAAAATACATTCAATTATAAATCATAATTTGTTAAATACGAAGGATTTATTTTAGTCAGAAATTAAATACCAAAATATCAATAAAGTGCTAAAGGATGTATAATTTTTTAAAAATAACTTTACAAACAGAAATAAGTTTCAACCAGAGATTATAGTGAAAGATGTTCTGACTTTGTCAAAAACTCCCTGACAACAAAATTCAGCGGATTTTCAAATATTGACAGTTATCAATCAAATCAAACATAAAACAAAGTTGACACACTTAAATCTTAAGCATATATATAATCCTCAGTATTTTATTTATTTATTATTATCTTTTTCGAGGAACACCGAGTCAGTCTGTGGCACATCCGAAAGCAACAGGGGCAACTGTGAGGTGCAAATACGGAAGACGTTCGTTAGACACCTCAAATCAATCCATTTCAAGTTCACGACCTCATTGAGTTCATCCCAATTGCGGTCATGACGAAAGGCAGGGAAAATGGGGAACATTCTTTCTTTACTTGTTCCTTTTAACATTGCTCTTCATAAGGTTCTGCTCTTCAAAGCATGAAATTAAGTATGAAAAATAAAAATAATAATAATAAAAGGAAAATTTCAATACGTCAAAAATGTTTTCATACTGAATACCACGTGTTCTCATTATAAGAATTCATGTTCTGAATATTATATTGAAGAGATTTAATCAGTTGTACGAGACAAAATAGCAAAGAAGATTTAGCGGTATACAATTTGCTTTTATTCTTTCCTGTCATTGAAATCGTCACAGAATTTACTATAGAAAATTGCCGTCTAAAAAGGTTTAACATTATTGTTTCTTGAATTAGATTTGAAATAAATGTCATCGTGGTGAAAAGAAGATTACTTTTTATAACTAAGTACCAAACTGCTTCGTTGAAACGATAAATACTATTTAAATTTTACATTATATAATTTTCAATACGCTTATTTTAAATGCATGTCCACATTTGATTTTTTTTTGGTTTTGATGTATTTTTACTTAATGTTTTTTTCTAACCCTGCAGCCAATTTATGCAGACTTGATACGCTGAATTGCTGTTGTATCAGATCGATGCATGAAAAAGAATATCATGATTTAAAAAATTGTAGAAATATTTTAACTAACATTCTAAAGTAGATTAAAATGAAAATTTCATACGTTAATACTTAAGACATACCTATAAAAATGAAGTACTTCACATATGCTGATAAAAAATAAAGCAAATCAAGGATATGACTATAAAAGTAAAACAAAAAATAAATAAATAATATAAAATATAGAAAAATAATAATATAAAAAAATCTATTGATTGTAAATGCTTTTTTTTCAAGGGATTGGAACAAAAACTAAAAATGAAGTACTTCATACATACATACATATAAAAATGAAGTGATCCATTCAAGCCGATAAGCATGAAGTACCTCAGACAAGTCTACAAAAGTAGAGTACTTCAGGCATGCTCTTGAACAAAGAAGATAAATAAGTACACTTTTTTCTGTATAAAAATATCTGTTTAATTCGAATGCTTTTTGAAAGTGATTGGAACAAAATAATCTGTCTAGGTAAAATTTAATAATAAAATACCCTTCTTAAAACTTAAAGCAGAAAGGTTTGTATTAAAAAAAGAGAAATAAATCACCAGATTCCTATTTCAAAATAATTTTTAAAAACATCAGATACTTTTATTTATGAAAAATATTTTTTTACAAAACAATACATAAAAATAATTTTATGGGTTAAATGTAATATAATATTAATTGACAAAAAAAGTAACAAATTCTTTCATTAAATTATCAGACAAAAATAACTTCAAACGATATAAATTGAATGTAGTATAATAACAATAAGTATTCATTTAAATAGAATACAAACTTAGCTTTATTGTTTTTAGAACAACTCGTTAAAATTTTATAAATAATTAACATTAAAATAGTGCCCTAATTAATTTCTTAAGTTAGTAGTTTATTTTCATTTTTCTCTTTCAAGCTTTTTTTATTATTTTATTTTCCTGATACAATTTTTATTAAAATAAATAAATCAGAAAAAATACAAAGACCAATTTTTAATTGAAAGTAATTAATTTAAAATACGTATATTACAAAAAAGTGTATTTTTTCTATTATTTTAACTACATTATACAGATGTATCACTACTGTAACGAAAATATATATAAGAATACATTTATGAAAATATATCGTTATATTCTGTTCTTAATAATTCTTTATCTGAATATGTAATAAAATTATATCCTATACTAGTATATAATTACTCATTAGAATATATTATAATTATAATCTATATATATATTTTTATACAATTTTTTAAAAAAATTTATATTTTTATATGCTATTTACCTTATTACTTAATGCTAATTAAATAATTTTTCAGCGAAATTAAAATAAATTTTTAAATATTTATATCCTGAAGTATTATATTTATGTCATTAAAATTCATTTTTTTTAAAAAAAATACAAAAATATTGAACAGTTAGACAATCTAAAACGGATGTTATTTTACAGTATTTCTCAGACAGTATAATTTGATTTGTGCTTACACGAATAAGAGTTTAGTTTTTGTGAAGTTAGTACTACACAAAACTGTTCTAAGAAGCCAAAGAGTATGGAGAAAGAGAAAAATAATGAAAGAAAAATTTGATTTTTTTCCAAAAAATATAAAATTCTGGAATAAATAACTTTATAGACATTTATTTCGGTTAGAAAAACATAAAAAAAAAATTCAAATTTGGGTAAAACACCTTTAACGTTAGAAAATCTGAAACTTAGCATATGCCTATATTGCGCACAAAAGCAGTCAAAATGACTGTATTGTATAAGAATGATTGATGTGTGAAGAAATTTGTTTAAAATGTACTTCTCTTGGGAAAAAAATATTTTCTAAGAAATTCTAAGAAATTGTGCATTACATACATAATTATTTTCCTAATTGAAATTAAAAAGCAATCAAAATGACTTCCTTGGGCAATTTAGTGTTAAATGAAATCAATAGCATAAAAATTAAAAAAGGAATACAAGACTCAAAAATATTGCCAAAACTTCTTTCAGAATAGTAGCAGAATTCTTTTTAAATCATAGATAAACCGAATCAAAAGTTGAAATATTTTATAAATTCTTTATAGAAGTATGATTAAAAAAATTAAATAATATATTTTTACACACACACATACCTTTTGTATATAAAAGAAGTAAAAAATATTGAAATGCTTGCTAGGCTACGTGAAGTAAAGCTCTCTTCACCAGAGCGAATCCATTTGAATATTGCCTAGTCCCAGTGTTTAACTTTTCAGTTTTAAACTGTGACGTCACATCTCGCTTTGACTACTTCAAGAACCGGAGACACGCCTCTGTCCCATACCTTATTGGTGGGTAAATGAAATCTTACGTACCCACACACGCCTCTTTTCAAAATTCGACATGAAATGTAAACAAGCTATATGTATTTTTGGAATATATTGCGATGAATGGGTTGACTAGAGACAGTGATACCGGCACGCAATATTGCATGTTCCAGAAATAAATAAAAGTTTCGAGAAAATTTTTGTAGTGGATGTGAAACTACATGCTTGATTGCATTCTCCCATAACATTTACCTACATTTATTTATAAATCTATTTTTATCACCATTAATTTATATGGAATTTTTTTACTGTCTTGTTATCTGGAACAAATAAGCGAAAATCCAAAAATTGAAAATGTTTTTTGATAGTGTCCGGGCAATTATGTACATATATTCTGTACATATATTTAGATTGTGTACATATTATTAGACTATTCTGCTTTCAAAAAAATTATATTCAAATTGCATTGAAAAGTTAATTTTAGTGGTCCTTGTTGCGAAAATAACAAAAGCTTGCAAAATTTTATCCCTTATATTTTAATTTAGATTTCCTTTTTAATTGCTGCAAATTGAGATATGTGAAAAGTAGGTTAATCTTATATAATAAGGCATACACATTAAACTAGCTGGTATACCTGTTCTTTGCACGGGTAAACTGAAAAATTAAAAAAATACAGATTGAAGGATAAAAAAGTTTTTAATGAGTTATAATTTCACGAAATTGAGAATTAAACAAAAAAAGCTTTTTGCATATCTCAACTGAACAAAAAAAAAAGAAAGCAAAAAATACCTTTGTTAAATTTTAAGTCTGTAGATCTAATAGCTGATAAAAAGGATTTTTTTTTATTTATAACTCGCTGTTACTCTCTTGAGGATCGACTTTTGAAAATACCTTCCTAAGCTGAACTCTGCTCAGCAAAAGTAACACATTGATAAAAGTTTTGTGTAATAAACGCTTAAAATAGTGTAAATACACTCATGTCCGTAAATTAAAGATAATTCAGAATCACACAGAAATTGAACTCTAAAATAAAAATTTCACCTGTAGAATTATCACACACATCTTGAAGAAGAATATGCAAATTACAGGAAACCACCAGAAGGCGCGGATAGTACGTCACAATGACGAGAATGTGCGAGAGGGGTATATAAGGAATGGTGGCAAAGAAGTAAAATTGTGTACAAGCACTTTAAAGGCCTTTCAGTGCAAAAACCACATAGTTATAGCACAAAGGAAGCATTTGGATGATTTTTTACGTGGTAGAATTATTGGATGACTGGAATGTGGACGTACCCAGCTGGAAGTATCCGAGGAATTTGGAATCGCCCAGAGTGTCATCTCCAACTTTTGGAAACGATTCCAAGATGATGGTAATGTGAGTAGATGCTACAGTACAGGTCGTCCCCGAGTTACAACGCCGAATGAGGACCGGTATATTTGGCAGTTACTGCCAAAAGAAACAGACGGCGCACAGCATCAGACCTGTCTCGTCAGCTCTCTTCAGCTACTGGTACCACAGTTTCAAGGCAGACCGTGTACAGACGCTTCGGGCACATTGGTCTATATGCTCTTAGGCCCGTCAGATGTGTTCCACTTACCGCAACTCACTGTCGCCTGCGATTAACCTGGATTAGAGAGTATTCATTGTGAATACCACAACCGTGGTCTTGTGTGATGTTTCCCGACGAGTCCAGGTTTAGTTTGCAGTCTGCTTCTCATCGGACTTTAATATGGAGAGCGCCAGGTACCCGTTACCACCAAGAGAACACCATTGAGCGACACCGTTACGGTGGTGCAGGATGGCTCGTTTGGGGAGGAATTATTTTTGGTTCCAGAACTGACCTGCATGTTCAGAGTGTAACGATGACAGGCTACATCTATCGGGATGTCATTCTGGAACAACATGTACGTTTGTTTCGGGGCACCATGGGCGCTGAATTTCTGTTTATGGATGACAACGCCCGTCCTCACCGTGCAATCATTGTAGACGAATGCCTTCAATCGGAGGATATCACCCGTATGGATTGGCCAGCATACTCACCGGACTTGAATCCAAAAGAGCATGTGTGGGATATGCTTGTCCGACAAATTGCAGTCTTTCAACCCCCTCCCACCTGTCTACCGGAACTTTGGAGGGCATTGCTTGATGAGTGGTGTAATATTCCCCAAGCTCAGATTGATAATTTGATCCTCAGAATGCCTAGGCGTTGTAAGGCCTGTATTGCATCGTTAGGGAGACATACTCCGTATTAACCATCATAATAGCCATGTTATATTGTTTTTTGTAAATAGGTTCTTTTTTGAAATTTGCTCCAGGGAGTAAAAATCACAATTTTTATTAATTATGTCAAACATATAGCATCTTTTTTGCTCTTTACCTTTTGTTCAATAAAAAGACTTTACATTTAAGTCAAATTTGTGTTGCTTCTGTCTCTTTCTTTGCCTGAACTTCATTATCCTTAGTTTATGGACATGAGTGTAATTTATATCTGAAAGTGTAATACATTAATATTAGTTTCAGTTGTATTTATTTTATGTTAAAATTGTAATATTCGCGAGCAAAGCCGTTTTTTAATTAATAATGGCGATTCAATGAAAAACATAGCGAAATGTTGACGATAGAGTCAAGTTGGCAAATGTCTAGCTACTTTCATGCACGTTAATCCTTTATCTACCGCATTATGATTTATTGTAGTTTTTTCATGCAGTATTTTTTTGGATCACTACATTGAAAATTAAAGGATATATATAAACAAAATACTCAGCTTTGGGAAATTTAATCCCTTAGAGCTAATTAATTAATTAAAGATATTCCACTGTAAAATTAATTACATACACCGCTAACTTAAAATAAACAGTCAAATCGTTTTCTAAGGTCTTCATTAATATATAAAAAACAACATTAGACATTTAAATTTTGACATTAACTATTTTTTCGAGACAACAATGAAAACCTTTGCAATCCTGCGGAAAACGCAATTTCTGCTACAAAACTATTCGCCTGCCCCGCTAAAACACTCGTCATAGATCCCGTGCTGCCATATAGCTTGGAATAGTGGATTTCGAAGAATATTTCTGCTAAGTATTGTCACAATATTCGTAGAATTGGTTATTCTATGTTATTTTAATGTGAGTGGTACTTATAAGTACCGTCGGTAGATAAAGGGTTAAATCTGTCGAGAGCTCAAACGTCCTCCCGTTGGTGTGGTATTCTAGTTAGGAGAGGGGGGGGGTGCCAGTTCAGATGTCGTCCACGTCACTTGACCATGGATCAAAATTACGTGGTCCGTCGCCAAAAGCCCTCGTGTAGCTGTACAGTGCGACGTTAATATTCACTCACTCACTCACTCCAAAAAAAATACAGTTGTTATTAGACTTTTTATACTTAAAAAATGTAATATCTGTCTATTCAATTAAAATTATAGCGTTCTAGTTAACTACTAACCACAAACAAATTATGTAAATTTGTCCAAATGATGTAGTGTGAAAGACAAATATTATTTACTTTAAGTACCAGAAGAAATAAAAGTATTTATTTTTATATGAGGATCAATTTCTGATGGTTCAGACATGAAAAAAATCAACAGTAGCTATCTAAAGTGAAATTTAAAACAGCCTGCCCCTTCAAAATTAAGTTTTATTATTACATAAAAAAAATTAGAGATTACACTGATCACAGGAATAAATTAGAAGCCAGCGCCTTGCGTAGACAAATCAAAAAGTGTTACTGCACAAATAGAAGATAGATATATGGTGTCGCTAGCGTTTTTTGCAGCGCACACCAGAATTGCTTGCAGATAGCAGAATTTTTTCCTACTTACTTGACAAATATCGCTTTATTTTGGACACTTCATACAATATCTTTATAAATTATATCCTGTGCTATAAATTATAGTCTATGTGTTATTCTGATGTATAAACTATATTACTGTAAGGTTTCATTAAAATCCATTGAGTTGTTTTTGCGTGAAAGACGACGAAACATCCAAACAAACTTTCGCATTTATAATATATATCTGGATGTTCTTACATAAACAAAATATTATTCATGTAAATGGAGAAAATTAATAAAAAGTATAGGAACGATATAATAAACATTTACGCTGGTACATTACGTTTGACCGTCTTATGTTGTATTTGCTTACAATTCGATTATGTTGAAAATCAATATTGTTCCTTAATTAATAAGTCATTACATTTTTCGTATTTTTCAATAGATCTTTCGAATAACACACACGTGTCTTAAGATTTTGTTAGGGAATCTAAATATATTTGTCGCAAAAAAAAACATGAGGTTTTTCTTTATACTTATAGAAAATAACGCAAACTAAAAGTAAAATTTAAGTATCTTTTTAAATAAAAAAGGAATATTTACTATTGAAATTGTATCAGGTTATCTCTCGAGAGCGGCTTTTCTCTCAGAACTTGGAGTGTTTTTGTCTAGTTGCATTGAATGTTTTAACTCTCACCATCAGACAATCGAAACGTGACACGTAGATAAGGTTTAGAGCATATAGCAAGGGTTTTGCACATCAAGAGGATAGGTGATGTTTACACAGCCAGTGTGATATAATATTTATTCTAGAAGTAATTAGTCATTTCTTGTCAAGACCTACTCGTGTATCTACGCGATTAAAGTAATTAATACAGTGAGATTGTCCAACCTGCTTTCATGTGGGTACGGAATCAATTCGTCTTTTCCATTGAAAAACATCAGTTTATTGAAGAATCAGCGTCGGAGACCCTGTAATTTCTTGGTAATCACTGATAAGTGCATTTTGATTACAATAATAACTTAACTTAGCTACCCCGACTTACGCAATTTTTAAACCTCGTCCATTTTTTTTAATCACTGAAACGTAGGGGGTATCAGAACCAGAACCTGATGAAATTGAAGAAGTTGTCGATCTTTCCAGGAAAATAAATTAAGAAGTGGGTTGTGATAATGTTTGAGAACTGTTGAATTCCTTTTATCAGGAACTAACTATTGATGAGCTCATAGGGATGCATGAGCAAGAGCGAGACATTGAAAAAACTGGAATGTACAGATCCAACTTCATCAGAAGATCGAATGACGGTTGGAAATTTGACAGAAGGCCTCAGTTTAATTGAAAAAGAGAGTAACACACGCAAATTTGTGAGAACCCCCCTGGGTTCCACCCTGGACACTAAGATTAACTTGAGACAAAGAACGACCAGACGCCCTTTGTATAATAATAAATTATATGTATTCTTTCAGTTCAAATATCAAACTTCTAATGACAAATACTTAACTAGATGCCTACGTCAAAAAGGGATTTACCTTCACTATTAAATTAAATTACGAAATATGAAATTAATCAATTAATAAGCTCACTATCGAAAAGGTTTACCGGAATAGGAGGTCTGAGAAATACACGCAACTTGAATTATTAGGTTTCATTAAAATTGAACTAATTTTATTAAACTAACGCGCTTGTGGTAAGCGGTACTAAGCTGGAATATATCACCTGGTTGTACTTATAATCTCTCCAGGTAGATTAAAATCCTCCTAAGGCTCCTTCACTGAATAATAACAGCAATACTCCAATATCTTAATCCAATTGAATCCTCTAAATCTCGTCACTACTCCTGCTGGCTCAATAGCCTTCTTTTCCGCTAACTTACAACGCTCTCCTTAAACACCTTATCTACTTTACATATCCCATTTTCTTCTTTTAGAGGTGATTGGAAATATACGCGAATTTACAATCCCCAAAGATGCCTAAGAGAATTAGTGGAAAGGTGCCGTAAAGATTCGTCACAAATTTTATAAAATACATACTCTAACGGAAAGCGTATTTTTTTAACAAAACAAGGAATAAAAAAAATTACGAGGAGATTTGGCTGGTGAAAGAAAACTTTTTTTGAGCCGGCAGACTACTTTGTTGGATATTGTAAAACTTTCTACATCAAAATAATTTTGATTTGCAATTTTGCATTATGAAAGATTTTATTAAACATTCTTTATAAATTATTTTCTTGTGTCTCTCCGGCTCCAATTAAAAGTATTTTATATACGAAATTACCCTCCCCCCCACTTACGCGGTTATCACTCATTTCCCCTTATCGGGGAAGTTCGAGTGTTATTGTATTTAGATTTAGATAGGTGCATTGATCTTCTCTCAACTCGTAATTTTAGTTTTCCAAATATCTCAATAAATTTTTAGTTAATTATTTGTCTCTGTGATTGTTTTTGACGTTTTGTATCATCTCGACAACTCGACTGCGAAACCCTAGGAATTAACTATTTAGACTTTTGGCAGACCCCTACAAAATGAGATATTTTTCGCAATTAAGGAAAAAATATTACAGTGAAATACGTTTAATGCAAAAACGCTTAAGATGAAGTATCGGTTAACACGAAACAATACAACGGTCCCGACAAACTACTACGTATTTTCATGTATTTTTTCCCCTTACACGAAACGAAAGTCACTTAACACGAAAAGGTTTCCCGTCTGGAGAAGGAGGATATTGAAACTGAGCCGACACTAAATGAAATGTTGAGAAAGTTCGGAATAATGGGATCAATTCATGTGACGTCATAGTCACATGATAGTGAAAACCACGTGATTGTAGCCAATCAGTTCAAAAACTCGCGTGACGTCATAGTCACACGATAAAAACTATTTTGTATTCCCAGCTAATCAGTTCACGCGCTTCGTTGTTACCAACTTTTGATCTTTGTAGATACTTACTCTTAAAAAGTACATATGTATACAAAATGCCTTTTGTTTAAAAATATATGCATAAAACAAGAGTTGTTTTCTTCTTTTTTTTTTAATTTTTAAAAAATCTTTGTGAAGAAATTTTTTTTCTTCATAACATTTAAGCACATGTATCCAATTATGAAATTTGAAATTTTATCCAAGTTTTGCAAAAAGAACAACAAGTACAATTAGTTTAATGTCTGTTTTCAACTCAATGGAGAACACGTGTTTGTTTCTATCATGTGAACGGCATGAATTGAGCCTATTGGACTCTCCTATAGTATTAATTGGAAGAAATTGTTGCAGTAGATGAGGATATTGTGTACATAGCTTCAATTATGACAGACAAAGATACTTTGGGGTTTCTTCAAAGTTTGAAAAATATCATTGATGCAGAATTTAACGACGAAAATGAAATGTACAATGCAGCTCCGATTCCCACGTTATTCGAAATGAGGAACATCATGAAAAGTTTGCGCAATTGTTTATACGGTAAAATGAATAACAAAATTGACGATATCAAACAATTTGATGCTAAAAAACATAATGCAAAGAAAAATTTCAGATTAGTTTCCAAAACACTCAATAAATGTTTTATTTTTCAAAATATTTGAAAATTTTGAATTAAATTTCATCAAGTTCTAGTGAATATTTTGTTTCATTTATTTTTATCAAATACATGCATATATACATATCGAAGTAAATAACATGTACTCTAATAAACATAAGTTTATCGAATATATGGTCTTTTTTCGCTGTATCCCTCAACACGAAATTCTTTTGTCAGGAAAAAAATATTTCAATCTTCTGAGTTTCGTGTTAAACGATTTTCCCAGCACAGTTGCCTGTATAAAATATAGTCATATAAAACAATTATAAATGTTACCTTACAACTAGTTTCAAATAACGATGAATCTGAACTTGTTCAGCTGCTCTTGGCATTTTTAACGTGTTATAAATATGTAATGCTTTTCTGTTTTGTCACATATATTCTTTAAATCTCTTTTATCCCTTTTCTTCTTTTATCTTATCTTTCTTAGGGAAAAATATCGGGCACTATGTTAATACGTTATATCTTACTGAGAGGTGATGAGGTAAATAAGTTTTCTTTGAAAAGATTAGAGACACAAATATCACTTAATTCTTGAATAAAAATTGTTTTAAAAATTTTGAAGTTCTAAAAAGGAAGAAATAAAAGAAAATGTTAAAAAAAGGATACGAGTGACTGACTATATATATATAAATGTTAATGTATATATATACCGTAAAATCCGGCGTATGACGCGCACTTTTACATCAAAAAATAAGATCGAAATTTAGGGGTGCACGTTATACGCCGGGTATAAAAATGAAAGCTTTAAAAATTTTTTAAAAGTTGACCATAGAAGAAAATTAGACTTCAACATGTATCGAAATACAGCTTATTTAAAATAAATGACACTCTCCTTATGAACTTAAAGGGTCGTAGTACTAAAAGTATTCCATTTTTTCAAAAGCTTGGAATAATAACTTGAATATATTGCTGCAAAACATAGGAACATTGTGTACTTGCATTTCAGGTTTTTGTAAAAAAAGGTGGTGCGTGTATACGACGAATATACCTAAAAATTTAAAATTTAAGCTTGGAATTATGGGTGCGCATTATACGCTGGATTTTACGTTTATGTATATACATTAGCATTTTCAACGCGAAAGGCAAATTTGTCTATGCTGCGCCAAAAACGTAAAGAAGAGAAAAATGGTTGATATTTGATTTTAAACGATTTTTATACTAATCCGAAGAAGTGCCCTAGATAAATATTAAACCAAATCTAAATGCAATATTTAGGAGAAAAATGTAACACAGATTCAAAATACTAACCTATAATTTTTTCTCTATCTCTACCTTTCCATTTAAATCCAATAATTTCTTTAAATGTTTTTAGAAGCTATTTATCTTCACATTTTTATGTGCGATTTTCAATAAACTGGCATTGCAAGAAAATATATGGTTTTACCTTACAACTAATCAATAGTTGTAACATTAAACTACACCATACCGTTCACTTCCCCAAATAATGATAGAGAATCATCTCATTGAATCCACTGACCAGTAACTTTTTATGAAAATAAGCACGTATTATCTTCCGAAACAAGCTATAAAAACTTTTACTTCTTTCTCATGGAAATAAGATACTTTCATGCATGAAAGATAAACGATCCAAGAGCATTGTGAACAACGTCTTTTGATGCGCTTCGTTGAAAATTCGAAGATTCCTCTATCGCTGAACAGTTTATTCAACAAAGACAATTTAAACTACAACATTAAATCATTTAAAGAAAAAAAAGATAATATCGTCATCGATGTAGGATGATACCGTTAGCTAACTGTTACAACGTATCATTATAGATAAAACTAGTTCTGAATATTGTTAAGTTAGGTTTATAGAGTGTACCCGTAGGCATACAAATTGTTAGGTTAATTATGTCGGCACACACATTGATCGTTTTATGCGTTTGGTTTATTTTATTCAGAATACTTTCATTTCGCTGTCAAACTTTAAAATTAATTTATATTTTATACACGCAAATGAATTTTGAATTTCACTTCTTCTGAAGTTTTACTTTTTAAGGGGACATGGCAAGATTTACACAAAGATTTTTAATTTAAGGATTCTGAAATTGTTTTGGTTGTCCCCTATATAAGAATGCTATGTAAAATCATTTTTGTGCTCAAAAGTATATAAAAAGATAGCCATTTAATTTTTTAAGGAAAAGACACTTAAAATTTGTGAAGTGATTTTAAAATACTCCTCCTCCCCCCTACAAAAATGTAAGTACACGCATGAAATTTGATTTACAAGTACCTCACACTATGTACAACAAAAAATTTGGTATGGGCTTTGTGATAACATGATTGGTATTTGTACAATACTTCTTTTTATGAATGCTTATTAAAAATTCCTTCAAAAATGTATAAATTCTGAGTTCAATTATTTTTAAAAATGAGTAATGCTTTGATTCAAAAATACATACCAACTTTTGTTACATGTACTATTAACAATTGGTAAAAAAAATTCAAAGCATTAGGAACAATAGAAAAAAAGCCTTAGCATTTTAAATGAAGACAAAATAGTTATTTTATCTTTCTGAGATATGGTAGATTAAAGTTTTGATTTGCCATAAGGATGTGAATAAAAATGAACGTAAGAGCTATCATAATTCTGAGTTTCTTAAGTTTGGAGCTTTCAAATTTTGTGAGGTTATAAAAAAGTATATAAAAATAATTTGGACTAAAAAAAATTAGATTAGATTTTTTGACCGATTTTTGTCAATTGAATCGTACTGTGTCTTCTTAACCGAGGGATTTTTTGACTTGTGTTACATTTGTGTCTTATTAAAAAATACATACCAATGGGAAATATTAAAAAAGTACTTACCAGTAGGAAATATTTTGGATAACAAATATAATCTGAACTTTATACCATATAATCCGGCGTATTACATGCACTTTTAACACAAAAAATAAAATCGAAATTTGTGGGTGCATGTTATACACAGAGTATGAAAATGATAGCTTTAAAATGAAATGAGCATAAAAAATTACTTCTACATTTATCGCAATATTGTTTATTTAAAAGAACTAATATACACCTAATAATTTAAAGGGTTGTAGTTCTAGAAGCATACTATTTTTTTGAAAAAAACTGGGATAATACCTCAAATAAATGACTTAAAAAAATAACAGCATTGTACACATAAATTTCAGGTCTCTTCGTAACGAAATGGGTAAAGTTTATACGCTAAATATACCTAAAAATTAAATAATGCAGTTTGAAAGTATAGGTGCACGTTATAAGCCGAAGAATTTGATATGTGAATAATAGAATTCTACTACAAAACATGCAGAAATGTTATTAAAATAAATGTAACGCAAGATTATTAATTTTTTTTAATGTAAAATTGAAAAATGTTAATATCATTACTGGATTTTCATTGCTGCTGAATAACACATATTTGTACTAATGTTGTAAGCTGCATTTTTTATGAAAGAAAAATATTTTAAGATTCATTAATGTAATTATTAATATAAATAAATAAGCTAGTTTGTATTAAGTCTATCAAGTAATAAAAACATTATCTCTATTTTACAAATTTATTTCTAAGTAATATTTGACTCCAGTCTTTTCTTTTTTTGTATGAAAGAATTAAAATTTCATCATGTCTTTCATGCCTGTTGCGTGTCATGAAACATACAAATCCTTCACACTAAGTTAATTTAGTATTCTATTTGTAAAACGGATAGTAATATATGGTTAATATTGAATATCTTGTGAGATAAGTTAAGAAAAACAAAGCCATATTGTTTTGCGCAAGATTAGTCTATTTCTTTTTATTGTTATAACTCATGATCCTGATTCTCAAAAAGTATTTCTAACACTTACTTTTAAAATAGTTCTCATTGATTTTGTAATCATTCCTTAGGGGAAGTAAATCTACTAAAGTGTAAAATAAATGCATACTTGTATAAAATAACTATATCCTTATATAAAATAACTGTCATTTGTTCCAGTATCCATCTAATGCAATTGTTTTATTTTTTCAGAAAAAACACACTTATATACGTATTATTACATTTATTTTATTTACCTTTGTTGTATTTATTTATGAATGGTTGTATCTTTAAAAACGGCTATGCTAATGTATATCTGGTCTTTTAATTAAATTGAAATGAAGAAAAATATGTGGTATATATAAACAAGGACATATAAGTGAAAAGTTTCAAAAGCTTTTGATAAGCAAATTAAAATGTCATTAAAATTGATCGATTGGTGAAGAAAAAATTACTTGCAATTTGAGCTTTGGCAACAATAAAAAACTGATTTTTCACTTTTCGTCTATTATAGAGTATATAATTACTTGGAAATAAAATCAAGGCTCGTGAATAAATGTATACCATTAAGCATACAATAATCATAAAAGCATTAGTTTATTGCTATATTGGCTCCTACATGTTGCTATGTTATTGATAAAACAACAGCTATACCATTATCCTCAAAGTTGATTTAAGAAACATTCATGCCACAAGTCTTGACAGCTAGATGTATAGAAATAGCGCATATTGTACATTGTAAATTAGTTCAAAAAATAGTACTATTTATTTTTACTTTAATTTGAACTTAAAAAGCAATAATATATATTACACAAATGAAGTAGAATACAGTCATATTTTAAACAATCCAAAAAAATGGTCTATTTTTGAGATTTATATACAGTTTAATTTCACACATTTTAAACAGATAAATTGATTTTATATTATTATAAGCTACATGATTGTTTGAAAACTATTCATTAGTGAGGAATTGTATCTAAACATAGGCAGCTCAATTCAGGACAAATAGGCTTTTTTTACATCCTGCTTACCGCGTCATGTAAGTTTAAAGACATAATTTACTGTGAAAAAAAGAATAAGAAATTCAATCAAATCTGTTTCTATTAAGAATGCCATATTGATTTAGGTATACTTTAAAGCAGGGGTACACAAACTTTTCTCCTTCCGGGCCGCATACATATGGCAAGTACTTCACGCGGGCCGCAACATGAGGATTGATGGGGAAAAATACTATAAGATCAAGGAAACATTGGACTTTGAATTGGACTAGCGAAAAAAAAGCATAAAAAACAGTACTGATTTTTTTAGATTCGAGTTATGAGTTCCTACAGACCCAATATAATTGTTTTCTTCTAATACTGATATAACTGAAGAGAATTATATTAGTAAATTCTTTCATTTTCATGCTGCTTTAACTCGAATATAAATCATAACCACATTAAGTGGTAAAATGACAAGCAATATTATATTTTTAAGTGTACCACTTACGCGACAAATCAAACAAGATATCGACCCATGTTTGTTTTTCACTATAAAATAATCAACATCCCAATCGCTATTGTTTCTTCGGATATTTTTTGCTTGGGAGGCATGAAGGATAATTAAAACTCAGTTTCAGCCATAAAATGGTCGCTGCTCAGGATGAGTTCACTACAGAGAACGGATTCTCGTTACTCCATTGTTATTTGCTATTACTAACCGTTACAGTCACACATAGGGAAAAAAATATCTTGCAGATCGTACCCGTAAGACATCAACAGCAAAAAATATAGATTTGCTTGATTGATAGCACATTTTCCGCTAAAATTTTAATAAAATTTTCTTAAATAATGAAATTTCTTAGTAGAAGGGGGGGATTGATTGGGCCACTCAGAAAAGTCCGTAGGCTGAGTATCACTGCTTTAAAGTGTATCTTATTTTAAAGTAACAGAGAATTACCAATGCTTAACTTTAACAGTACTATCTTCTAAACTTCTCATTTCCCGCCCTACATCTGCGATGTAGAAAAATTAGCTCAAACATTTAGTAATTAAAGAAAATAGCAAATTTCAGGAACACCGGTGGAACGATTTATGATGTGAACAGTTTAAAGATTGCCTTTACCAATGAAGGTTTTTAACGTCTGTGTTCGATAGATGTTGAAGTGAATAAATTATCCATAAAAGGACTAATAGATTTGAAAGGAAAACTGTCCTGAAGGATTTTAAAATGGGTTACAGGGATGAGATAATATGTACAAGTAAATTTATAAATTGAAGTAATTATTTTACATTAAAATATCAGTTTTCTGTACAGCAGCATATCTGAGCATATATTTACCAGTATAAAACCATCAATCAATATTTATATTCAAGCAGTGGATTAATTTATAGATGGCCTATCTTAAATATAATCCTAATTCTAAGATACTTGAGGTTATAGAGTATCCAACTGTTGGTATTACTTGGGTATCATTATATTAAATTTTTTTTGCTGTTAAATAAAAAAATGACCAAAAATACGTAAATAAATGTAAAAGAATAGAATTTTCATAAATTAACGTTTAATTCATATGACATAATGGGTACTTATAATGGAGTAAACATTTCTATTGCTCTATTCCACATTGTGATGCAATTAAAAGTAGCTGAGAAGGGGGAGCTGGTATTATACATCCCTTGACAAAAGGTTGTATTCGGAAACGACTTATATTTTTCTCATGGATTCCATTATTGGCAATGTATATTAGTCTTATCAATTGATGTAATGTCACTGTCTTCAAAAACATTAAGATATAAAATTCCTATTCTATTAACCAAAAATGTGTGAGACACTTCTATACGTCAAAATGAAATAGTTGCACAAATTATATTTATTTAAAATTAGAACTTACAAAGGAATCTAGTAATATACTTAGGATCACCTAAGAACAATCTAAGGAATGCGATACATTTATTGAATATTTTTAGATAACTACACGAGAATAATGCCCTATTTTGACTTCAATGAAAAATTTATAGAGATATTATAATTTAATTATTTTTTACTGATAAATCAATATTTTATTGGAAATTTTATGTTTCCTATTTCCTCTTGAATTAAACATCCAATGAGTTTTTAACTATACACACATACATTTTAAATTTAAAAATATCGTATCACATATATTGATGTATATATTATAAAAAAACATTGTATTGCATATTATTTCTATACTTGAAAATCGTAAAATTATTAATACATATTTGTATCGTGTATTTGCACAAACTTATATCTCTCTCTCTCTGCTAATGATAGAATTTTTTTTTGAACATTTGTTTTAGAGTAAACACAAAATACATCTGTCTAGATAAATTAAATTTCCTGCTGAAAGATTCAGGTTTGAAGCTTAATCTTTTACATTGGGATATAGGATTCAAATAAGAGTCATGTGTATTTTTTTTCTAAAACCAATAAATTAATCTCTTACAAAAAGAAATCTAACAGTAGCTGTTTATTTTAGCTACATTTTTACGTTGCATTCGCATTGGATAAATATTAAGGCTGTTAAAAGATATGTTGATGAATTCTTCGTAACAGTATATAATACTTTTTTATCCTACGTAAATGTATCGAAATTCGAAACCTAACTACAAATTCAATTTCTTATTGAAAAAAAAATTAATTAACCATGTAATTTATAATTTATAAGGTTTAATTGAATTTTTATTTGAGTTTTTTACAGGTATACCACCTTAACAATACAGCACTCTGTGCTAGGAACATGCTATTTGTTATAATAATTTGTGCACTTTTCTAAACGGTTTCTGATGGATATGCACAATATGCCAAAGTGCTTCGTATATAAAAGACCTAATATGAGTATTATACATATAATATATTGGTCATGTGGGCGTGTATAACATAAAACTTTAATTACATCTCAGAATTACTTAAATATTAACAATAAATAGTCTTTATAAATCATGAAAATACATTATGTTTCAGTTTAGAAACCGTTTAAAAGAGAAAAGTTTATACAGTTTCATCGTATAGTAAATATTCAAATCTCTAGTGTTATGCTAAATATTAAGTTATTCATCAATATTACATTATGATATATAACTACTTTAGTAATCGAATACTGTAGTTAAATTTTACAACTACTATTTAAAAGAGTATCCAGGATATCAATTCTTAAATTCTACTTACATAAATGTAATAAATACATTAAATATCATGTAATATAACAAAATATTAAGTTCTCGATCAATATGTTATTAAGATGAATAATTGTCATGATTATATATTATGCGAATGTTTAAATACCTGTTATCGACGGAAGTTCTTAAATTCAGTTTCGGATGCACTTGTAGGAATATGAAGAAAAGCGATATGAGTATCAAAACACTATGCTAAGAATAACTGTAACAAACACTATGCAAAGCACATGTCCCTACGCCTGTCAGGCACGCACTGTCAATGGTCAATACACTTACCCGTTTGCTTATAAGAGGCGCAAGAAGGACCGTGACATCCTCTAAAAGTTGTCCAAATAAATGCTAGTTGCTTACGTAGTGGAGAGTATAGCCTAGTTCCGCGTTCGGATGTTCTGACCGGTTGCTGGAGTTTGGAGCATTGACTAGCGAAATCTACCTTCCAGGGGGAAAGAGGAAGGGGAAAATTAAACTAATAAAAAAAAAGGAAGTATCAAACAGAACATCCGAAAACTTGTTCCTTCAGAACTGTTCCACTCTGGGAGCAGGGAGGAAATAATGAAGCCTCCAGGGTTCAACTTGAACTTGATTCGAATTTCGAAGCTTTCGACGACGTTTTTTTTTTTTTCCTTCTACATTTCATTCTTCGGGAAGAAAGGTCAGAGTAGGAAAAATAACGTTGGTCCATACTCGGGTAGGGCCATCAAAATGGGTCACCTAGAAGGTATTTTTGTTTAGGAGTAAGGTCGCTACTTTCCTACTAGTAGTCTGAGATGGAATTTAATTGAATGTTTCGGTATTACTTTCGGACTCAGAGCGTAACTAAGCTATTGCGTTGTAAACATGTTGATGGAGTAAACAGATAGAATGGACAGGGGAGCTAGTTATGATTTTATAATTTCACTACTGGTGTTTCGTTTTTTAAAAGTACAAATAACAAATATTGCTATAATAAAGTGTTTAAATTTAATGAAAATAATCTTGAATACAACAGTATTTTCTTTAACTATTAATTCTGTTTTATTTATTCATTTTTCAATTTTTTAAAGATGTATTAATTTTGGAAGTTAAGAAAATTGATTCTGTTTCGTTTTACTTAAATCGTCCCGTTTAAGTTTTTAAAGAGAAAATGTGGGACTTTTCATTAAAAGATGCGATAATTTTATATATTTGGTTAAACTGAATGCATTTGAAAATAAATTGTTCATTAAAAAAAACCAGAAAAATTGTATATATGGCCAATTGTTTTGGCTCGAGGGCCACTTTATGAAAGCAGAGGATACTGCACCTTTTTAGAATCAGTGGCGCAACGTACTTCCGCTTAACTCTAGCATCGCGAGCGGGCCCAGGACTATAGGGGGCCCAAAGCCTATGTTATGTTAGGGTTTTTGGAATCCTTTGTGAGATCCGGCTTGGGGTCCAAAACCTGACTTTGCAGGGGCTGTTTAGAATGCTTGCATTTATTACATCTCAGAATATAATTTGTACAATAAAAATCAATAAATATAATCTAAATAAAATAGTGGTGGTTTTATTCAATTCATTTATTGTGCTAATTCCATATCTATAGCTGCAAGTACATTTAATTTTAAATCAATTTAATAAGACAAATTTATCCTATCACACTTTTCTTTAAAAGTTTTGAAATCAGGAGTGTGATTGCTTGTTGAAATTCTAATTACAGCCTGCAAGTTAATGTCAGCCAACTTGCATCTTTGTTCACTTTTGCGGATATTGATGCAAGAAATACTTTGCCCTCAAATATATGCTGACCAAGATATAGAGAACATTTTCTGCCTATTTGTTTTTCTGATTATCTTGGCGGGGTGGAAAAAAAATAAACCCCTCTTGGAAGGTCGCTATTTGTGAACCCTTGATATACGGCAAAATTTTCTTTTTTAAGTTTGTCTCCTCCCCTTCCCCAAAGTTTGGATTTTATTTAAGTGTCATATTTGCTTCAACTAGTTATGATAGTATAAATATCCCCCCCCACACACAAACAATATTTTTATAATTAAGAATCATTCGATTATAAGTTCCCCCTTTTTTTCTCCGTTTTATTTAGTTTTAGTTTTATAATCCATAAAGGGTTCATTATTGTACTGATGTAACATAATGCATACAAAATAAATTCAAACATATTTAGAACAAAGGTATAATCCTTCTTTAAAAAACTACACAATAAAATAATATTTAATCAAATGATTTGAATAAATATATACTCAAACTTAATGGCGCAACAGCCCATGAGGGGCAAGACCTACTGTGCCCATCTCAGTATACATGGCCATTGGGCGCTGAGGTGCATGAGCACCTCATCAAGTGGTCAGTCTCCCATTCAAGTGGTCAGTCTGAAGTACAATCGCCAGAGAGCCCCAAGAAAGCTTGGTACTCACTCACCGACCCACTGAAGGGATGAAAGGCTAAGTGACCTTGGCCCAGCTCGAGGATAGAGTCCCGGACCTGTGGTGTGGAAGCGCGATACTCTACCATTCGTCCACTGGGCATCTCTATGGATTAAATATATACTAAAAAAATTTTCTTTTTATTACTTAACAAATTTTAAAAACTTTGTTTTTGTACATTTTTTAACGAATTCTCCTTTTTGATATAATGAGCGACAAGATTTAATGTCTTAAAAAATCATTTTATCAATACTTAAAGGAGGAAACATAGAGAAACATGACACTTAATTACGAAAATTCCTTAAAAAGGACGTTTCCTTCTTTTTTAACTAAACAAAAAAATACAGCACTGTTTTTAAATAATACTGCAATTATTTGTAAAATGACGTCTTGTCATCTATATATATAAAGGAGAAAAGCGATTGATTGACTCACTGACTAATCACGATATCTCCGGAACTATTAAACCTACAGACTTGAAATTTGGTAAGAAGGTTGGTTTCTTTTATGAAGTAGATATCAGCGCTAAGAACTGATTTCGCAAAGATCGAAACCTAAGGAACGTTACGGGGGTTTAAGGGGCGTTATAGATAATTAGTTCCATTATGAAACTATTAGTTGTACAGTCTTGAAACTTGGTACAGAGATTCCTTTCATAGAGTAGAGATCCCTACAAAATGATTTTTACGAATATTGACCTCTATGGGTCCCAAGTCGCGCTGCGGGGGCCTAAGGGGTGTTATACATAATTATTTCCATTTTTAAACTATTAGACGTAAAATCTTGAAATTGAGTAAGCAGATTCTATTCATTGAGTAGAGATCCGCTATAAGATGGGTTTTGTAAAAATTGCTTCCTAAGTGGCGTTGCGGGGGCTTAAGTGGCGTTATAGATAATCATTTCCATTTTTAAACTTTTAGACATACAGTCTTGAAATTTGATAAGCAGATTCCTTTCTTGGAGTAGAGATCCACTACAAAATAGGTTTGGGGGAAATTGACCCCCAAGGGGCACTGAGGAGGATTAAGGGGCGTAATAGATATACATTTCCGCTTTCAACTATTAGACCAATCTGCTTGAAAATTAGAAGGCATGTTCCTTTCATGGAATAGAGTTCCTCTAACAAAGAGTTTTACGAAAACCGACCACCCTCCCCAAAGGAGTGGGGTGGCGAGGGGTTAAGGAGAGTTATCGAAAAATTCCTGTTTTGAATTTAAGGCATTTACTTGGAATTTGTTGAGCACGTTTCTTTAGTTGAATAGAGTTCCACTAAGAATGGATTTTACGGAAATTAACTCTAGGGGGAAGCGGGGGGATTTATTGGGGCGTATTGATGGACGAAATTCAAGTTTTCGAACTACTAGGACTGTAATAATAAAATTTGGTTCGCATGTTTCTTTTGTTGAATTGAAATCCTCTAAGAATGCTCTCAACGGGGGTTACGGGGCGTATTGATGATAAAAATTCCATTTTTGTTCTATTAAATTCAGACTTTAAATTTAGCACGAATGTTTATTTTATGGAGTAGATATCTACTGAAAGTTGCTTTGGTGGAAATCTACTTGATTATTGGGTTAAAAAATCTTTCTACTTCTGTGTTTTAGATATTAATTGAAATTAGAAATTATAATTTCTGTCATTTTTATATCAAGAGGCGAGAGTTACAGCTATAAATATATTTTTCAATTGAATCACGCGAATCCTTAATGTGCTAGATATGAATAATTTATATATATGTAAACAGTATATATTTATTCAACATCGGGAAATACCCAGTGAAGTGGGTGGGTAATGGCTAGTGTCTTATATTTGAGATAGATTTTACAAATGCATGCATTTTTTACGAGAGGCATTAGTTGAATTATTTAAAAAAGATCATTATTATTTTATTATGAATAGCAAAAGTTTTTACTCAACAAATGCTTTAAAAAATTGGTGTCATATTTCTTTACAAGCTTCACGCACTTCAGAAAAACAATTTAAGCTATTCCGCTATCAGCTAATTTTCCTTAGAGAATTAACAATTGCCCCTATTCAAAAAACATGTCACATGCATATGTCTGAGTATATCCTTAAAGTTTACATTTTTTTTTCAATCTTGGCCTTTCTAAAATCCCTTTTTTTCATGTATTTGAGTTAAATAGTATTTCAAAAAATATAATCGTTTTATGGTTATTTTTAATGCGTATAAAATATATTTTCTTTTTATTTCCTTATAATTTTTTTTTAATATTTTTGTAACAGATTCTCAATTTTGATATAAGAAAAGAGATAAAATTTAAAAAGTCTTAAAATTATATTTTAACAATATTTTAAATAGAAAACAAATACGATCCGTAGTTTTCAAAATTCATTAAAGATGAATCTTCTTTTAACAAATGAACTATTAAAAATGAAAAGAAAAATAAGTAATCAATATATATATATATATATATATATATATATATATATATATATATATATATATATATATATATATATATATATATATATACACACACACACATATATATATATATATATATACATACACACACACACATATATATATACTCATGCCCATAAATTAAGGATAATTCAGAATCACACAGAAATTGAACTCTAAAACAAAAACTTCACCTGTAGGAGAATTATTACACACATCTTGAAGAAGAATATGCAAATTACAGGAAACCACCAGATGGCGCGGAAAGTACGTCACAATGACGAGAGTAAAAAAGAGGGATATATAAGGAATGGTGGCAAAGGAAGTAAAATTGTTCGCAAGCACTTTAAAAGCCTTTCAGTGCAAAAACCACATAGTTATAGCACAAAGGAAACATTTGGATGATTTTTTACGTGGTAGAATTATTGGACGACTGGAATGTGGACGTACCCAGTTGGAAGTATCCGAGGAATTTGGAATCGCCCAGAGTGTCATCTCCAAGCTTTGGAAACGATTCCAAGATTATGGTAATGTGAGTAGATGTTACAGTACAGGTCGTCCCCGAGTTACAACGCCGAATGAGGACCGGTATATATTTGGCAGTTACTGCCAAAAGAAACAAAGGAGCACAGCATCCGACCTGTCTCGTCAGCTCTCTTCAGCTACCGGTACGACAGTTTCAAGGCAGACCGTGTACATACGCTTAGGGCACAGTGGTCTATATGCTCGTAAGCCCGTCAGATGTGTTCCACTTACCGCAACTCACTGTCGCCTGCGATTAACCTGGAGTAGAGAGCATGCATTGTGGACACCACAACAGTGGTCTTGTGTGATGTTTTCCGACGAGTCCAGGTTTAGTTTGAAGTCTGATTCTCGCCGGACTTTAATACGGAGAGCGCCAGGTACCCGTTACCACCAAGAGAACACAATTGAACGACACCGCAACGGTGGTGCAGGATGGCTCGTTTGGGTAGGAATTATTCTAGATTCCAGAACTGACCTGCATGTTCAGAGTGTAACGATGACAGGCCGCATCTATCGGGTTGTCATTGTGGAACAACATGTGCGTTTGTTTCGGGGCGCCATAGGTGCTGAATTTCTGTTTATGGATGACAACGCCCGTCCTCACCGTGCAAACATTGTAGACGAATGTCTTCAATCGGAGGATATCACCCGTATGGATTGGTCAGCATACTCACAGGACTTGAATCCAATAGAGCATGTGTGGGATATGCTTGGCCGACGAATTCCAGCCCGTCAACCCCTCTCACCTGTCTACCGGAACTTCGGAGGGATGAGTGGTGTAATATTCCCCAAGATTAGACTGATAAATTGATACTTAGCGTGCCTAGGCGTTGTAAGACCTGTATTGCATCGTCCAGGAGACATACTCCGTATTAACCATCATACTAACCATGTTATACTGTATTTTGTAAATAGGTTCTTTTTGAAATTTCCTGCAGGGAGTAAAAATCGCAATTTTTATTATTTATGTCAAACATATAGCGTCTTCTTTACATTTTGTTCAATAAAAAGACTTTTACATATAAATCAAATTTGTGTTGCTTCTAAATTTGTGTTGCTCTTTACATTTTGTTCAATAAAAAGACTTTACATATAAATCAAATTTGTGTTCTGTTCTTGCCCTGAACTTCATTATCCTTAATTTATGGACATGAGTGTATATTTCGTATTGAATTTTAAAAAAATTACAATATTATCTCTCTAAACTTTATTTATCAAATTTTACATTTGCGGTTATTTTTATATACGCATACGTTTTTAGCTGATATTAGTTGTATGACTACAAATAATTTAATGCATTAATTATTTTTCATGACTTAAATGTTTTAAAAAAAACCTCTTTACAATCTTTTAGAAAAAAAGCTTTAAGCATTTTAGCAAAGCTATCGGCATTTGTTTTTAGGGAACTAACATTTGCCACAATTAGGGAAACATGTCATGCATATGTCCTTATATGTCCTCTAAGAATATAAATTATTTTTGAAACTTCACTTTTCTAAGGAAAATTTTGTTCTATTTTTTCGAGTTATATTGTATCTTAAAAAATTTAATCGTTTAGAGCAGAGGTTCCCAAACTGTTTTGTCTCATAGACCCCTTGCCATTTTTTTCGGTTTTGTGTATAGACCCCTACTTACATAATTTTAAATTTTTGAAAAATTTATCAACATAAATGTTTTTTGACAACTGGTATAGGACTACTTGCTTTAAAATTTTTATGTTTCTAACAGTAGTTAAGTAGAGAGTTTAAAACTTAAGAAACACATTGGAATTAATTAAAATAAAACTTAATTTATATATGAAATAATTATTACATAAAATAACTGAGAAACAAACCAATTTTTAATGGGTGGGATGAATCTGTTGCTTCAATTACAAATTTTCAACATTTTGCTTTTATCTTTTCAGGTTTAACCCTAAATCTCCTCAGTTAGTAGTATCCAATCTTTCTATCTGTTTTTATTTTGGACATTGGCAAGCGTGCTGAAACTCCTCCTCGCTGGGAAAATAAATTAAAAACTTCCTGGAGATGTTTCACAATTCGGGATAAATAACAGGTATATTTTTTAAAGCCAAAATGGGTGACATTTGTTTCTAAACTTTACTTTAATATCTTCGTTAGGGCTATTAAAATCAGTTCCTTTTGTAATAAGCCATTTTTGTTCTTTTTTTTATGTGACTGTATGAATTTATTATCAACTGTGATATTACCATATTCTCAAACCTAGTTTCAAAACCTGAATAAAGGGTATTTAAATGTTGAACATAGGTTAAAACGCCATTTTTCTGGCAGATTGCCTGCGACAGATTGAGAAACTGTTAAAATTAGAGACGTCCAGTTTTATATTCCTTTAGCTTGATTCTGGCAAGAAACACTGAAATTATGGTCCTTTCTAATAAAATTTATGCTGTCACCTCGTAACTGCAAATTAACCCCAGTAAATTTAGTAAATTAAGGCTCTTAAATAGGTAAATCTGGTTCACACTTGATTAATTTTCGTTTATAATTAAAGTCACGGTCTGATTTAGGCTATCGTAGACCCCTATTTACACCTCATGGACCTCTAAATTATTTTTTTGCTGACGTGGACCCGTTGCAGGTCGTCATAGCCCCCTTAGAGTCCCTATGAACCACTTTGGGAATCACTTTTTAATGAGTGTATAAAAATTTCAGAATATTTTTTTTTACATATTTTTAAATTACATTCCATGATGCCTACTGAAGGATCACATCCTGACGTACTTATTGAAAATTATCACTTAAGATTATTGACTAAGTACAGAACTGGAGATTTATAAGTTAATATATATATGAATAATATATATATATATATATATATATATATATATATAGTGTCAGAGTTGAATTAGAATCTGCATGTAATTTTTTGTAGTATTATTACACTAAAACATTATTTCAAAGCAGTTTTTTGTCAAAAAATGAAGAAAGAATGGCATATTTCAAAATATTCTCCTTTTATGAAAAAAGTTTCCATACTATTTTGCCTATATAGAGTTAAGACTTCTATGCCGGGGCTGAGCCAAAATTGTACAACAATTAATATTTTTTCCAGAGTAACGATCCATTAAAATAATAACGAGTGATTTTTGTTGTTAAAACTTCTCTACTACGATACTATAAAATATGAATAAATACATTTCTAAATTACATATAAAAATTTATTTCAACCCTGGCATTTAAGTCCTATCAATATCCCTTTAAGACCCAACCCGCACGATCGTGCGGGTAAGATATTCTAATTCGTTTTTACTTCTGGAATATTCGCATGTAAGAAAAGTCCAAATCGAACGATTGGGAGTGTTTCAATAAAGTGTTAAGTATCAGTTTTTATGAACAGATGGTGGTTATAGTCTATGTGTTACTTTAACTGGCAAATCTAGCTTTGTTTACAAATACAACGAAAACACGTCTTCTTTTTATTTGTCGTAAAATGTAATTATCAATAGATTTCCAATTGCTTGGAAACAAATTTTTATTTTAATGTTTATATAATTGTAAAATAGTAAAAATATTAACTATGCTCCTTTGATGTTGCTCGTAGATCTTAGGATTTTGTTACCCGCACGTGTGGCTTGGGCGTTACTTGAGTCCCTGCAGCTCTAAAGATAAGTACTTGCTTCCCATGTGAGGTTTCTTTTCTGCTTCAATAATTTTCATGGAAACCTAAATAAAAATGAACTATATAGTTATATAATTAAAACCAAATTTTCTTGGAGGTCGCCATAGATGAGTGCCTTTTTTTCTTTTTGTCACTCTTTTTTGCAGTTAATTTTCATTTTGGTACATTTGTTGAGGGGTATGGTAATTTTATCCTCTCCACAGATACCTGCATCCATATCCCTTCTCCTCCCCCCCCCCAAAAAAAAATTGGGGATTTTTAGTGGGAGTTGGTAAGATATAGCTTTATTTTTTTTATATTTTTTTAAGTATTAAACTTTTTTTGATGTATTTTATTATTTTCCATGGAATGTGTGCCGTGCTTACTTTTAACCAAAAAGTTTTGCAGGTGTCTAAAACACCACAATTTCACACAGAAGAAATTTTCAAATTGATGAATAGATCAGATTTTGAACTTAGTGATCTTTCGGATCATGACTGTGCTACGGGCAAAGCATATGAATGGCACATACAGGAAGGAAAATCAAGTTCAGATTAGAACGATGAAAAAAAACATTGAAATATTTTTTTTTATGTAAAGATATAACTTTGGATCATCCTCTACTATCAAAGTATCTTGAACACATTAATTTCGTTGTTATAGCTGAAGTAAATTCTTGGTTTCAGTACAAACAAGATTCCTCCAAAAAGTAAAAATTGATCTCTTAAAATTTAAGTTAGAGACAGTTGAAGCATTAGCAGCATCTACACTTACTAACACAAGTATTTTAATTGATGATGAGGATGTGTGACAGTGTTTTAATCCATCCCACAATAAGATCGAAGTATTATGATCCGTCTGTAAATGGCCATGCCAGATTAAAAGACATGGCATGCACAGCCATTTTCGATGTCTTGATGACGTATCAAGGCCTCGTAAGTTCAGATTAAAAAACTACGAGAGCAGTTCGAAAACATGTGAAAAATGGGATGTTTATTTATACTTATCAAAAACAAAAAAGGATGTTTTAAAGATTCTTATAGTAAATAATTAATGAGTCAACAAAAGAATAAATTATTCATCATTAATTTCCTTATTCGTAACAATTTTGGTTGAATTAATTCTGTTTCTTTTATCAACTTAGGGCCAAAAAATGTAACTCGCAAAATTTCACAGGGGAAGATTTCACAAAAAACGCCCAATCCCCACAATCGGTCAGGTACCGTATACGTTCCAGGGTGGGAGCGGGACTTTTTATTTTTATTTTTTCCAGTTCCATTGGGGTCAATATATTATTAACAACCAGTATAATTTATATTTAAAGATAAAAATATTCCGGGTCTTAAAAAGATCAACAGGCAAAAAATATTCTAGAAACATTTTTCATACATGGAGTATGTCTTGAAAATATGTCAACTTTTCTGAATTTTTTGCCGAAAGATTGCATTGGTATATATATATAGCAAGTATTATATATATATACATATACATATGTATATATATATATATATATATATAAAGTAAGTATTATATACTATATACATATGTATATATATGACGAACTGAGCCTGCTGGTAAAATGAAGAGGGCATC
>BMAU01015352.1:35000-56074 GCA_019973935.1 Trichonephila clavipes | reverse complement strand
ATATATTTAAAGTATTTAAACAATTCAGAGGAGAAATTAGAGAAATGTTTGTTTGAAGTGTGAAAAATATTTTTCTCAATTCACATACATATTTGTTGGTGTTGTGACTCAATTTAGACATAATTTCAATCATCATTTTAAATGTCGATTTAACTGATCATTGATTTTCTTTTCATTACTTTTTATTTGTACTCATCTACATGAAAATAGCTCTGAAATGTTTATGATATTGCTAAAGTTTTAAAGATAAATTTACCAAATTTTAGGAGTGTTCGTTCGTGCGAGGTAGTTCTTTTCATTACAATATATACTTTTATAGAGAAGTTTTCTAAAGATTAAGTCCTTCAACTAATTCATTACTTGGTATGAATGAAATCTTAGCTTGTATTGTCTCACTTGTCATCTGTTCTTAATGAAAAAGAATTCAGCGGACAAATTTACCTAAAAAAACTCAATGTCCCATGTATTAAGATCCAAGACTTAAAGTAATAGTTCTATCATTTTGTTTTTTTCCCTTGGAAAAATTCATCTGCCAGTCTTACTAAGTGAAAATATGAATGGTCATACTGAAGCCTGAGTTATTTAGCATTCATTCATTGAAGTATTGGTGACAGAAGTGAGATTTAAAAAAAAACTATGGCTGGGTTGTTTTTTTTTTGCCTTCCAGGTTGAAAATTTGGACTATTTGTGCACTTTTGAATAAAGAAATAAAAAAAAAACATTAAGTACTTTTTTCTCTACCTCTTCAATTTTCTTTGTAGTTCATATGAGGTGTGCTTATACCCATATACAGTTCACTTTCGGGTTAAAATGAAATGCAAACGATCGTTTATGTATTACAATTTTAGTAGTTATATCCAAGTGTAATGCAGATTTCACCTAATGTAATTGATACTCTACTAATTATTATTCTACTAATTATTAGTGAATACAAAGGCTGACTAATTTTTCTCATTGCAATTCTTCATGAACAATTTTATGTTCAACTTTTACATAAACATGTTTTAATTTTAAACATGTTAAATTAATTTTTTATCATTTGTTAGAAACAGAAATTTTCATCTATTTCTCGCTTTTCGAATGGCCGACATTTTTTCTAGAATTTCAGCTGTCAAAGAAACTTTTCAGCGTTCTTCGACCTGTAGAAAATTCCGTCATCAATGAAATTTTGTAAAACAGTTTAAGGGAGCAGCCAACTATAAGGTTTTAATTTTGCGTCCTCATTGGAAGAAAGAAGTTTTTCTTGATTTAGGAACCATTTCAGAATGATAAGAAACCAAAGGAAAGTAATTCCCTCACGTCAACTAAATTTTATCTTTTTAAAATACTTATTGTATGATATAGTTACAAATTTCCCATAAATTGTTTTTTGGAGAAATAAAACATTTTATGTTTTCAAACTTGATAATCAAACATGAGTTAACACTCATCGTATGTTTGTGTCCTAAAACTATCTGCATTACTTTTGTATTCAATCTTCATCTATTTTTCTGTGAAAGGACACATACACGTTAAATTTTACTTTTAAGTTGTGATTTGTAAGATAAATTGAAGAAATAAATAATTGTTCCCTTTTTTCCAGATTTTGTATGTGTCATTGAAAAATCTCTTTAACACACACACACACACACACACACATATATATATATATATATATATGTATGTATCAGAATTGGCTATAAAAGGAATGTAGTTAACCTCATTTTTTCTCTTCAAACAATAAAAAAGGAAGGCATACTTTTGTTTCATAAACATCGAGCAAAAATTTAAATTATTTGCCTTAGAAAACAGTTATAATGAAAGCATTTAATAATTCATTGTTGGTTTTGCTAGAAGTATACCGAAGCTCTCATTGTTGAAGCCAGAAGCATGTTCTATTAAATAAGACTAACGCTTTGCAAACGAAATAAATTTTAAGGCATTTCATTTATTTGTCTTTCTAGTCAATTTGTTGAATTATCATACAATTTCAGTTAAACCTTAGAAAAAAAACTTAATTAGCATCAGCTATAACATTACAGTCATTATTAATTTACTTTAGCATCCAAGTTGCTATGTTTTATTGATCAACGTTACTGGAAAAATCTGACCTATTCAGCACACCATTTCAATATTAAAATTTTGCAAGAACTGCAACTTGACAAATGTATAATTTTTTTCCAAACAAGAAGTAACTAATAATTTTAAGGAAAGATAAAATATTCATTTTAAAACAAACCACGCTCATTTCAGAAAAGAAATGTTCAAATGTGTAAATTTTGAATTATTGTATTTAGTCAAAATAAGTTTAAGAGTGAACTCAAAATCAAAACCTTATTTTTCATTCAGATGCTCTTAAGTTTTTATTAATATTCAAATATAACCTCTTTACTATAAAATAATTTATACTTACCAAAAAAGGGATCATCATCTATTACGTGAAAAATAAAATAGAATAATATATACAATCCCAAATTATTTAAGGAAAAACATGTATAAAAAGTCGTAAGTAGAAAAGAAGAAACTTTAAGGCGTGTTACTTTTAACTTCTTTTTCATAGAGTTTCTTATTTTTTTTTTAAGAATCAAAGCTTGACATACAATATTAACCTCTTGCATGGTTTGGATAACTTAGCCATACATATATAAAAACATTTTAAAGAGTGTTTTTTTTTCAGGTATAGAAGTTTAAGTTGGCATTACTTTCCTAGATGGCGACCGATTTAACAGCTGTCAAGTGATATATTCTCAGTTTGGTTTGGCAATTCATCAAAACGATCATCAAGCAAGGCGTACATTCGTCGAATGGGCCCAAAACGAGATCGCCGTTGTTCCCGATTTTCATAAGCGAATTTTGTTTAGCGATGAAGCGCACTTCTAGTTGAATGGCTACGTCAACAAACAAAACTGCCGCATCTGGAGTGAAGCTAATCCACAAGTGTATGTCGAAAAACCTTTACATCCAGAAACACTGACTGTTTGGTGCGCTTTATGGGCTGGTGGAATCCTTCTTCAAAAACGATGATGGCCACAACGTTACAGTCAAGGGTAATCGGTATAGAGCCATGATTACTAACTTTTCAATCCTGATGTCCAGGAGCTGTGGTTCCAAATAGACGATGCAACATGTCACACAGCTCGTGCCATAATTGATTTTTTGAAAGACACGTTTGGACCTGTGAATTGGCCTCCTAGATCTTGTGATTTAACACCGCTAGACTATTTTTTGTGGGGCTATGTAAAGTCATTGGTCTATGCGGATAAGCCACAAACGCTTGACCATTTGAAAGACAACATTCGCCGTGTTATTGCCGATATACGGCCACAAATGTTGGAAAAAGTCATCGAAAATTGGACATCCAGATTGGACTACATCCGAGCCAGCCTTGGCAGTCTTATGCCAGAAATCATATTTAAAATGTAATGCCAAAAGATTATCTTTTGAATGAAAAACATTCATGTCAATTGAATAATACATCGTTGTTTTATTGCAATTTAAAGGTTCTATACCTCTAAAAAAACAGCCTTTACTTTGTTGGAAGAATAAACCGATACCGTGAACAACAAAATCCAATTCAAAAGATTCCTTATAAATCATTAGTAATGTTTGAATCTTCATAGAAGATGAGGATTACAGCTTACCATTGATATCATTCCCAACACGAATTTATTTATATTCTTAATAATAGCTTTAATGACGTATGAAAGACGTCTATTAATAAGCATAATATAAAAAACTAATTATTTCCAGCAAACACCCAAATCTGACCCAAGGAAAAAAATGAAAAGGTAAAAAAAATGACTTCCCTCATTAATTATGTTTCTTGATTAATTATAAGTTAAAATATATATTTAATAAAACCAGAGAGAGAGAGGCGGACACACCTTCAATAAATTTTAATACTGATATATCTTTAAATATATACTGATAATATTTTGTGAAATAAAAATATCATTGTATTAAATAAACAAAATTAAATAATTCTGAAATAATTTATTTGCTTAGGATCCATCTTTAGTTATCCACCTTATTATTCACATATTGGTGAATAACACACTTGTAGAATATTTACTATTATAGCTGTAAACTATTAACTTCATCCGATGTATATATCCGTCTGGCTCAATTGGTGTTTTAAGCGACATGAGAGACGTATATAAATGTTTTACTAAAATGGCTCTATTTGAAATATTTACAATAGACATCTGTAATTTATTTTGTATTATTACGGAATAGTAGTTTTGTTTTGATATCTTAAATTAATTTTAAACTTAAACTAAATTTTAAATATACACTGCTGGACAATTGCTAAGGACGGATCACAAATTGCTATGTAGCATAACATTAAGCGAGACATGAGGCCTAGTAGGATAAAATATAGTTGCCACACTGTTCAGACATTAGAATAAAGAATATTTATTGTTCTGGAAAGTACAAAAGCTGTGAAACATTTGAAAGAAAAAAAAATGTTCATTTGATCTGCATACGAAGAAATGGAACAATGCATCGAAAAGTCAGCAGGCACCTTAAAGAAAGGTATCAGTACGGGATATGTCCACCGTGGAGTGTGATGCAACATTCCACACGTCGTACCATACTTTGCACAACATTATCCAGCAGTTGTAGAGGCAATTTATCCCATTCCTCTGTGAGTGCACGGATGAGGGAGTTCTTGTTTGTCGGAGGATAGTTTCGACCAGCAACTTGCCTCCCCAAAGCATCCCACACATTTTCAATGGGGTTTAGATCTGGAGAACGCGCTGGTCATACGAGACGTTGAATACCCTCGCTGTCTAGACAATACTGAACAGCGAGTGTTCGATGACATGTTGCGTTGTCGCCCATAAAAACAAAGTTATCACCGACAGCATCACGGAAAAGACGAACATGAGGAAGTAGAACTTCATTAATGATCGTTGGCCTGTGATAGTCCCATTCGCAACCACATGTAGGCGCGTGCGGCCATTGATCATGATGCCGGTCCACACTATGATACTGCATGTCGGATATCGGTCCTTTTCCTGGATATTTTCTGGACGATAAGCAGTACCATTCTCGCGCCAGATCAGTTGGCGTCTACAATCCGATGACAGACTGAACCTACTCTCATCTGAGAATAGTACGCATACCCAGTCCTGTTCAGTCCAATTGTGATACTCACGACACCATTGTAAACGGGCAGTACGGTGCTGTCTGGTCAATGGGACACACACAACAGGTCTGCGGGCGTATAGTCCTCCTCCCCTCAAACGTCTGGCAACAGTTATTCGGGAGATCTGCTTTACTGAGGCAGCAAGAAACGGATTTGTCACCTAATGAGCTGTGGTGCTGCTGTTCCTTTTTGCTGATAGGACGATATATCTGTCTTCTGCAGGCGTCGTACTTCTAACACGACCTCTCCCGTGCCGTCTACTACACATTCCAGTAGTTTTAATTGACTTCCACAGCCGTGAAACAACGCTGTGAGCGATGTCGAACTCCCTGGCAACATCTGTTATTTTTCGCCCTTCTTCGATCTTTCCAATAATTCGGCCACGCATAAAATCATCTATGTGATGTCGGGAAGACATGCTAAAAATTTTTAATTCGTCTATTATATCTTTCCTGTAAAACTTTGACTTGAAACAACAACTTTCCACACGCGTTAAAACCTTTAAAGCTCTTATGAACGCTATCACGTGATGAACAGACGTGGAAAAAAAATTGCATACTCATACTTCTTCTTACTAATATCCCACACTTATTCTAATTTTCCACATTTTGCTTCCTTTCATTTTGTGGTTGCTATGGATGATAGTGTTATCCGTCCTTAGCAATTGTCCAGCAGTGTATTACCGAATTTAAAGTATCATTTATATTATTGCCTGGAAAAGTTGTTTTCCTGTTATGTGTAAAATTAATTTACGTGTGTTGTAGTGCGTTTAGTTTCATTTAAGATATTTAGTACGAATAAAAAATATCAACTTACATGATATCATTTGAGATTCACCTACAAAAATTTAAAATAAAAAAAATGTAGAAATTAATTTTAAAAAAAAATGTTGAATTAAACAGTGATTTAAATTCAGAACATTTTTCTTTTTATAACTTATGATACTTGAATTTCGTTTCAAAAGATATACATTTAGATTTTAATAAAATAGAAAACCTTGTAGAATAATTTTAATAATTGACAAAAGAAGATGTATGTGTACAATACAGGGAATTTAACAACTACTTCTATTTTCTATAAACAAAGTGAAATATGATGGGATTTATCTGATTATTAAAGTTTAGTAGAACATTTTAAGAAGAAAAGATTTTAGAGTTTGTTTCCTTAATTCACTGCTCAATTTTAATTCAGAATACTTTTTTAAGAAGGTGATCTTTTTTTGCTTGTATTAGAAGTTTTGTATAAGTTTTCTAGTAAAATACATTTTTTGAAACAATATTACATTATTCATTTAATTTTTTTAAAGAAAAATTTATTGATCGAAATTCATTTAAATATTAGCAGAAACAATGAATTAGGTTAGATCTCAATAAATTTCAAAATTTACATTCCATAATGAGGCATACGAAGATCATTCAGTCCTTTTAGTAGTGTAAAAAATGGTTTAGCATTGTGGTAAAAATGTTTCTTTATTCAATGTCATACTTTTGCCTCTATTTGCTTGTCATAAATTTATTGAAATTACCATTTCAGTGATAATATTTTCATATCTGTTTAACTATAAAAAGAACTTTTTCATAATTTGGAAAACATTCTTGCTGTTTTCAAAAAAAAAACAACTTAAAGCAGATTAATTTAACACATTTCAGAATTAGGCTAAAGAATGTCGTACAAAAGACAATGCTATAAAAAGGTTAACTATTTCATAAAGTATATTTTTTACAATTAAGTAATTCCATGTATGCAATGAAAGTAATGAAATATATCTTAAGAATGAACATTTTTTTTTGCACAAACATCTTTATGAACTTTTAATGTTGATAAATGCTTGTCTGGGATTAAAAGCACAAATTCTTAGTATAGTCTCGATCACATGCATTATTTTATTAAATCTACAATATCAATCGGTTGAATGTTTTATTAAACATTTAGCGAAATCCATCTGGCTATATAAAAGCTTAAATTTATACTTATAGTTACTGTTACAGTTTTATCACACTTCGTCTTATTATGTCTGATATTTTAATAAATATATTCCATCATAAGTAGCTACTCAAATACTTTTTTGTCAAAGAAAAACGCGTTTTACTTAATAGTCAAATAATGTTTATCACAATGGTCGACAACCTTATACCAGTGGTTGGCCAAAACAATATACCAATATTGTTTAGTCTGCCACGCAGTAGGAAATATTTAAAATATTTCGATTTCCACGACAATCTACGCAGATTTAGGAAATAGAGATAAGAAATTTAAGATTTAAAAAATTTTATTCTATATTAATTATGCATCATTTAAAGATATTCATTGACATACATATAAGCAACATAAAATCTAACTATTCCTTCAACATGAATAAAAAATTAAAACCCTGCATATATTAGGCATATTTTAAGAATATTTATTAAAATAAGAAATAAACATGAAGTATAAGCATTCTTACAATATGGTGAGTTAGAGAACTAACATTTTAATGCTAAACTCTTGTGTCAGCAAAACTCTATTTAATAATACTAACCAGGCGTACCTGTAGCCCCATGCCACAATGACTTACGTGGGCCTCGATCTGACTACGTCAGACAGGTAGGTGGCATTAGAAACAACAACAACATAATACTAATTTACAGGGGAATTATTTATAACTTTTAAATTAACACATGTCCAGCTGTTTAACAACTTATTTGTGGTCTCGAAATGTATTTCACATAAGACAAAAATTTTGTTCACATGTATATGTAGAACTATATGCAGAAATCAGATTACATGTAATTCTTTTCAAGCAATTAAATCACTCCGGAAATGATGCACATAAATCTAAAGTAGTTACCGATTATCAGATAGTTATCTTTGAAATGTTTTCATATAATTCCGTATATTTGACTTTTAGTAACTCTGAGGATTTTTTTTCCACAATGTAACAATGCGTGATTTATGCTATCGTTTGGATTTGAACTCAATATTTGACGCTAAGAATGAGTCTTTATGCGTGGGGCGAAGAGAGGAGAGACCAATATTTAACTTGATCTCACTACTTTGCCGAGTGCCACATGTGGCACGCGTGTCAAAGATTGCCGACCCCTGGTTTATCAATTGTGGCTGTTGCCTTTATTATTCAAGGAGAAACTAAAATGCAGTAAAAAATATGATGGTATTTTTTTTAAAAATGGAAATTCGAGGGTTATAAACGTTACTTAGAACTCGTTAATACATTGTTTATCTATCAAATTTATTTTATTTTAATGCTACTGATTGCGTTGAAAATGAACGTAATACATTTTTTTTTTCTAAAATTATGTTTTTCAAAATAGCATTATGTAATAAATATCATTAATACATTTTTGTCTAATTACGCTTATAAAGTAATAATATATAATCATTTGAAAGAAGCATAATATATTTTCCTTTGATATAATTGACAGCAATTTTATGGTTTATTTCCTTTTGTATATAGTGGTCAGATAATGTATAATGTCCTTGATAGGAACAGCTTATGTACCTCAGAGGCCAAAGTCACTGAGTTGGGTACAGTAGGCCTAGGCGCAATTGGACTTTTGCACCCCCCACTCAGTGAAGTTTATAACTTTTTTAGATTTTTTTAAATATAATGCATTGCTTTTGCATAATTTTTAAGTGCACTTTACTTAATGTGTAAGTTTATTAACAATGATTCATTAGTATATTATTTGGTTTCTTGTCTGGGATTAAATGCATCATAAATCATGTTGTTTATTTATGGCTACTATGCAATTGACCGTGATAAAATAATTTCTGGAGAACACACAGTACGAATCCTATATTTAGGAGTATATTCTTTTGATTTCGTTCTGTTGTGTGTTAACATCCATGATCGTTTTCATATGTAAATGTATTGTATATTCTGAATTGGAAAAATGTGTAGAAATAGATTTTTATTACGGTTTCAGCGATTGTTTTCGTTGTTGTTTCAATGAATGAAAGAATAGATGACAATAAATAACATTTTAAGATAAAAAAACTGTTTTGATAAAATATTAACCTTATTATAAAACTATATAATTTGTCAATTACTATTTTCCGTGACAAATTTTATCAGTGAAATTTTACTCACTTTCAGATGTACTAACTGAAATAAAAGAGGTAAAAATTTTAACAGGAGTCATTAATAGTGTGTTATAATGATTAATAATTATTATTCAACATGTTTTAGGAATAAATAAACATAAAAATGTAAAACTAATACATAATAAAACAATACAAATGTTTGACTGTAATAATTAAGTTTTAAAAAGATAAGAATAAATTTTGCTTCTTTAAAGTACGTAATAAATGAAAACTTTTTACACGGCAGGAAACTTAAATAATCGGAGAAAAGTTGAAAGTTGAAAGTATAAAATTGTAACATAAATAATAGTGGTACTTTTAAGTATTAAAATTTTACTTGGACCTTCTATAGTTTTTATGTATCTAATAAAATGTTAATATAATTATTCGAACATTGCTCGAATAAAAAATTAAAAAGAGCTTTTCATTGCTAATTCAACATTTTTTTAATATAAAACAAATGTACAAAGTATTATCAAATACTCTCAAAATATTTTATTAAATTAACCCAATATGTTATTTGAATATCTTAACAAATAGCTAAACTAATTGCAATCCAAATAATAAATAGTTCATAAATACTTATACTTATTTGGACACTTATATTTTTACTTCAAAAAATAATATAATAACATGAAAAAAAATAGTACAGATAAACTTTTTCTTAAACTTCGAATTAAGTGATCAAAAGAATTTATCTCTAAAATTTGTATATTTTTTCTTATTTACAAAAATTTTAAATTTATGTACCCTAAAAATTATTATAAAAAATATTTTTAGTTTTTTATGTACAAGTGAAAATGTTTTACTTAGGGAAAATGACAAGAGATAATTAGCCATGTGTCTTTGAAAATTTAAGTTTATATTATATCAGATCTATTAACGGTTTATTTCACTGCTTACGTGCATTTTTTTTAAAATTTAATATTCAATTTCAATCGTACCATATCAAACATAATAAAAGTTTATAAAATTATTAAGGGAAACTTTTGTTCACATATTATATTACTTATAGATCAGAAGAAGTTAAAATAAAAATATGAGTATTAATACCGTGACTTGAGTTAAGCTCAAATATACAAATAAGAAAATGAGAAAGTACTCACAGCTGTCGCCATAAAACTCTAATAAATACAAATGAAAGGTATAATAGCAAATTATTTAAATTTGATAGCATAAGTTCACACAAACAATCGCATTTCACATTTGTAAGAAATAACGTTTTTAATGTTTTTACCTTGTTAAATTTTCATAGGAATATAAAGAGAAACATATTTCAATCTAAATTGAAAACTTGATTTTATTTTTTAACATTGAAATGTATAATAAAGATAATAAATTCCAAACATTAGTCTAAACCATTATTTCGGTAAAGTAAAGGTACAATGAAAATTGGCTGATTTCTAAGTAATGGATATATATATATATATATATATATATATATATATATATATATATATATATATATATATATATATATATACATATATATATATATATAAATCTTCTGCGCGTGTGTTTGTCACTAAATTCCTCCTAAACGGCAGGGACTATTTCGATGAAATTTTTGTGGGGGTTCAAGTAAATTCGAGAATGGTTTAGATTCACAATTAGGTCCGATATCGAAATTAGTTAAATATATATTAATTAAAAACATTCAAAAAATACAACTCAACATTCACTTGCATTGTTGTAACGACGCTGTTGTTATAAACAAGTAATATAAAAAAATTAAAATCAATTCATACTTAGATCAACAGAGAAAACATTTATTTTAGCTACTTTTTATTAAATAGTTGCAATTAAAATAAATATGTATAAACATATGACAGAATCACAACATTAAGGGATAATTAATTTTTATTAATTAACATTAAAGTATTGAATTGTCTCATCCAAAACAATCGTATATATAAAATTTCCTTTCAAATGAATGATTTAACACGTGATAAAAAAACCTTTTCAAATTTTGACATAAGTTGCCAAAAAGGTTTCTAAGTCACCAACGTGGCTGTATTTGTAATTTTTTAAATAATTAGTTTTAATCAATTAATTTTTATTAATTATAATTAAAAATTATTGTAATGTCATCCAAAATAATCATGTACATTACATTTCAGCTCAATTGAGCGCTTTAAAATGTATTTTAGTAACGATTGAAAATTCTACCAAAAGAAATAAAGAAATAAAATATGTATAGAGATCGTGAGCTAATAGTAGGAAATGAAAAAGGCGTAAGTTGGCGTTGAAATTGTTTTTTAGCCAAATTTAACAAACCCGGTCTTTATTGCTACGAAAATGCAGACGATTCACACTTTTTAGAGTTTTTAATTAATATCTTTTCAAATAATCTTAATATATGTCATTCTTCTGTGCGTGTGTATGTAACTGAACCCCTCCTAAACGGCTGGACCGATTTTGATGAAAGTTTTTGTCTGTTCCAGTGGACACGAGAATGGTTTAGATTTATAACTCGGTTTAGAAATATTTATTTAATTAGCTTTTCTTTTATAAATTTTTGATCTTGAAATGGTTTACAATGAATCCGGCAGACTGCGCTACGATCGCAGTAACGAATATTCGAAAATTTTTCATTTTGCATTTAAAATGTGTGTACATGACAACGTCTGTCGGATCCTCTAGTATATATAATTATCTTAGGTTATATAGCTATTACAATTATTTCTAGCATGCTTAGTTAATGAACAGTAGCTATGTGTGTGGTGTAAGAACTTACGTTAGAATACCGTAAAAATATGCATTTGAAAAAAAAAGAATTTCTTTCAAATTTGTTTGTAATGTATGGGTATTTCATTTTCAAAATTATTGATAACTCAAACGAATCTAATATAATATTTCCAACGGGCTCAGATCTGTAAATCATTAAATTTAGGTCTTTATTATCAATGATAAAGAATTAATACATTTAAAATAATTAAAATATCATTCAATGATAATTAAATTATCATTCAATTATCATTAAATGCTAATAAATCTTTACAATGTCTTTAGTAAATATTTCATTTTCAGAAATATTGATAACTCAAACGAATGTAATATGATTTTACCAACGGGCTCAGATCTGTAAATCATTAAGTTTAATTCTCTATTATCAATGATAAAGAATTAATACATTTAAAATAATTAAAATCGCATCTATATGTAACTAAATGGTAATAAATATTTATAATGACTTTAATAAGAAATATTGTCTAACTTAATTTTGCTTAACATCGTATTTATATTAGTAATTAGCCACATATGGAACTAATGCAGCATGTAACAAATGGTAATATTTATTATTTATTTATTGTAATGATTTAACCATTCATCCCAGCGTGTTAAAAATTGTAATTCTTTATTTCTCTCGTGCTTTATATTAATGCTTTGTATTAATGCTCGCGTTCGCGTGTGTGCTTTTATTTATAAAAATTAACTGTAATTTTAATTATGGAAAGTTCTGTAACTTTCGATGTCAATAGATAAGGAGATGGAATATTCAGTTTGAAAAAAAAAGTCTTGAGTTGTATGTGGCAAGAGTTGGCATTTTATTTCGTGTTAAAAGCATGATTAAAAATATTATTACCAGTAAAAGCAGTAGCTGCAATGAAAAGATGTATTACAATGAATTAAAATAATATTAGTATACGTTAACAACAGCTACGCATGTGGCGTCACAATCAGAACACAGTTATTTACAAAAAAGGAAACGTGTTGGCTAATAACTACTTCGACTGATATTAAAAATATACAAAGACTAACACGCGTTTGAAGTTTTTATACGTTTTATAGCTTTCACGTGCTCGTGAATTGAGTCAACTGAAAAGATAGCAAAATCAATTACATCAAACCTTAGGCAGAAACATAATCTGTTTTCCCCCTTTTTGTTCATGTAACTGTCACGTGGTGGTTAAAGAAGTATATTGAAATAAACAGTAAAATTACAATATTTATTATATTACATTAATGTATTTTGAAAGAAAAAAATATCTGATCGGATATTTCTCCCGTTTGAAATCACGTAATTGAGATATATCCATTGACGAGTTTCCAGTTGCTGTTAGCAACATCACTTTGCTAACCTACAGCAAACATTGATTTCAGAGTAAAATTTAAGTGATATCCAATGATAGGGAACTGTCAACAATTAAAACTGTTTCACCTTAACTTTAAATTAAATAATTGATCATTTGCAACATTTTTGTAATTGGCTAACCTTCGATCATAATCATCGAAGATAGTTGGAAGAAACATTTGTAAGAAATAATTTCAAATAAAGGTAAAAATATAAATAAAACATTCTTATAATGCTCTTTTGAAAAATAAAAATACATTGCACAAAACACTTATTGTGTTACTTGTTTGAATCTCTTTTATTGTTATTAGCAGTGAAAAAACTTTGATTTTTTACGTGGTTGACTTATTTAGTCGCTTCAACGTTAAAATCTTAAAGTAAATACTTTTTATTCAAATATTATATTTAAAAAAAGGGGAACTTTTACAGTTAATTTCATTGAATATTCCATGTGCATAATATGTATTTAGATATAAATTGTATATATTTAAAGCTGAATCTTAATGAAAATAAACAAACATTGGAATAATATTTCTCATTACACCCTGATGCGGGATCAACGTTTACTTAACATAAAACATTGTGTATGAAAATAAACTGAAGGTGTAAGAATCTAAATATGTTAAGCATATTTAAATTTTAATAAGAATATTGTGTAATTTTATATAATTGTGGTTAAAATTATCTTTGTAAATGCATAAAATTCAGCTGAAAATCGGAAATAATGCAGTAAATTACACAAATCACGAAAAGTAAAATAAAAGAAATATAAAACATTTTCCCCATCTTAAATTATCATGTGTTGATGCTTATAGAAACAAATATCACTCTTCTCTTCAATTCAGAGAAAATGTTTAAGCATTTTGTATTATTTTTACTGGAATCATTTACGGCATATATTAATTGTTATTTGTTAAAAAATTTAATTATGGCCTAACGCAACTAAAATTGTTTCTTATCAAATAAGTGAATTAGTTTTTAATATACATTAAGTAAATAACATGTTTATACTTTTAAATTGTCGTCGCAGAAATATTGCAAATGTTGAAGTATTAATTAAATCTTAAGGCAATACTTCTTATATTTCAAAACTGTCAAGAAGCAAAATTACTTCCATAAGGCTAAATAAACGCAACTAAAAATAACAAATATTTAATATTATTTTGCATGCATTTTAATATAAATCTGGGGAAAAGATTTTACTTGCTAGAAACACATAAACTTACTCGGTGCACTCCGAAAGTCTGAAAGAAACAAAATTACGAACACATTAAAGCCGGAAGCTAAAGGCGGGAGAAAAAGGAAAAAAATGAAAAGAAGCAATTCACTTTTTTATGGAACTATCCAAGAAATTATCTTTTTTTCTGCAACATGCTTCTATATTAAAAGATTTCTTTTCCAAAGCATGGCGACATTTCATTTACGCCTCACACCATAAAAACTCTATTTATTGAATTAAAAACTTCATTTTCAGAATTACATTGGAGCATATGTACACGTATATATAGTACATGTATGCTAGTTTTGATGCATGCAATTTCTTTACACTTAGACTGGATTCTTAAATTATTTGCGTGCTTCAAATAATGAATGGAAATACGGTATTTAATACATTGGTTGTATTGGAATGTTAGCACTGCAGTAACGTTAACATAATCTATTTTACCTCTTTAGATATTGTTACGAATTTGTGTAAAACAGTGTAAATAATTTATATTTGGATGTGTCATGTCTTTATCTTACTCTAGATTATATTTAATTTACGTTAAATTTGTAATATTCACAAGCAGCGTCGTCCCTTACGTTATAGTGGCAATTCAATGAAATCCATTTGATAGGGTCAAGTTGGCATCACTTTTGACTGCCAATTTGAAGAAATTGGTGATCATGTTGGCAAGCTCGGGACTCTCTGGATTCTTCTAGGAACTTGCGAAGAAATACACTTATTTCACGCTCTATGATGTAAGTGGAATTTTCTCGAAGTTTCCGCCGGGATATAAATAGAGATGATCGTCGGAACGAGAGTGAGTATTGTTTTCACCAGCGATTAGTAATCACCGTTTTGACTAGCAATTAGCTCAACTGCACTTGTGAATAATATTTTACATGCGTGTATTTTAAACATTGGTAATTGTGATTGAGTGCTGTTGAAGGTGTGAAGACCTTCTGAGATTTATTATGCGACTATTGCTGTTGAATCCTGTATTTAAAGGATTGGATTTTCGATAATAACTTATCATCACTCTTAAAGGATTGTTACTTTTTGTGACTGTGTTGTATAAAATCCTCGAACCCGGATCAACGTAGCAATAGAATACAATTCAAGTGGCTTTTAATGGAATCCTAGTTCTCATAAATGTGCTCTTGAATTGTACACTATGACTATTGCAAACTAGTGTCCACTATAACTACATATATTGTAGAAATGTACTCTAGAATTTTTGTAATACAGAGTGAGTACAAATGATGGACCCGATTTTTAAAAAAATCGTATTTTTGAAATTACATATTACGATAAGTGAAATATGAATTTAAAGCGAAATATACCAAGTGTTTTCTGTTACAAATGATAGATGTGTGTTCCTTTTGTAACAAGACATACATCCCCAGATCAGATCGTATTACAAAAAATGATAATAACACATACAAAATTTCAATGGAATTTCTTTGCTATATGCATTTTCCCAGCGAAGAATTCGACTACATTTAATACTACCGCACTTTTTTCCAGACACAACACCATTCATTCTCTACATAACATTTATTACAGTCATACGCAACATGTCACGAGGAATATTCACCAGTATCTGTGTGCCAACAATGGTTCCCTGTTGCAACATATGTTATCACTTCTTCTGACACAAGTTTATGTTGTTTAAATGGGCGAGTATTCAATGATTCTGTTTCTCTTTGAACTTTTTTAACATTCCTTCTAAAGAAATAAACCATATGGCCCACTTAAAGAGCTTTTGTGGAGTTCTAAGCTCATGCGCATAGTTAAGATACTACAGCTTTACCAGTAATACGCATTCTGATAATGTGAGTCGCATATTCACATGATTTGGCTCACTACTTCATCCCAGAATGCTATTCTTTGGAGCTGTCTGTATGATTTATAACCCAAATTACTGCGCAGTTTTGTATAGGAAAGCATAAATTTGAATTTTGCTTTCATACCCATGTTTTATGCTCATTCTTTGTCTGGAAAGCTGCAGCAGTGCCATGAATATCCCTATCGGTGATTACTGAAGCTATTTTTTTACAAGGAATCTTACTTCCCCTGTTATCATTAGTCGCTAAATTAAGATCTAGCTACAAGTGTTCCTAAATAATTTACAAAATACACTGTAGTTAAAAAAATTAATCCTAACTTTGATAGGTTAATTAAATCATAACGTTTTGCTTTATATTATATTACTATTTAAACATAACAATCTTTCTTCAGGTGAGTTTGTTTTTATTTCCATATTTGCTGATGTAAATATCCGGAACTGTAATTTCTCTTTTTGTATATAAAGGCGGTCGTAAAAGGAGTAGAAAACAGATATTGATAATGTGAGCAAGAGTAATTGACATTACACGTGAACAGATTGTTGCAGTGAACAGAGAATGCCAATGCTTTCAATAAAAACTAATATTAGGAATTTTACTTCTCCTCCCGCAATCAGATTATCGCAAATGTACATTTGTGATCTCAGGGACTTATTTTACAATGGAGATAATTTAAATATTTGCTAATTTTATAATTTAACTAAGATGATCAAATCACATTTATTTCCCTACCCCATTTAGTTATCACGACTTTTGTATCTCAAGCTGAAACTTACTTCTTTATCGTTCTGAGAGATTTTTAATCCCTTCACTAAGAAAAAAAACGAAAAGAGTTTTTTTTTTTCGTATTTTATTTGCAAGTTTCTAATAGTTCATATAAATGCTAACATTCCCACTGGCATAAAAATATCAAAAAATATATGAAGTTCAGTTTGTATAATGACTTAAGACAAAACCCAGAATTTAAACTACTAACATATATTTAATAAATACCACTAGTTTTTTAGGGCACAAGTACTGTTAGACATTTAAAAAAAATCGGATCCAAATTTTTATGATCTCCTTGTGTTGTTTTTCCAATCCCGTTCCATGATCTCAATGAAAGTAAGCACACCGATTCGAACCCGATCTTTTTGAGTTTCGTGATTTGAGGTTGGCAGCAACTGCCATGCAAATCGAGCTACTCGGCTCATGTTAGTTTTTAAAAAGGAAGGAGAAACGGAAATATAAGAAGTATGTGAGTGGTTTAACTCTTAGAGGGAGAGAACAACTGGGTTGGCAATGCAACTGCAGGTTGCATCACCATTTTAGATTAGAAATTAGTTTTACAATATTAGAAGACGGTTCGAATCGGATGTCACTGGTAATGTTGCTTTTTGAACTTATTGTTTTTATCGCTCCAGTAACGAGCGCAGTGACTTTATGATTGATCATTAAAGGCCAATTTTAAGAAACTGTTTTTCGTCTTCATGCCTCCTCGACACATAAATTTCACTGCTAGCTTTGCAAAATTTAAATTAGCTTACCAATAAGTGTAACAAGTACTATTTATTATACAGAAATTTCTAAAAAATTGCTTTTAATGATACATTATGGCACAGAAAAATGCTTTGTGTCTGCCATACCAACCTTAGTAAATATCGTTAATTCAAATTAATTTTGATCGATATGAGATTTACCGAAATCTACAGATCACAAAAACATAATTTTACATTTTATGTATTTCAACCGTATCGATTAATAATAATAAATTTTAGGCATTTATAATTAGCAAAATCTGTAATAGAATGTCATGTATTTGTATATTATTTTTTCTTTCAAAAATGTTTAATATATATTCTAAATATTTTGGTATGATTCTTTCAAAATGTGTGATTCTTATTATAAAATCCTTAGTTTTTTCTCCATATTAATTATTTCTCTCTACTTGCATTGCTGTAAAATATAGATTATTTCAAGAATTAAATTCTTATTTGCTCATCAAAATAAAACAATTAATTTGAGCCCAAATAAGTATTTTAAATTTTTATAAAACTTACCAAAATAATCTCGATCTAAAAATAAATGCAAGAATGTGTATGTATTTAATGTAAAAATATTTTTCAGGTGGTTCACAAAATAGATTCTTAAATACAGACATACAATTGGATCAATTCGTAAATTTCATATCAAATTTCTTACGGAGTTCTTACTTATATATTTGGTGTAAGAAAACGTTCTGTCTTTTTTATTTGAATTTTTTCCCATATTTTATTTAAAATTTATGTTAATATATAATGTTCTTCCTTCGTTAGAACTATCGAACAGGATTCTGGAAGCTTATCTAACCTCCGAACAAAAGAAGACCTCTGTTTTGGCGACAAAGTGTTCTTCTACTACCATTTGGACTCCCTCATAATTTATATAATTGCTATTATAGGTTTTTCATAGTAGACTGAATAAGTAATAGTAAGATGGTGTAGTATGAACAGTATATACCGGCTGAGTAAACTTCCCCAACCCAACTCTGCAACCTTTTTTGTGATATTTCACTCTATGTGTAAACTAGCGTTGTCGTGACGAAGAATACCGCCCTTTATGTTTCCCATGGATAGACGCTTGTGTTGAATTTGTTTAAAACATCAAGTAACGAACAGTAACGACCGCTTCATTTCCTTTCAGCAACTCATACAGTGCACTATACCTTCCCGGTCTCACCCCAACAACACAACATAACCTTATTCTGATACATGCCAGATATGAATGAGGATGGTGATGTCTTCCTTTAGTAAGCAGATACATCTCTTAGTAAACATTTCGAATACATTAATTCATGTGCACACGAAACCAAGCATTTTAACCCCTTCTGGACCGGCGAAAGGAGAAAGGAGGCTCGTGCAGTCGGAGAGAATAAGCATTCACGGGACTCGGGCGAAATCCCTCCTAAGCCTAATTTCATTTAAAGATTCGTGTAAAATCTTAAAAATAATCAAATACACTAAATTTTATTTTTTATTATAATTGATAAGATCTGAATATATAATGCAAAATTTTCACTATATTTAAAAATAAACAATTGCTAACTTTAAAGGAAATGTTTTAATTTTAATAAAACAGTACTCTTTTCATTCTTTGTGTCATGATGATTAATGTAAAACAGATGCAAAACTTACAAAATAAAGTCTGACAAACATTAAACAATATATTTACTCTCACATAAACTTGATGCGGTTCTAACTGATACAAATCTTTTAAATAAACGCTAAGGAATCTTGTTTTTTTATTTTTAATTAAAACTTATAATGATTTTTCCTTTCTCAGTATAGCTTTAGTATTGTGTTCTCTGTTCTTATGGTTTTGGCAACTGTGATTGCGATAGCAATGAAAAAGAATAGTTTGCTCTTACTGAATTAAAAATGTCACAGTATAAGAATTAAGATTATTTTTCGCTAAAAATGATTCATCGCGTTTGTTTTAGGAAATACACGAATAAAATAAATACTGAAACATTATGAATGTCTGGTTCCCAAAAAACTAATCAGATTTGCTTAGTTTTCCAACTTAGTCTAAATATAAACAGTAATCCAGAGTGAAATGAATCACAAATCTTTAAATGTCCGATTCTCTCGAAAAATCAAAATCTGTGCATTTGTTTTCATTCCTAAATATCCCGCATCTAATTTTAAAAAAAACTCGGATCCGAAAGCATATAGTGAAATTCAAACATTACTAAGAAACCCGGATACTAAGCGACATTTAGTGCTTGCCAAAAATTAATATAAAAACGTTCCAAACTCTGAACACACCGGAGTGACCATGGGCCCCATAGAAAGAAAAGCGGAATCTACAGAAGTCTGATGAATCCCAAGCTTGAAACCCACTGTTGGGGGAGTTAAAAGTGGAGATTTGCCCTGCTCATACTTCGTCATTGATATCTGATGACTCACTGATCTGGATTCAACTTCCAAAGAAAAATTACGCAAGTAAAATTTCCCAAGTCCTCTTTGGCATGTCCAAATTCTTACAGCTTCTACTTAAAAAAGTGCCTTGCAAGTTTTTTTTTTTGCTCAATCACATTATTCCCTTTTTGGAACTCAAAAAAACATACAATATTTTAAGTGCACTTTTTTCACTTATGTTGAGAGTTTTACAAGTTAAAAAAACTAATTAAAATGTGAAAAGTTCGTTTAAAGCATAATTAGTGTATTGATTTAACAGTTTTAATTGGTTTCAGTTGGATCCGAATATTTGCTAAGGATCGACAGCGCTTCTAAGGGCAGTTGTTCTAAGACGACAGAACTTTTCTTTATACCCAATTTCTTATATATATATATATATATATATATATATATATATATATATATATATATATATATATATATATAAGGATAATTGAATTAGATGTAAAATTAAATTCCCTATACATAACGCTTAACTTTTATTTTTCACTATATCTTCAAGTATCAAATTAATCACCCAATTATTTCTCCGAAACATATGGTCTAACATTTAAACATTTCTGATACCAGATCATTATAAAAGATTGGGGTAAAATAAATCCATTATTTTTTCGGTAGATGGCTGTAGTGTCGATATCTCGTGAAGTATCAATCAAACAATTTCAAATTTATGCTCATTTTCAAGGTAACATTTTACGCTAAAAAATTATTTTGTTGCTTTTTGTTTGTTCTATTCAGTCGTGAGTTACAGGGTGTTAAAAATGAAAGTCAACAAACAGAAAATTCCGTACATTTTGCA
>BMAU01015352.1:0-30000 GCA_019973935.1 Trichonephila clavipes | reverse complement strand
AAACGTAATTGAAAGAAAAATGTTTAATTGCAAATGAGTGGAAATACATGTTTATCTAAGGGGTATCCCCAAAGTGAGGTAACCCTCAAAATTAAGATTCAAACTCAGTGGCACAACGATCCATGAGGGCCAAGAACTACAGTGCCCATCAAAATACACGTGACCATTGTACGCTGAGGTGCATGAAGAGATGTCCCGAATTGGTGGTCTGTCTGAAGAGAGACCTTCAGGGTTTAAGACCCCAAGCAAGCTTGGTACTCATTTATCGACCCAATTTAGCGGGGATGAAAGGCAGAGTTGACCTTGCGCAGCCCGTTAATAGAACCCCAGACCTGTGGTGTGGAAGCACTATACACTACCACTCGATCCTATTCGGTGAAAAATAAAATTCAATGTTAGAATCTTATATAAATCCTAATGAATGAGGGAGTCCAAACTTTTTTTTTTTTCATGTAAACTGTTTAGACGGAAATGGTTAATTATGAACATTTCACAAGTTGCTTAAATTAAAATTAACCGTTATAGTTTACATAAATTTTTAAGGGTGCAAAAGGTGTATTTCGGCTGCACGAATTAATTTTTAAAAGGAATACGGTTACGAAAAAGTAGTACAAATATATCTAAAGTAGGGTTGGTTACCTTACATATTGTCAAACACAACAATGTATTGGAAGCCAATTCCACAAAATGTTGTTATGGAAATGTATGGAAAATTACAAGATTTATTTTTGCATTTGTAATTTTTATATATATAATTTTTCCTGGGAACTTTAAAAGCTAGAGCGGCATCCATCAAAACCGCGGTTATCTCTCTGTTTTCCAGATCGCCCCTAACTAAGCCGGCTCTGTAATTGTATCAATTTTTTTGGTATATGTTTTGCTCTTAGCATGCAGTTTTCAACTGAATTGTATGAAATCATCGAAATATATTAAAAGATACCAAAAAATGCTATATAACAAAAAATTTGAAATTTTTATTATACTCAAACAATTGCTAAAACTTATGGTAAATAATTTTTAACAGCGCGATCCCTTTTTTTTTCGAAATTTCAAATGGAATTTCTAACATAAAATTTCTAGCTTTATACGGTCGAGATTTCAAAAAATATCCAGACTTTAATTACTTATTCAGTTAGCCTTTAATAAGATAAATGTTGAGGTATTTTCTATAAATAGATATTTTTGAACAATAATTCGAATGTTTTTGAATAGCTCGAATTTAAAAAATTGATTTTTATGTCTATTTATATGCATAAATGTCTACTGTAAATGTCTGCGTATATTTTTGATTACCATTTATTCAAACATTCAAGTTATAAAAAAATGTGTGAAAATCTTCATTCATGTTGTCTTTGATGTAAACTGAAGTTCAAGCACTTAAAATTCAAATATAATTCGGTGTATTTTAACAATATATAACTAGGCACACACACACACACTGTACCTAAACTTCCCCTGAACACTTGGGCTTTGAAATCTAAAAAAAAAAAAAACTAATAAATCTTAATTAGTTTTTTTCGTTATTATTTTTATCAAAGTGTAATAAAATGTTTCAAATGATTTGATGAAGTTTAAATTTATTCATTTTTAGTGGTTGGAAAATTGAAAAGGTTTCAAATTTTAAAGAGTGTGGTGTTTTATTAATTTTTTCGGTATCTTATAATAAAATAATCATGTTTCAAAAACTGAAAGCTTTGAATAAGAAAATGAAGCGAAAGAATATACTTAAAAAAACATAATTTGTCTAACTATATAAAATACCGGTTTGCATGACACGCCCCAAATTGTTACAGTTTCAAATTAATATGAAACCAAAAGGGAATTGTAACATATTTTACTTATGTTTGGGACTTTTCAAAACTTTTAAAATACGATGTAACAAATAAACACTTCCTGGGGTCTAAAGAAATTTCCCCTCGATTTTTTTGATTGCCCCATGGTCAAAACACGGGGTTTCCTGCGAGCCATAAAACTTCCTATCAGTGTCCTGCTGTGTTACTTCCACCGTCCCCAATTATCTTTCAAGATGTTAAACCTTTAAAAGGGGAAAGGTTTCAGAAAGTACGGCTAATCCGCTTTTGAAAACGTTACTTGAAGGCAGAAAAATCCGTGCAGTGTATTTTCGAAGCATCTTCACACTGACGGAATTTTCTGTGCTATCCGGTTAGAGGGTTAAAATTCAGAATCATAACGGAGAATAAAACTTTCAACTTTTCACAAAAGTATGTCTTGGAAATAATTAAATTTCCAAATTTCAGCACAAAAGGAAACAGGAACAGTGCATTCGGTTGAAATAAGTCAGAAGTTTCAAAGCGGTGGTCCGCGAGAAAATTTCGTTGGTCTCCAGAAAAATGCGCGGAATATACTTACTCATCACGGTAAGTTATGTTTTAAGATGCATTAAAACATAATTAAATTCATAAATAATGCATGCAAAGTTATAAAAACGCTTCTTCGTATAATAACGTCATTTCATAGAATAATAGGATAATAAATCCGTTTGTAGTGAAAATTCAGGATAATAATTTAAGCATTCATCTAAAAGAAAGCCTCATCAACCTATCGTCCAACGAAACTCTCATTTTTATATTTCATTTATCCTTATTGAAATCTCACTTTTGGCTTTCCATAAAAAGTGAGTGGCTTTTCTTAGTGAACAGGCGATGAACATTCTGATTCAATACTCCACAACTTATTTATGGGAAAAGGCCTTTTGATCTTTCACAGCCATCAAAACATGGCACCGATCTGAGCTTGAAATATAAACGCAATAATAACATGGATCTAAACATCCATAATCTTACTTCAAGTAAGCAGTAACATCCATAACACTAGGAATATAGTATAATGCTAAGAGTTTGATATGCTTATAAACCATTTTTAATTGTTTTGTTTTTACAATTTTTGTTTATTTTATTAAGGTTTATTAATATAAAACTTTCGTAATTTGGTTACAATTAATAGCTTCATTTTATTAACTAGGTACATTTTATGTGTTCTTAGATACCAATTTCTTTATAAATATGTTTAACATTTAAAAAATCCTATTAGTGGTCCACGGTATTTAAATTATGAATTTACTGGTCCGTGAGTCCAAGAAGTTTGGCGGCCGCTGAAATAAGTGACAGACATCGTTCTTCGAAATTTCGTTTAAGTGACGAGGCTGATAACTTAGCTGTTTCACCACTCTCCAAACATCCACACCCCACTAACGGGAGGAATTTGAGCCCATTTACATGGTGGGCCTTATGTGATTTTAGATCTCAAACCTGCGACTTGTGAAATCCAGCTACGAGTTTGTGACCATGACCCTCGGCTTCTGTTGCCCCATAGATGTCCTTGAAGATAGTTGATTGTAAATTACTTAATGTTCTTTAGAATATTTATTTTGGAATATTTTAGATTCACCTCTGATATGGAACATTTTCGAATGATTTTCCTTTATCACCAAAAATGAAGATTTACTTAACTCTGCATTGTCCAAAAGTTATTTAATTCCATAATAACTATTCTAGTTCCTAAAATTTCGCATACGTGATACTTCCTATGAGCTTTAATAACTATGTTTATTTGAATTAAGGTATCCGACAACGTTCGGAACTGTGATTTTAAAATAGCTCATAAATATATAATTTCCATAATATTTAGTGTCACTTAGATTAGAATACATGTATGAAATGGCTACAAGGACATTTTGCAAATATATATATATATATATATATATATATATGTTTAAATACAATATGTCGGCAAAAAATCAACTTAGAATAAACTTTTTCTAAAATTTTCTCCTTTTGTGAAAAGTAAGTCTATTATAATAGTATTTTGTCTGTACAAAGCTTGGACCTCTGTACAGAGGCTCAACTATTATTTTTGAAAAATTCACATTATTTTCAGAGTCACAACCAATTGAAATAATTATCGGCATTTTTTCTTAAAATTTCTCCCCTCTGTTGTCGTAAAACACGGATAAACCCACTTCTAAGTTATATATTTCAAAAATTCTAGTTGAGCCTCTGTACAGATGTCTAAGCTATGTACAGGCAAACTATTGTTATAATAGAAGCATTTTCACAAAAGGAGAACATTTTGAAAATAGGTCATTCTATGTTAATTTTTTGTCAAAATATTGTACTTAAATTATTTGTTATTGTAATACTATTTTTAAAACAATTTTATATATATTTTATAATCTAAGTGACACTAAATATCACAAACATTATCCATTTATACGCTTTTGCAAAATCACGGTTCCGAACGTAGTCGGATACCTTAATGTCAGACGTCAGACGTTCTTGAAAGAACTGTTATTGTTTTCATTGTGTCCACCTTTTTCATGAAATGAATTCATTTATGGAAAATTAAAAATTTCAACTCGTCATAGACATTCTTTTGTCGCAACTCTATTAGAGAGACTTTGCAAATATCTGATGCATAGTTTAAGGGGTGTTGGAAAGCTAAAATCCTGCAAATGTTTTTGACAATTTGAGATTTTTTTTCTTCAAATTGTATAGATTTTAACCTTTCTAAATATACCTTATTTTAACCTCTTGGATAATTAGAAGTTCTTAAAACCTATTTTTAATTAATCGTTGAAACTGGACTACGCCCATTTGAATGGTGACAAATTTAAACGAAGTACTTCGTTTTGCTTAAAATTTAAACGTCTGATAGAAACCCAAACATGTATCTCTTATAGTGAAATTGAACATTTTATTTTTTTTATTTCCTAGACGATGAGAAGTCTCACTGTATACATTAAAATCAAATTGTCTCAAAATGTAAATTTTGATGTTCGGTGTACCTTTTCTGAGAAACTATTGTTCACAGGTAATTAATTTTTATGACACATTTATAATAATAGCTAATATATACTGAAATTATTTTATTGTAAAAAACTCAAAAATTTATTTTTTACTAATTTTTTATGTGAACAGTGGGTCAAACTTTGCAATGCTTGATAAAATATTTCATAAATTATTAAAAAATTCAAACTTAGCTAAAAGCTCATTTCAGTGCTGAGGTGGTATGAGACAATTGTATTTTAATTGTATGAAAAATTTCAAGCATGTAAATATAGAAGATTTTGATAAAAGGTACATCGAAAACCGCCAATTTAACATTGTTAGTATATAGAGAGATATTTTCAACTATTCTTAATGGACGGTAATTTTATTACAACAGTTATAAAAGCACAGCATAGAAACATTCACATTGAAAAATATAGGAAGTATTATTATCTAAATCTCATTATAATTCAGAACTACGCGACAGGGATTTTTAGATCAAATTCTACCATCTGACATCATTTAGTGATGCAATCACCAACCAATCCGTCAACGGCGGGCATGACATCACTTTAAATCTTTATGATGTCACACGCGTGATAAGGAACCTGTTTGCAAATGAATCAATGGCTTCGTAACAAATATACTTATTCATTATCCGATGTATCAAAACCTACATAATCTAATTATTTAAAAACAAACTAAGCTGTTTCGAAATTAATTTATAACTCGAACAATAGATTATTAATTTATTCGAAGAAAAGCATTTTTAGTTGTAAATAGAGCATGAATTTAATTTACTTACAATCAAAGGGATCTAAAAAATAAATCAATATTGTTCTTAGTTATCACTTTTCTTCTATTTTTTATTATTACATTAAGAAAAAAACAATGAAGATAAAAAGTAATTTCCTTAGTAGAACAAATTGAAAAAAAAATTTATTTGCACATGTGAGTAAACTCATCAATCATTCATGTACTTAAAAAATAAGTTTTCAGATAACACTAATAGTGCTCTGTTTAGGTATAAGTTTATTCCATGTAAAATAATAATAATAACAATACCACTCTTCCAGAAATAAGAAGTTTACAAGATAACAGCGATTATAATGACGACGTGATAAATGATTTCTGAATTTCGCTAGATGATTATCGAAAAATACATTTTAATGGAAATAGAGAAATGTGCTTAAGGGAGTTTTTCGTAATGGAATATTGTTCTTCAAAAATAATGATGTACTGAAGTGATATGAGACAGACATAAATAACATTAACCAACATCCTTACGCACTGAACACATTTTTCTAATCCCGGTTATTGTTTATTTTTTCAGAAATGCATTAACATGTTTTGTTATTGGTAGTAATTGTTTTTATTTTATATTTTTATATCAATGCAGAAGTAATTATAGTTTATTTTTGTCATTGAATAAATTTATGATATTCTACTGAAAAACAAAAATGACTTAAGAAAATTTCATATAAAGGGTGTTTATTTAGAGGTATAGAACTTTAAATTGCAATAAAACAACGATGTATTATTCGATTGACATGATTTTTTTTTATTCGAAAGATAATCTTGTGGCATTACATTTTAAATATGATCAAGCAAGGCGTGGATTCGTCGAATCGGCCCAAAACGAGATTGCCGTTGTTCCCGATTTTCATAAGCGAATTTTTTTAGCGATGAAGCGCACTTCTGGTTGAGTGGCTACGTCAACAAACAAAACTGCCGCATTTGGAGTGAAGCTAATCCATAAGTGTATGTCGAAACACCGTTACGTCCAGAAAAACTGACTGTTTGGTGCGCTTTACGGGCTGGTGGAATCCTTCTTCAAAAACGATGAAGGCCACAACGTTACAGTCAATGGTAATCGGTATAGAGCCATGATTACTAACTTTTTCATTCCTGAATTGAACAATCATGATGTCCAGGAGCTGTGGTTCCAACAAGACGGCGCAACATGTCACACAGCTCGTGCCACAATCGATTTATTGAAAGACACGTTTGGTGACCGCCTAATCTCACGTTTTGGACCTGTGAATTGGCCTCCAAGATCTTGTGATTTAACACCGCTAGACTATTTTTTGTGGGTTATGTAAAGTCATTGGTCTATGCGGATAAGCCACAAACGCTTGACCATTTGGAAAACAACATTCGCTGTGTTATTGCCGATATACGGCCACAAATGTTGGAAAAAGTCATCGAAAATTGGACTACATTTGAGCCAGCCGTGGCAGTCATATGCCAGAAATCATATTTAAAATGTAATGCCACAAGATTATCTTTCGAATAAAAAACAATTCATGTCAATCGAATAACACATCGTTGTTTTATTGCAATTTAAAGTTCTATACCTCTCAAAAAACACCCTTTACAAGACCTTAGTATTTTTTCTGCTCAGCATAAGTTTTATATGAAAAAAAAATCTATATAGTCTTATGTTTTATTATTATGAATAGCTGTATTTGCAAAGGTAATCTGTGTTGAAATATCTGACATTTAATAAATTTACATTTAAAATTAAATGTCCTTTTTTATATGCATTATTAAAAGTTAATTTTAACAAATTGATATGATTGAGCTTGAATCTTATGAATTATGGTTTTGTGCTTTATAATTCTTATAAAAGGATAAGCCTAATAATTTTACAAAAGAAAGGGTAATTTTTAACATTTCAGCTTTTTGAAACTCAATAAAGAATGCTTTAATAAATAGGTTAGTTTTTATGAACAATATGAGAGAGAGAGATTAAAATTAGTGTGCCCGGTGATGGCACGTAAGCCAAACTGAGAGATAACTAATTGGTATTTTATTGAAATTACAGTGCACAAAAGCATAAAAAAGTGATACTCTCACTTTTAATGTTTCAGATATACACGCATTAACACTTTTATTTTCTACCATGATTTAAAAAATTAAATGTAAGGAAATATTTTGAATTATCATTAATTATATAATCTGGGTTTATCTATAATTATGTAAAACATAATTGAATTCAGCAATTATTTAAAATACAATTATCTGTATGGTATTTTCAAGGTAAAATTAATCTTGAAATACAAGCAAAATTTTCTTCTGTATATATCCTAGGAAGAAGAATTGTAAAGAAAATTTTGATCAGGTATAAAAAAAGTGATATTTTCCATTTCGCCAGCGCAAATCTCGCCAAGCAGACTTTATTGGCGAAAACACACAATGTACACATAAAAAAATTTTAAGTATGTTAGTTAATGTTACAAAAGAAAAATAAATTACTTCTAAGAAATGTCTCAGACTTGTTTTGAAAATGTGGTAATAAAAGGTTGCCAACGAGAATATTCCATCTATCGTCGGTTGTATGATTTTTGGCAATATTATCGCCGGTCCCCGTAAAATGGAAAAGTACCGATCAAGTATTTGAGTTAAGCAATACAATAAAAATCATTTTTAATTTTCCCCATTATGAGAACAAATAATGTTACAGTATATCGTTAACGAAACATGGACTATAACTTATACAAAGTGAATAATTGATAAATTTACAACAACAGCAAATATATTTTTAAGAGATTAGATTATTAATAACAGTAGATAATACATGTTACTCAACATCTCATATAACAAACAAAAGAAAATTTTATCCACAAAAGTATTAGAAACATAATATACCTTATTGTTTTTCTATTCTTTAATTTCATGTAATGAGTATATTCATTTTTAAAAAGTTGTTCTTATGTTATGATCGCCCATATTTAATTATTTTTTTCTAACACAAATGCTACATTCCTTTTCTATTTCGTTTAGTATTAAATTGCATTCTAAGATAATTTCAATTTCGCAAAAAAATTGAATTTAAATACTTATATTTTTTAAAAGAATATTTGGATACCTTACTTGGAAAATCATCACCTAAAAATAAAGTCAAATTAGTACTATAAGTCAAACCTTTATCTCGCATATCATGTAGAAAAGTAAGATTTAAATCTTGGGAGTATCTGATACTTTCTTAAAAAAAAAAAAAAAAAAAAAAAAAAAAAAAATATTAAGACTGCTTTTTCAAGTAATATATGCTTTGGAATAGGATTCAAAATCCGAATGTTTGTGTATTCCAAAAATAATAATGTTTTCTGATTTTGTAATTGTATAGATAGCAACGAATTTTTTTTTATATAATTTACTTTTTTTAACCAAATTGAATAACTTTTTTAGGTATAAAATGTGCTCTGTCCTTCTTTAAAGTAATTATAAGAGAGTTACCCCTTAAAATTTTAAAATAAGAAGCTTCTTATTTATAGAGAGTTTATAATTTTTAAAACGCAGTATTATATAAAAAGATGTATAAATTACAACGTTGAAAATTTTGATGTAACTTGAGAATATTTTCTGAGTGAAAATATGTTTCATGCGTAGTTTAGGCGCTTAGTATTTTACATTTGTTGAAAACAATTTTAAATTCAACGATATTAAATACTTAAATGAAAGTTAGAAAATTACAGAAATAAATGCATATATGTAAATGTAAATAAATTGTGTGTGTGTGTGTATAATATTTTATCAAAATAAAATAAAAATATTACTTTAAAGTACGTATATAGTTTAAACTAACTAAAAGTAAAACAATGCTCATTTTGTTACCTGAAAAATACTTTTTCTATAACATTTGCTTGAAATTCTCTATAAAAATTTATTTAAACTTACTAGCCTTAGAATTTAGCTCTTATAAAATTTTCAAAACATAATGAGAAATTCTTTCATTTGATAATTTACGTATATTACTTAATTTTTTCATTTTTCTTTTAACCCAGTTTGCTCTATTTCAGTAATTTATATGATACTTATGCTAAACATTTTCAGTATTGTTTCATATTTTATATACTTAATACAAAACAATTTTTACACCAGTGTATCATTTTAATTTATTTTCTATAGGACAAATACTGCCGCTATGTTAACTAAAAATTTAAATATTGTTCTCTGAATGTATACATTACAAGTACAAAAGTCATAATAATATCTCTTACCGACTCCAAAAGGAAAATCTATAAAATAAAAATAAATATACTGGGTAAAGTAAACAATCATAGCAAAAATTCGTGAAAATATTCAAAAAAATCCTATACACATTGTATAGATTTTGTCATAAATCATTTTCACTATGATTATAAATTTGAAAAGAGATTTTGTCTAAGTTTAAAAATGCACAACTCTGATATAATTAATAGTCATAATTGCTATCAAATATTTTTAAACTATAATTGTATTCATTAACATATCCAGTAAAAACAAAACAAAAAAATAATATTAATGGAATTTTGAGGTATCCGTCTACGTTCGGAACCGGGATTTTGGCATATTTTTACGAGTTTTCTATAAATGGATAATATTTCATGATATTTTTACCCGGAAGTGGTTGCGCGGGAGTGTCATTTATAATAAAAGAAAATGTATATAAAATTCACTAGTTTTACAATAAAATAATATTACAATAAAAATTATTTAAGTACATTATATTGACAAAAAATGAACATAAAATGACCCATTTTCAAAATATTCTATTTTACGAAAAGTTTTTCTATTATAATAATATTTTGCCTGTATATAGCTCAGATCTCTATACAGAGGCTCAACAAGAATTTTTGAAATATATTACTTGGAAGTGGGTTTATCCACGTTTTACGATAACAGAGGGGAGAAATTTTAAGAAAAAAACTTCGATAATTATTTCTATTTTTTGTAACACTGAAAATAATGTGAATTTTTCAACAAAAAAAAATAGTTCAGACATTTTGAAGAAGTATTTACTTATATACTTTATACTTTTACTTAAGAAGTATTTTTTTTTGCAAAGTATTATTATTTAAGAAGCATTTTTTTATAAAAGAAGAACATTTTGAAAAAAGTTTATTCTAAGTTAAATTTTTGCCAAAATATTGTATTCAAATCGTTTGTTTTTGTCAAAATGTCCTTAAAACCGTTTTATACATGTATTCTAATCAAAGTGACACTAAATATCATGAAAATTATTTATTTTTGCGCATTTTTAAAATCACGACTCTGAACGTAGTCGGATACAATAATCACAAGTTATCGCAGAACGTGAAAACGGATGTCATAATTAAATTAAAGAAATATGCATTTGCAAAGATAAACATATTACTTATTACATATACTCATAAGAATCTGATATATATAAATAAGAAAAAAGTATATTTTAGATATTATATATAATTTGCGTCTTTCTATTATATATGTCAAGGAAAAACCTCAAAAATAGATTTATAGGTTTCAGAGCTTGTGTTTCGTGGGGATCTTCCTAAAATATAAAGCAGACACTTGTGTATTATAATTAATAGATACAATTGAGGAGAAATTGTGCATGAAGAAAGAAGTTAAATTATGGCTTTTTTTAAAGAAAAAAAACTTTTTTACATATTATAAGAATCAATACATTTAATGTTCCTTTTTGCTAAATTTGGTACAAAATAACAAAACTAATTTTAAAAATGTGTTTAATTATTTATTTATTTATTGTGTTTTCTCTATTTTCTTAATATTAATTTACACTTTAAAAATATATAAATGACTAAAATTATCTTCTTATTTTAAGAATACGTGTATTATTAACAATTTATGTACTAACATAAAATATTAACCATGAAAAGAAAATTCATATGGTTTAAAATCGAAAAATCTTTTTTCATAAATTCTAAAGTATTTATATTATTGTTTATGAATATAATTAACAATATCATTTAAACAATAAGTTTGCAAACATCCTGAAGATAACTACACAACTGGTAAATGAAGTAAATAAATCAATGTTTTTAAATTTCTGTATTATATTTTAATTGTTATATTTTGTGAAATTATTTATCTTTTTTTTAAATTTGAACTCCAGTAATTTATACATAAAATATCGTTTGCAGATTTTTAACCTTATGTTTCGAATTGAAATTCTGATCTTTTTTTATTAAAATAGTACGCTATTAATTTACAGTTTTCAAGTTTATAAATTCATTTGTAAGCTTGAATAATAAAATCACAAATTAAAACTCAGTTTTTCTTTGTCTACGATGATTAAATGGTATTATATACATTTATCTGTCCTAGAGTTGATACAAGAATAAAAAAAAACATATTATAACTCTAATTAACTCTTTATTTTAAGAATAATATTGCGGTTTGACACTGATTTCTTTAAAATAATGAAATTTCTTTTCTTTATAAAATATTTTTATTCACACCCTAATAAAAGTAATGTTTACTGCAAAATCTAATAACATACCTATATACCTATTGATAATACATGTAGATAATATTCAACAAAAATACTAGTTGCTTTAACATTCCCTGTTAAAATGTAATACAACACTCTGACTTATTCAATTCGATTTCAGTCTTGTAGAAGTTGAAAAAAAGTAATTTATTTATGCAACTAAATAATGATTTGAAATAGCCTACTAATACTCCCTTGTAAAAATTAGCTCGTACAATAGAAGAAAATCAGCATAATAGTGAAGTATTTCATGTAATTCGTTAGAGAGTTCATCCTTATAAATAAGCGTGTATATTTTGTTAAATATCATTAGTAACATAAGTTAATACAAAAGTGAATTTTGATCTAATTTGATTACTATAAATCCAATTCTGGTATAATTTTATAATAAACTGGATCTTAAAAATCCTATAAAACGAAATCATGTCAATTTTTTTCGAATTAAATTTTGACTTTAAAATCTTTTAAATTATCGATTTAAAAAAAGAAGCAATTTCAAAAAGATTGTATTTTTTGATAAATTGTATTTGGAAATGGAAGTATTTTTTATTATTATTGTTTTTTTTTATTATTTATTTTAAATTCTCCATTATACTTACTTTCTCCAAACGGATCTGCAAAATAAATTAAACCATAAATGAGAACTTATCAAAGGGTCTGATATATACACCGAGCTCAAAAAGTCATAATATACCTCATAATGCCTCCTAATTCATTGATTAAAACTTCAGCGCTGTTTGGGTAAATAAATGGTTGTAAATGTAGCTGATGTAAATGTAGCTTCAAGTAGCTGAACATAAACATTTCTAAACAATAATAAGTTTAGCTGTATGAAATGACTTATTCAATCCCATGTAAGGAGCCACCTCAAACTTCCAAAGGGTCTTGTTGATAATTTGGGCCCATGCTTTGTAGAGTCTTCTCCCCTCTCAAGCCATACCATCAGTTATTACTAAACGGAATCATGGATCATTAGACCAAGGTATGGTATTCCAGTCGTCTAAGGTACAACCGTAATGTTCAAGAAGCCACGTGAGGCACTGATGTGGTGGCGTGCCGTTAGTGAAGGCATCGTGGTCTTATTAGATCATATATTAATTTAATGAACCATAGCCCCCTAAAGCAAATTTTAACCGCATTTTCCTAACACACATACCCATCGTACGTCCAACATTGTGGTTATATGACGCAGTGTTTCTTATATGTTTACACTTGCAATTATACGCTCACGTCATTGATCTCTCACATTAAGTGCACACGTTTGTCCTCTGTGTTGTCCATGGTACTGTTTGAAGTTACGGTTTCTTGGAACGTTTTTGACACAATGAATCTGATAATTTTGTAATCTTTAATAATCTCTGAATTGAAATGCCTCATGTGTATTGATCCAGCTACAATTTCACATTTTATGTCTGCTAATTCTTATCATTCCGTAATAATCATCTCATAAACTTGTTCATATGAATCACTTGAGAACAAATGAAGTCCTTTACCTAATGTACAAAACATTAACACATGCTTTGCGCAATATTACCTACATCTGTATACATACATAGTGATATCTCAAAACTGAATTTGACTTTGATAATAATCAGTCGGACATATAGATCGACAGGACTTATGTCACTTCAGTATATACACAGTAGTAGCCAAAGTTGTAGACACATTTGCAGATATGTATGTTTCTTAATTTTTTATGTTTATAGAAAATGTTACATTTCACAAAATACAAAGTCATTTCTATTACTTTAAAGAGAATTTAATACTAAATTCAATGCAATAAACAAAATTAAGGTATTTGCGATTCAAAAAAATTAAGCTGCAATAATTAGATATGGAATGATTTCAATGAGTTATATGTAAGTAGAGTAGCTTTTATTTTTAATTATAGCTTCACACATAGGTATTTTATTGAGTAGACAATGGTCTTAAGCTTTTCTTTCATTGTTACATGGTGCCGAGAAACAATTATAGCCTCAATTCGGTTTCCTTTATTTGATGCATGTCTTATTCGGACAAGAGTTTTCAAACAATACCACACGTTTTCGAATGAATTAAGGCCAGGATTATTTCCTCGCAAAGGCAACAATTCCTGTGTTATCTTTGTACAAAACGACTCTTTCGATAACTTTGCTGAAGCAGAGTTCTGCTGAAAAATAAATGAACCATTGTTCAGAAACAGACCCCAGAATTAAGTTAGAAGTTTGGGTTTTATGTAGAATAGTGTCAATATATTTTCTGTCATTCAGTGTCCCATCGGTGACATAAAGGCAAAGAATACGGTTTGCTGACATGCAAGACCAAATCATAACAGTAAGTGATTATTTTACAGTTGCCTGAATGCAGTCAAGATGTGGCTCTTCTCCTATTCTATTTTTGCCTACCACTTCCAAATAATGATATCGTAGGTTCATTGATCTGTGTAACGTGTAATTACTGATCACTTGTCGAATTAATTATTGTTATTTTGCACACTGTAATCTTTTTTGAGCAACTTAAAGTGAAGATAAGGCTTTTTTTGTGGAATATTCAACCTCTTAGTTTAACATATGTTAACCATTTCATGGATGTTATTGTACTGGCACAAACACCTACATCATTCTAATCACTTCTGATGACCGTTGATGATATTCTTATATTTTGGAGACATTGTCTTTTTATCCCATGTCGTCAACAGGTGTAGTTCACTTTTTACAACATTTTCCTTCTGTTTCATTGAATTTGTTTCCTGATATCGTAAAAAAATATTCCGGGCCACAAATATAAACACTGAACCATCAACCTGACATGCAATTTCAGCATAGGAAAGACCAATTTCCCGTTACACATTTATCTGATATATCTTACTAGGTGTACTTCTTTTATTTGGTGCCATTGCGTCTTGACTTGCAAGTATTTGAACTTCAATTTCTGTATTAAATTAAAGATTAAATTATTTTTAAAATGATATATACTACTTTGCATTATGTGAAACGTAACATTTACTATAGGCATGCAAAGTGAAAAAAAATGAACAATTCTAAAAGTTTCCACACTTTTTGCCACTACTGTAAATATCTCGGTGACCCAAAAGTATGTTAACAGTCGAAAATTTAAAAATTCGTGGAATAGTGTAGTTAGAGAGATAAAAATTGACACACATGCTTGAAACGACACGTGATTTTATTAAAATCTACGAGAAAAACCCTCAAAACGGACCAACAGATGGCTTTTATATGATAACAAAATCAATAACTAACACAGCAATTTTTTTAGCAATAAATGTTGTTATTTTTAATTAATGTTCAAAATATATTTATCAACTCTTGCCGAGGAACTGTTAAAAATAGCACTGTATAGCATAACTATAGGTATTTTGAGAAATTACTGTCAGGTGTTGTATTTTAGAATCTCTAATGATATCTGGCATTTGCGGTACACTTTCAGCTTCAGGTAACAATACAACCAATAACCACGGTTCGAAGTCTATGGATACGGCATGTCAAGTATGATGTGAAAGTGATGGCTCCACACGTAACCCTTCCCAAAGGTAGCAATATGGTGTGGAGTATTATCGTGCATGAAAATTGTACCTTCCATTATGTGTTGTTCATAAGCCAGATTAAGGGATTATGCGATTCTTTAACAAATTGATGCCTTCTCTCCCTTCATGCTGAGTTTGTAAAGCAGAACTATACATTTTCACGAAGAAAAAAAAAGGTCCGATCATGACTGATGCGAGTGGCCATTTTCTGCACCTTTTAGTTTCAATAAGCCCCAATGTCCTTTAAAGCATGTGCGTCAATTTTTACCTCTTTATTTACATATCTCTAAGAATTATTAAATTTTCAAATGCTAATGAACGTTTGTATCCCCTGGTATATCCAAAATTGAGTCAACACCTGCCTTAAATATAAAGTAAATATACTGTTGTTCCCACTGTATATAACAATACTTGTATCATTTTTTATTGTAATGGAATAAAATCTGAAGAAACATTATTATAACTATTTTTTCCAGCAGTGTAATGTAGAAGGATAGTATAGCAAAACGTTTTGGTGACGATACGTTATGCTTCGAAGTTTCTCCTCTTTTTTAAACCATTTTGAAAAAAAAAATTACACAAAGCCAAAATACAAAAAAAAATAAATAAAAAACACCATTATATGTACACTTAAAACATCTGTTAATTTATTTTTTACGTTTGAAATTATTTATTTTATTCAAGACAAGTATACTGAAATTAATGCTTACCGAAGAATGGATCTAAAATTAAGCATGGAAAATCTTGTAACTAAAACTTAAAATATTTATATTTTCATAAAAACACATTTTTTGAATAAAAAAACAATTTAATCATTAAGGGACGTATATAACTTAATGAAGTGCTACCATAAAAATTAATTAAAAGCAATTGTACGCATTTACTTCTGTGGCAGCGCTTGTAAAATCGTAATCAACCACCATGAACTTGATTTGTGTGAATATGGGTTATTGAATATAAACTGTCACTATATAATCTTTCCACGGCACTCATTTCAATTCAAATCTTCTCCTGATTAGTAATTTTTAATTTAATTTCCTTAGAGTCTGAAATAATTAATAAATTATTATTGTAAATTCTGTTGCTGATAATTCTGACTTGGAGGAACTCTACAGATTAATCTACGTCAATGGATTGACATCAACATTTTTATCAGCACTTTTGGATTTATATCAACACTTTTATTCTATCAGATTTAGAAAACATAAAACAGTTTACTATATTAAGCAGGAATCGGAAACTAGCAGCCAGCAAAGAGTTGTTTTACGACCCGCCAAGACAGTTAGAAATCTAATAGACAGAAAAATATTCTTCATATTTTTTAAACATATATCTGTGTGCAAATTATATATATATATATATATATATATATATATATATATATATATATATATATATATATATATATATATATAATATTCCTATTATAATTCTGGAGGTTGGTTAAACTATTGTAAGACGTGGCAGTGGTTGATTGAATAATGGAGAACCAAAGGTAGGGCGTGGACGGTGGTGTGATGATTGTGTAACGTGAAGCATGGTCAAATACGGTAGTATCGAAGAAGCAGTCATGGAAATCAAAATTCCTTTTTATTCACATCCAGAAACACATAAAGGTCCAGTAGGAGCGGCATTACACGTACAAGACGCAAACATGGACGACACAACACAGACAAAGACACGCACAGAACGCGCTTCAGCCGTCTACATGACTACAGAGAAACGAGCGAAGAGAGAGCGGTTTCCAGAAACATCGGTTTTTATATCTTACGTTGAAAACCACGTGACATTTCTGTAATAAGAGCTCTGATTGGTTATAAGGGGTGGGAAAGGAATTAATGATGCAATATTATCAGTCGATTACGATTAAAATCTGGGTGTTAGTTTCGAATCAAATAATTAAAAGATTATTTGTATATTATTAAAAAGGAGATGTTAATTAAATTATTACATATATATATATATATATATATATATATATATATATATATATATATATATATATATATATATATATATATATATATATATATATACAGAGAGAGAATTTCAACAGAAAAGCACTTTCACCCTTGATTTAGAAAAAATCCAGAAAAGTTTGGTAAAGTCATTTGTGTCATTAAACTGATTTTAATATTAAATGGGCGTGTTGTTATAAATAATAAAAAAATAGCGTAGTAAAAAAATCGAATAAAACGACCACTATTTTTATTTAACTCAAATTCATTGATTTTTATGTTAGAATTTATGCCCTGCGGTTCTCTGGTAACCCTCGCCAATGCAAAGTGGCCCAGAAATTACACAAGAATTTACATGCACAAACAATTTTAAAAATGTAGCGAAAAATAAATATAAAATTGATATCAATTTGAGAATTGTTTGGGTGTTGATAACTTTCACTCTCGAGGACTATCTATATAATTCCTCTTTACATCGAACATAAAATAAGAACTTTCAATTATAAGAACCAAAATTGTTTTTTTGAATGGGATTATTTAAAAAAAAACATAAGGTATATTATATATAACATTAGGTAATATCAACAAAAATGTTTGAATTAACATAAGAAGAAAAAGAACAATTATAAATGAAAACAATATTTTGGTATCATTAATAGGGAACTTGTGATTGGCTCACGCATCTTATCTTCAACATGTTCTTTGGGTTTTTTGGGCCGGAATTAATGGCAATGTATTATGGCAATTGATGGCAGTGTGTGGCAGTTGATGGCAAGTAGAGAAACGTTAATATAGTTCGTGGTTCAAGTTTGGATAAAGATACGTGGCGGTAATTATAAGTTATAAGTGATTAAATATATGGAATACAAGTTGCACACCAGTACATGCAAATAAATACAAGATTGAGCGTAGGACAATATTGGTCGATTCTTCAAACTGCAACAATGGAGGATTGACTATTTAATATTAGAATCAGTGATTGAGTTGGAGTCGAGTTTATAAGGTTCAGTTATTGATAGTGGTCCGAATTAGATTGAGTCACTATTATTTATATATAATGTGCGTTGCGTATTTTTCCATCGTAGATTCTGTAACAATAATTATTACAATTTAAATTGTTAAAGGTTTAAATTGAATAACTTAATAAAGTAATACTCAGATAATGATTCCTTCTAGTTCTTTCGTTAATCATACACCTCTAACTCACGCTGACACTCCGAGAGGTATTCTCCCAAGGGGGGGGGGAATCACAAACTAATGACTTTCTAGTCATTCTGTTGACTTTGTTGATTTTCTAGAGAGGCGTTTTATGGAAGGCAGAAAAATCTATATTTTTTATAAGGATATTTAATGCAGTTAGGGAACAATACATTACGATCCCTATACAGCTAATCGTGATAAATATACCCACTCTACATTTCTATTAAATGATACGCATACGAGGTGTGGCTATTAAATAATGAGACTGTCGTTCTAAAAAGTTTTATTCTTATTTTATACATGATTATTTATTATCGCCTTCAATATACACTCCTTCTCTATCCCTGCAACGCTCCATGCGAATTTTCCATTATTGGAAACAGTGCTGGAAGACATCTTTTGTCAACTCCTTCAGTACTCTTGCCGCTTTCTCTTTAGCAGCTTCCACGGACTCAAATCTTGTTCATTTTAATGCAGATTTCACCTTAGGGAACAGATAGAAGTCACATGGTACCAGGTCTGGCGAGTAAGGTGGATGCTCTAACACTGGGATGCTGTGTTTGACCAGGAATCTCTTGACAAATAACGCGGAATGAGCTGGCGCATTGTCTTGGTGGAAAATCCATGATTTTTCCTTTCACATTTCGGGTCGTTTTTTTTTCTTATTCTTTCTCTCAGATTGCCAAGTACCTCAAGGCAGTAATGTTGATTGATTGTTTGACCTTCAGGAACCCAGTGAAGGTACACAATCCCATGAATATCGAAAGAAACAATCATCATTGTTTTAAATTTTGATTTGCTCATTCTTGCCTTTTTTGCTCTTGGTGAAGTTGGAGTCTTCCAATGCATGGATTGGCGCTTTGTTTCCGGATCATACGTAAAAAGCCAGGACATCACATGTTATTACCTTCTCCAATAAATTTGGGTCATTTTTAATGACATCCAAAATGTCAGTACAAACATTTTTGCGAGTTGTTTGTTGTTCAAACGTGAGAATTTTGGCACCATTTTTGGCGCACACTTTATGCATGTTCAAATTGTCATGTAAAATTTGCCGCACACATTCTTTATCAATGTTTACAGTTTCAGCTACTGCATGAATACTCAATCGACGATCAGACCGAATCAAACTAGCAACTTTTTCGACATATTCATCTGTTTTTGACGTTGAAGGGCGACATGGCCGCGAATCATCTTCAACGTCTTGTCGGCCATCTTTAAAACGTTTGAACCATTCAAAAACTCGTGCATGGGATAAATATTCACTGCCGTACACTTCTTTCAGTAAATTATAAGATTCAGTAGCGGTTTTTCCAAGTTTGAAGTGAAATTTATTAACAATTCGTTGCTCTATTATTACACTAACCATTTTTTTCGCCAAAATAAAATAACGACGTTAACGGAAATGAAAGTTATGACTATAAACCGTGTTACTTACACAAATGAGGCTTAGGGCATTTTGAAGTGAAAGCTTCACACTAAACAGCTGACAGTCAATGGCGGACTACGCATGTGCACTTTTGCCTCCGCAGCGTCAGTCTCGTTATTTAATAGCCACACCTCGTACTATGCCGCTGCAATATCACCATTAGCCATCGGATTTTAAATTTTCTAAGAACAACATAAGTCAATTTTATTTAAAAAATATAATAAATTATTGTAATAGCCTAAATATATTAGTTATGTATCTCATTGCATTTATTACGATCAACATATCCCCCTAATAATCACACTGAAAAACTATTTAAAAATCCATAAATCTTACCATTTGGATTTATTAGACCTAAAAGAGAAATTAAATTAAGTTAGCTATTTTTTTAAAAATCGGATGGAATGTACAAAAAATTCAATGTACTCATGAAAAACTAAAATAGTAGCGTTGAATAAGATTTTCTCTCTCAACTTATTTACATATAAATAAATAAAAAAAACATTTTAACTTCCTGTTCCTAAAACGAATCAGTAAGTAATAGGGTTTTAATAAATTAGAATATTTTTACTGTGAAAACCATTTTTAGAAAGAAAGCAAAATATTTAACACTAGATATTAAAATGCATCATTAAGTGAATGGTTAATGAACTAAAGTTTACTCACGAAACTTGTGATCTATAAAATTACAAGGAAACTATATTTTCATTTATGTTTCATGGGAAAATTATTATTTCCTACACAAGTGGGCGAAAATTATAAAGATATTAAATATATAACAGATGATTCAATTAATTACTTTTATTCCTCTTTTGAGAATTATAATGAAGTACAGAATGTAAACATTTTGATATATGTATTATTAGAGGTGTAGCTACCGCTGTATCAGCCGTGTTAATGAGACGGGGGCCCCAATACTTGTAACTACAATTTCGCTAACAGGGATCTCATACATGAAATGGGGCCCCGAAAAATTTTGATACATGACCCACACACACACACACACACTTAGAACAAGCTACGCCAGTGCTTATTACAACTTATAGTTGTTTTCTGTATAGTACAATTAAGTAGTTCTTCTATGTTTGCCAAGTATAAAATGAGCATCTGTTGTTAAATGATTTTACATATTGCTTGTTCAGTGGGGCATGCGGAAATTTCTCAAGGGGCTAAGGAGTTTGAGGATAGAAATTCCTCTATTCGCGTAACATATTTCAATACGTCACTCAACGTATTCCTTTGTTTTCATTGATTGACTGGAATAAAAACAGTTATAATAAATTTTTCAATAAATAATTGACATTAATTAATAAAGTAAGTTATTATTTACAAATAGAAGATAATAGTTTGGTTTTGGGAATAAGATGGTTTTTTTATACTCTCATGCAGTTCAGTTTTCAATGGAGGGGTAAACTATTAAATAAATTATTTTTTCATTTATTAGAATAGAAATATTCAATACATATTTTTGGAATTATTTTATGTTCTATATACATATGATTATAACCAAACGGAAGAAAGAAAAGGGCAATGGGGACCTTCTGGACCCCTCTCTTCGTTGCGCCATGGTTTTAATCTTAAAATGCGTGTAAATTTTAGTGATATTGTAGTCTTCGTGAATTTCTGTGCCATTTAGTTGAGAAAAATTGGTTGAATTACCCTAAACGTATTTAATCATGGGCATTGGCCGCTATTTTTTGACGGATGTTCCTCATAACACATTTTACTACATCAGATTGCAGAGTTAGAATTCTATAACGAATAATTTGGACATTTAGTTTTCAACAAAGGAAATTTTACTCATAGACTATATATTTACCCTTTATAATTTTTTGAACGTTTCATGAATTAGTACATGCACGATTTATGTTGCTTTAAAAATATGTTTTCAATATATTTTACCTTAAATGAATTACATATTCCCAGAAATAGCAAGCAAACATCACTTATTTTTAAGCGACACTATTAAAATCCATTCAGAATCAATATTTTGTTATAATTATTTTAGAAGTAATACATTTATATAATATTTTGTGCCTTACCTTGGGGTCTTGCTGCAATGAATGAAAATGATTCCAATTATCAACAATATAGATATAAATATGGTTTATAGAATATATATTTACATACACCACACTAATGTAGATTTTAAGATTAGTACACAGAATTCCAAGCTTAAAAATATTTTTTGAATATGTCTTAACTTAGATTGTTAGATATTACCAAGATTAATAGGTATATATATATATATATATATATATATATATATATATATATATATATATATATATATATATATTAATTTTATCTTCTGTAAGACACTAGAATATACTACGTCGAATTTAAGGTGACGGTGGACCTTTAAAACTAATTTCTTAACTTGTTAGCATTAGCTGCAAATGGAATCAATATAGTCGATTATTTTTATATTTCATAATTTAAATATATTTTTTTAAAAAATCTATTATGAACTGATATTTAAAAAAAATAATTTTTTTAGTTTTTAAAAATGCTCCTTGCGCATTAGCTTTTAAGATATGTACTTAATTTTTGTTTTACACATAGATGAACCAGAATAAAATATATATGTGCATGGATTTTAAATTCATAATAAAATTTGATGAGAAAAATATATATTTTCTATATTAAATAAAAAAATTTTCACCAATTATCACACATTCTAGATATTCCAAATAACACAAAATGTGATCTGTTAATTTTTTTAAAAAACTAATGCAAAAATTGGTGATTTATATAAACTTTCATAAGTTGTGAAAATTCCAAAGAGATATGGCGTAATCTGAAACGCAAAAAGCTTTTTACGTAACAATAAAAAAGGAAAATTCACCAACTAAGAAAAGTGCATTTTAAATATTTATTTCAATAAAATAAAAAAAAATAATTCAGTAATTATCAATGAAAATGACAAAATTCTTTGACAGGACGATTCTACGAATTATAAGGAACATTATTAGTATAAAAAAATCACAAAATCGCTATTTTGACCAAAATTTGGCTCTGTGAAGGTCCACCATCCTCTTAATCATAATTTTTTGCGAATTATTATACAAATAATATCAAATAACCCTAAACGTCTACTTAATTATACAATTTTACTTTCGTGTATTATTACTTTTTAACACTGTTAGAGTATTTTGATTTCAAAACTGCTAATTATATATATATATATATATATATATATAGATATAGATATGTATGTATGTATATATATATGTAGGAAAGTTGTGTTCTTTGCGATTTCGAATAATTGGAATATTTTAAATTTCCAGTGTACTTCGAGAGAGATATGTGGGAGATGGTGGCCTCAAACGAACTGAATTGAATTGAGAGACCAATCGAGGTAACTCGGAGCGTCTGACGTCAAACGCATGAGGGCATCTCAATGCCCAATCAGGGGATTCGAGCGATGACGTCGAACGCTTATAATCCCTAAGCGCGGGATCGTTTTTTTTTTTTGGCTTGCTTGCCTTCACTCGCACACCGGACACGACGGAGTAGGCTCGATCAGAAACGGCATTTCTTTAAACCTAGAAATGTTTGACGCCCCATCTCTACAGGTGAATCCTGTTATCTTTTTCCGAATTAACTTTTAATCTATTTTCTTGTAAGCAATTTAAATCTATAAATATAATCTGTTTTCTTACTTTAATAAATTGATTTGTTCTTTAAATTTGGTTCATGCTTTCTTTCGTTAAGAATTATATCATTGCCCCTAGACACTCGTCCCACAAATTGGGAGCTCGACCGCGATGTTAAACTCGTTTCTTCGTATTAGGCATTTGCCTATATATATAGCAATAGCCTTATTCATTATTTTTTCCTCTTGCTCACCTTTCAGCGACTTTTCTTTTTTTTTCAAAACGTCGAGACATCACCCGTCCGACGGTGTCAATTTCAACTTCCTTTCTAATGTATTTTTTTTTAAAGTTTGCTTTGGAAAGAGTTCGCCAGCGATCCTGGTGCGTCGTCAACAATTCCAGTGAAATTCAATTTTGCATCGTTCAGGAATTTTGTCGTGATACATTCTATTTTTCGGGCGTCGTCGCCGAGAATCAGCGAATCGCCAGTTTATTTTAAAGAAAGGCCTGCCAGCGATCCTAAGTGCGTCGTCATCCATTCCAGTGAGGATCAGTTTGCATCGTTCAAGATTTTCGTCGTGATCCATTCTGTCTTTTTCGAGCGTCGTCATCGAGGGTCAGCGAATCGCCAGTTAATTCCCGCCAATGATCCTAAGTGCGTCGTCATCCATTACAGTGAAGATCAACTTGCATCCTTCAAGAATTTCGTCGTGATCCATTCTGTCTTTTCGGGCGTCATCACCGAAAATCAACGAATCGCCAGGTCAGTGTGGTACTTTCTTATCAAATAACGATTGCAGAAATTTACGAAACCATCGTCTGTTCATGTCATTTTAAAATTCTTTTTCATGTGATTAATAACTAGGAATCGTGAATGTTTTGTTTTCTCCTCACATAAATTCGTTTCGTAAGTGTTTTTGTAATAAGAGTATGTTGTCTAATTAGCGGTGGTTGTGGCTAACTAAATGATTTGATTGCGAATAGGAATGATTTGGGAAAATTGTGCCTTGTTTTAGATAATATTTTTAGCAACTGGGAAATAGATATTTTGTCTATTTTTTTTAAAATACTTTTTACGAATATTTTGTGGTTTACTTTTAATTTATGATATGTTATTAATTTTTAAGGAATGCTGCTTTGCTATAGATTCTTCCAGTGTGTTTTTTATTGACTACATTTCGAGAAAATTGAGATATTACTGTCATAATTTTCGATTTTGTTCTATTAATATTTTTAGTGTCGATTTTTTAGAATTTTTAGTATTTGTGAATTTTATTCATATACCTGTTATAATTGTATTTTATCTACGTTTTGTCTCTCCTCTTGGTTGAGTAAAAGGAGCTTTTTCCTGCGTTATTGTATAAACGTTTCGCATCCGGATTAAGTATTTAGGGGAAAATTGGGCTTGGTTTAAAATTTTAAATTTGTTCTCTGGGCCGTCACTCTTGATCTTTGTTGCAAAAATGGCATTTCTTCTCTCAAAGAAAAAGGAGCATCTAATAGAATTCGCCGAAGAGTTAGGGTTGATCGTCGAAGCGAGCTTGACTAAACCCAAGCTAAAGGGATCTCATCGTGAAAAAGCCCAGATTACATCGAAGATGATGTCAAGGTAATGATCGATAGCATTGTGAAGGATCGCATACGTACAGAAGAAAAAGAAGAGAAATTGCGACGAGAACGGCGAGAATATGAAGAGAAATTGCGACGAGAAGAGCGAGAATATGAATTAGAGAAGTTGCGAATACAGGCTGAAAAGAATGCTAATACTATGAATAACCCCGAAAATGTACAAGCACCGAAAGTGATCCACGAAACTTTCATAAGTTTAATACGAAGGACGATATTAGCTTGAACCTGACATTATTTGAACGACATGGAACTGACATTCTTGCCGAAGAAGGATTGGGTACCCAAGAAGCTTTATAGGACTGATTCCTAATGACATTGCTCATTTGATTGCCAGAGAGCCAGCGGATAAATGCAACGATTACAACCACGTTAAGGGTTACTGTTAAAAAGATTTAAGTTATCCCCGGAGAAACTTCGTCAACTCTTTATTTCTCACCGAAAATCTAATGAACTAACTTGGCAAGATTTTTCTACGAAATACAAACATACTTCGATGGATGGATTTCCGGTTCAAATGTAGAAACTTTCGACCAGCTTGCGAGAACTAATTATAGCCGACCAAATAAAGAAGAGTGCACCGTACGAGCTTCGGGGAGCACCTTTTAGATGAATGGTCTACTATTAACTCACCGGCCGAGATAGCAGAAAAATTTGAAGAGTATGAAAGTGTCCGAAGAACATTAAGACCGAAATTTTGAATTCATTTGCCAAGGGAAGATACGAAGCCAGCGGATCAAGCGATACTTACTTTCAAAGAACTGAATATCCCCAGGGTGGAAGTAATAGGCGTGAGAGAAAACATTTTCAATTGAACGGTACCTCCTACTCCGGGAAAAGTAAACGACTAACCTGTAGCTACTGTAAAGGACCAGGTCATTATGCCGTGGATTGTACGAAGCGCCCAAATGTTCGAAAATTAATAACTCTACAGACTCCTCAATCCAAATCTGCTCACGAATCTCTCGAGAAAAGAATTAAGACCAGAAAAATAACCATAGGAACAAGATTATTGAAGCTCTCGTTGACAGCGGCAGTTCAGTTTCACTCATTCGAGAAGATGTAAGCAAAGGAATCATCGAACCTTCGAAACTCTCGAAAGACATTTTCAGTATTGATCGGACTGGGGAAGTGCGAAGTCAAAACAAAAGGGTCGTTCCAGAGAAAGATTGAACTAGATGGAGAAGAATATTCTCTGACGTGGCATGTCGTACCTACGCCGAGTTTGGATTTTCAGGCAGTAATAGGTTCAGATATACTGAGCAAGCCTCTGTCTGCTTCTATAAAGAAAGTGTTCAGTTCCGAAAACATGAGGATAAAAAACTGTTTCCTGCAAATGCAAGTTTACGAAGCAGAAGTGGAAGACGAAATTGTAGTTCAACATGTTACCAATCCACAAATACGAAGAGAACTGTTTGAATTAATCTCTCCAACTATGAGCCAAAGAAGACCGAAATGACAAATGTGTCCATGAGGAATTATCCTGAAAGACGACATACCGGTTTACCAACCTGCACGCCGCTTATCATTTTCTGAGAATCAGGATGTCAACAAGCAAATCGACGAATGGTTAGAGCAGGGGATTGTAAGACCAAGCTCATCCGAATATGCGATTCCAATTGTATTAGTTAAGAAGAAAGATGGTACCACCCGGTTGTGTGTAGATTATAGAAGACTGAACCGGAAATTAGTCAAGGATCGTTTTCCATTGCCGTTGATAGAGGATGTATTAGATAGACTACAGGAGCCAAAGTGTACACAACGTTAGATTTAAAAAATGGATTTTTCCATGTTGACGTTAATGAAGATTTAAGCACCTCACTTCCTTCGTTGTTCCAGACGGACAATTCGAATTTAATAAAGTACCTTTCGGTCCTGGCACCAGCCCCAGCGTATTTCAAAGATATGTGTATAGTATCTTCAGAGAGCTCATGCGGAAAGGCATTGTAATAATTTACATGGATGATTTGGTGATTCCTGCTAAAGATGAGAAGAAGGTTTAGAAAAACTAAGGGAAGTATTAGAGGTTGCCTCGAAGTATGGCTTAGAAATGAAGTTTAAGAAATGTCAATTCCTAAGAAGAAAAAAGTAAATTTTGGGCACGTCGTCGAAAATGGGACAATACGTCCTTCAATTGTAAAAAACAATAGCCGTCAAGAAGTTTCCGGTACCAACAACAGTCAAACAAGTGCAGAGCTTTTTAGGACTCACCGGTTACTTTCGCAAATTTATTCCAGCGTACTCTCAAATAGCGAAACCATTGAGTGACCTAACAAGGAAAGACAACCCATTTAAGTTCGAGCAACCCCCAAATGGAAGCATTCTGAAAAGACTTAAGAAATTGTTGACTGAAAGTCCAGTATTAAGCATTTTTCAGCAAGGAAGAACTACCGAATTACATACCGATGCGAGTCAACAAGGATATGACGCCGTTTTACCCAAGAAGCAGAAGACGGAAAATTACATCCTGTCAATATATGTCGCAGAAAACGACTCCAGCAGAAGAAAAATATAGTAGCTATGAACTAGAAGTTCTTGCTGTTGTTAACGCTTTAAAGAAATTTCGCACCTACCTTCTGGGAAATCATTTTTAAATCATAACGGACTGTTCAGCTTTTCAAAAGACTATGGACAAAAAAGATTTAGTTACTCGTGTAACGCAAGATGGACATTACTGTTAGAAGAGTATGACTACGAGATTGTACATCGTTCCGGCCAGAGAATGCAACATGTAGACGCTCTGAGCAGGTACCCAGTCACGATAATTACAAGCGATACTCTCACCGCAAGACTACAAAGAGCCCAACAAGAAGACGAAAATATTCAAAATTTAAAGTCACTAATAGGAACAAATAATGCTACGGACTTTTTATTAAAAATGAAATATTATACAAATACGTAGATGGCCGCGAATTAATAGCTGCACCAAAGGGATATGCTGAGCTAATCAAGTTAGCTCATGAGAAAGGGCACTTCTCATCCGCTAAAACAGAAGAAATTGTAAAACGAGAATTTTTTATACCTAATTTAAGCAAACAAGTACAAAAACGTGATCATTAACTGTGTATCTTGTATTCACAGCTAACAAAAAGTGTGGGAAAAAGGAGGGATTTCTAAATCATATTCCAAAAGAGGACGTGCCATTAAGCACTTATCATGTAGATTTTATTGGACCTTTGACGTCTACCAACAAAAGATATCAACATATCCTCACAATAATTGATGCCTTTACTAAGTTTACCTGGCTTTATCCCGTAAAATCCACCACCCTAGAAGATGCACTAGATAAATTAAAGCTACAACAAAAGACTTTCGGCAATCCCAAAGAATAATAACAGACAGGGGTTCTCCTTTTTAACTCCAAAAGGATTTGGTGATTATTGTACCGAAGAGAAAATCCAAAATCTGCAGATCACCACCGGCGTACCCCGAGGAACGGTCAAGTGGAGAGAATCCACCGAACTCTAATCCCCGTTTTGACCAAGTTGTCAATCGACGATCCTACAAAATGGTACAAATTCGTAGACCGACTTCAAAGAATTCTAAATAGCACCTCCAACCAAAGTACCAAATGGTCTCCATTTGAACTATTGACTGGCGTTACCATGAGAAATAGGAGAAGACCTTTACCTGAGAAACCTATTAATGGAAGAGATGGTAGAAGAATTGCAGGGAACAGAGAAACCAGCTACGACAAGATGCGAAAAGAAATATTCAGAAGATTCAAGCAGAAAATAAAAGAACCTACGATAGGAAACGCAAGAAGGCACCTAGGTATCAAAGGGAGACTTAGTGGCCATCCAGAGAACACAATTCGGATCAGGTTTAAAAATTAAGGCCTAAATTTTTTAGGACCATACAAAGTAATCGAAGTTAAACCTAGAGATAGGTATAATTTAGAAAGAGTAGGTAACCATGAAGGTCCTAAATTAACCTCTTCTTCCGCCGATTTAATGAAATTTTATTCACCGGGATGAGAGATTGAACGTTTTTTAATTCATTGTGTACTGTGCTTCTCTTTTATTTTTATCTATTGTCATTGGTGTTTGTTTGCGTGAATTGTGTTGTATTTTCTTATCTTAAATTTTTAATGTTCTAGACCAAATTATTCGATGTTATGTTAAATCACTGGGGTCAGTGATTCCAGGATGGCCGAACTTGTAGGAAAGTTGTGTTCTTTGCGATTTCGAATAATTGGAATATTTTAAATTTCCAGTGTACTTCGAGAGAGATATGTGGGAGATGGTGGCCTCAAACGAACTGAATTGAATTGAGAGACCAATCGAGGAACTCGGAGCGTCTGACGTCAAACGCATGAGGCATCTCAATGCCCAATCAGGATTCGAGCGATGACGTCGAACGCTTATAATCCTAAGCGCGATCGTTTTTTTTTTTGGCTTGCTTGCCTTCACTCGCACACCGGACACGACGGAGTGAGCTCGATCAGAAACGGCATTTCTTTAAACCTAGAAATGTTTGACGCCCCATCTCTACAGGTGAATCCTGTTATCTTTTCCTGAATTAACTTTTAATCTATTTTCTTGTAAGCAATTTAAATCTATAAATATAATCTGTTTTCTTACTTTAATAAATTGATTTGTTCTTTAAATTTGGTTCATG
>BMAU01015351.1:0-25799 GCA_019973935.1 Trichonephila clavipes | reverse complement strand
TCAGAATAACCAAGTAAAATTGAACTCTAAAATATAAATTTCACCTGTAGAATTATCACACACATCTTGAAGAAGAATATGCAAAGTACAGGAAACCACCAGATGGCGCGGATAGTACGTCACAATGACGAGAGTGTAAGAGAGGGGTATATAAGGAATGGTGGCAAAGAAGTAAAATTGTTCACAAGCGCTTTAAAGCCTTTCAGTGCAATAACCGCATAGTTATGACACAAACGAAGCATTTGGATGATTTTTTACGTGGTAGAATTATTGGACGACTGGAATGTGGACGTACGCAGCTGGAAGTATCCGAGGAACTTGGAATCGCCCAGAGTGTCATCTCCAGGCTTTGGCAACGATTCCAAGAGGATGTTAATGTGAGTAGATGTTACAGCACAGGTCGCTCTCAAGTTACAACACCGAATGAGGACCGGTATATATTTAGCAGTTACTGACAAAAGAAACAGACGGAGTACACCATCAGACCTGTCTCGTCAGCTCTCTTCAGCTACCTGTGCGACAGTTTCAGGGCAGACCGTGTACAGACGCTTAGGACACATAGGTCTATATGCTCGTAGGCCTGTCAGATGTGTTCCACTTACCGCAACTCACTGTCGCCTGCGATTAACCTGGAGTAGTGAGCATTCATTGTGGACACCACAACAGTGGTCTTGTGTGATGTTTTCCGACGAGTCCAGGTTTAGTTTGCAGTCTAATTCTTGCCGGGCTTTAATATGGAGAGTGCCAGGTACCCGTTACCACGAAGAGAACACCATTGAACGACACCGTTACGGTGGTGCAGGATGGCTCGTTTGGGGAGGAGTTATTCTTGGTTCCAGAACTGACCTGCATGTTGAGAGTGTAACGATGACAGGCCACATCTATCGGGATGGTATTCTGGAACAACATGTACGTTGGTTTCGGGGTGCCATGGGTGCTGAATTTCTGTTTATGGATGACAACGCTCGTCCTCACCGTGCAAACATTGTAGACGAATGCCTTCAATCAGAGGATATCACCCGTATAGATTGGCCAGCATACTCACCGGACTTGAATCCAATAAAGCATGTGTGGGATATGCTTGGCCGACGAATTGCAGCCCGTCCACCCTTTCCCACCGGTCTACCGGAACTTCGGAGGGCATTGCTTGATGAGTGGTGTAATATTCCCCAAGATCAGATTGATAATTTGATACTCACCATGCCTAAGCGTTGTAAGGCCTGTATTGCATCATCCGGGAGACATATTCCGTATTAAACATCATACTAACCATGTTATATTGTTTTTTGTAAATAGGTTCTTTTTTGAAATTTGCTCCAGGGAGTAAAAATCACAATTTTTATTAATTATGTCAAACATATAGCATCTTTTTTGCTCTTTACCTTTTGTTTAATAAATAGACTTTACAAATAAGTCAAATTTCTTTGCTTCTGTCTCTTTCTTTGCCTGAACTTCATTATCCTTAATTTATGGACATGAGTGCATTTGCTTGGTATGTTTCTCCGTTTTCTTTGGCGAAGTTCCTTTCCCTTTCGCTTGTTAACACTAGAAAGACTGAAATTAAGTGTATACCTATATTGCCCAAAAGCAGTTAAAATGGCTGCATTGTTAAAAAATGAATAACTAATTTTTAAAAAACCTTGTTTAAAATTAATTTTTATATTATTTACAGTCATATAACAAGTTATAAGTAAATATTAACAATAAAAAAAATTTACTTTCCTTGGGAAAAGTGTATTCTAAAAAAAGTCTAAGAAGTTGTGTGTGTGTGTGTGTCATTATATACAATTTTTTTTCTATTTGAAATCAAAAAGCAGTCAAAACGACTTCCTTGGACAATCTAGTTGAAAGTCTCTGCGTTTGTTATATTCTTGTTACTTTGTGTTCCATTGTAAAAAATTTAAATATTTGACACATTTAATTTTTTCTTTTTCTCGATTTAACAGTAATTTCTGCCAGGCATATTTATATTGTTAATTAAGTACTTGATTTTCCTGAAAATCAATTTAGAAGTTTAGGTAATAAAATTACGATAACGCAACCGACTGTGCTTAATAAACTAAAAATATCTTAACCAATTTTTACAAAACAATTAAGTATATTTCTGAGATAATTGAAAAAAAGTATCTATAGTTAATTTTTAAAAATTAAAAAAAATCCTTGCATATACTCGCTAAAAACTAAAACGCTGATTATTATTATTTATTGGTCCCTCAGTTTAAAGGGGATTTTATAAAAATAAACTTTAGAATTATTTGCCCTACATTAAATAAATATTGTTTTTCCTTTATCATCCATTATTCGCTGTTGCTACCTATACTTAAAAAACCCGACTTACTACGAAATTCAAGACTATTTTCCATTTATCCAACATTCGCGGTGAATCTCCATAACCCATAAAAATTACTGTTATTTTTTCCATCCTATAGAAATAATTAAGCCACTCATCACAAATTTTAAGCCAACATACATACACTGCTGGCCACCGTAAATGCAACACAAGAAAGACAAATGATAGCACTGTTACACTTATTGGTAAACCAATTTAAATTTTGTAAAGCTAGCAGTGAAATTTGTGTCGAGGAGGCATGAAGACGAAAAACAGTTTCTTAAAATTGGCCTTTAATAATCAATCATAAAGTCACTTTGCTCGTTACTGGAGCGATAAAAAAAATAAGTTCAAAAATCAACATTACCAGAGACATCCGATTCGAACCGTCTTCTAATATCGTAAAATTAATTTCTAATCTAAAATGGTGATGCAACCTGCAGTTGCATTGCCAACCAGCCTTTCTCTCCCTCTTAGAGTTAAACCACTCACACACTTCTTATATTTCCGTTTCTCCTTCCTTTCTTAAAAACTAACATGAGCCGAGTTTAAATACTAGCTCGATTTGCATGGCAGTTGCTGCCAACCTCAAATCACGAAACTCAAAAAGATCGGGTTCGAATCGGTGTGCTTACTTTCATTGAGATCATGGAACGGGATTGGAAAAACAACACAAGGAGATCATAAAAATTTGGATCCGATTTTTTAAAAATGTCTAACAATCACAACAAAATTTATTTTGTAGATAACATGTTGACGAAGTATCAAATGATTAAACTTATAGACTTCAGTGAAGTGTGGTTCCTGCCAGAATCAGTAGCCACAGTAGCCGCCATTGTAGGAGATCACCGCTGCCACACGCCTCGGCATTCATTCAAAGAGACTTTGGATGTGTTCTTGGGGTACAGCAGACCAAGCAGCTTCCACACGTTGCCAAAGTTGATCTGATGTGGCAGCTGGGGGTGTAATCTGGGTCAATCGTTGAGCAACCATGGACCACATGTTTTCAATCGGTGAAAGATCCGGTGAGTGAGCCGGCCAGGGAAGCAATTCAATCTGGTGATTGACGAAGAACCTTTGGACAATGCGTTCCATGTGTGGTCGAGCATTACCCTGTTGAAATATGGCTGTGGGCAAGCCCTGAAGGTAAGGAAGGACAACTGGTTCCAACACCTTAGAGATGTAGCGCTGGCTGTTTAAAGTACCGGCAATGCGTACTAGAGGGGGGGGATGAGAGTGATATCCAAGACCGCTCCATACCATAATACCCGGTGCAGGACCAATGTGGCGGTGAATAACGCAGCTGTTCAGCATCCTCTCACCACTGTGTCTCCAGACTCGAATCCGACCATCGTGGTGTTGCAGACAGATGTGTGACTCGTCAGTAAAGACAACTTCATTCCATTCTGCCACCCACATCCTTCTTTCCTCGCACCATTGGCGGCGGAGACGTCTGTGGTTCTGCGTCAAGGATAGACCAAGCAATGGACGTCTTGAGGACATAATACTCTGTTGTAAATGGCGTCGAATGGTACGCGAAGACACTGAATGATGCGTTACAGACTCAATGCGCTGTGCTCCGGTTCGTGATGCGACTGAGCGATTCGTCACTGCCATGCGCACAATTTGCCTGTCCTCACGTGAAGTGGTTCACTGAGGTGGATGCGATCGACCACGTCGGTTCGTCGTACCCTCCTGCATCCAACGGTCACATATCCGCATTACAGTTGTTTGGTTTCGTCCAACATGACTACCGATTTTCCTGAAAGATAATCCCCAATTTTTTTTTGGTAGGCCACTATCCTTCCTCTGTCAAACTCAGATACTTAATCAAAAGTTGATCGCTGTTTTCTACGAGACATAACTGATTGTTTTTTGAAAAAACCACAAGAAAAACACAATTGCCGCCGTTGAAATCGTCGAAATTTCCAAGCCTTAAATAGCGCTTTGAGGTGGCGCCACAGGCACGCGTGATGTGTCTGCGCTGAAATTCTAATCAGTTGCATATCTCACCTCCGCTAACGCAAATTTCATGTTATTTGCATACTCACTTCAGGGTGTTGAATTTAAGGTAGCCAGCAGTGTATGTATGGGAAATCCTGATGTTTTCAATCTTTGAAAATACAGAAAATACTTAATTATAACTTCAATGTCTGCATACTTAAATAATTTAGAAATGTATATTTGTACTTACTTCTTACTTGAAAAAACAGGTACATAAGTATGTTTTAATTGCTCTGGAAAATAAAAATAAATTTGATATGGTATTTTATTTGTGAGTTTTTTTTTCTTTTACTGGTTTATTATTTTATTGCTATTTCGATTGTAAGCATCTTTTTCTGTTTGTTTTCTTCAACGGAGAACGGGGCCCCCTAGAAACCGGGGGCCCTGGGCTGCAGCCTATTTAACCCATACGTAGATCCGGCCTTGATTTGTGTTTAGTATTGTGATTCTGGTATTTCATTTAATGTTTCTTATTTTCTGCTGTGTACGTTAAATGTCAGTTTACTTTTATGTTGAAACTTGAAGAGTTCGAGGCCGCAGTATATGTTAAATCATGAAATTTCAAATGTTTATACCATCTTCTGTAACTTTCTCCCCGTGTAGGACTGGGGTCACTACGGACATTCTGGACACCCATAAAATATCCGGTGTCAGCTAACCAAAGAGGAGACAGAGGCAATAAAAGTTTGTTGAAGATAGCGAGCTACAGATGCTTTATTTTACTCTTGAGTAGTTACTTGAAGTTAAAACAAGCTCTTGTGATCCCTACCATCAACAGACCCTAGTTTAAAGAATTGGCTCCACTGAATCTTTTAGATTTAGCTCTTTTGAAAGAGCAACAGGTAATTATGTTTTTAATTTCAAATTATTTTGTATTTTTAAAATAATATACAAATACACAGTAGTACTTTCTGTAAGGTACATCTCTGTAATATATATATATATATATATATATATTGCGTTATAAATAAATTCACATAAATGAGTAACTATTATAACTGAAACGACTACTGAGTTAAAGGAAGCTAGGTTATTCTGATTTCACTGAATTTATTTTGTATATACGTATCCATAGTTATAGTTCAGAGTAATAGATTAAAAAATTTTATTTTTAGATTAAATCGAAATATTGTTGTTGACGCGAAATTTTTTTCATAACAGAGCTTCCCTTTCCGGAACGAGACACACACACATTGCACAACCTTCATTACTATTCCCTGAATTAAAAAAAAATGTGGTTCAGTTGTCTTGCTTATTGTAAATTTTGATTCCGTTTTTCTGAATCATCATGCTAAATCAATTTAATAGATGTGGTTTCAGATTTTTTTTCTCCTTTTTCATACATCAAGAAAAATTTAGTAATACTATCTGGTAATTATATTCTTTTAAATAATTGTGTTATTGCTGATTGAAGTATCGAAAAGGCATTTTATAAAAATTCTTTCGGAATATTTAATGTTTGTGAATTAGGTTAGTAATAAGTGAATTATTTCAATGTTTTCTTCTTCTTTGATGTAGAGATATCAATTTAGTAATATTATTTTTGTATTATAAATATATTTCCAAATGAGATTACATGTGATTATATTTAAATGTTATGAAAAATATTTCGAAATGACATTTTTTGAGGAAGCTAAAAGTCAGAATTTTATTTGACTGAGAAATATAATGTATTTTTTTATTTTAAATATTGTAGTCTTTTTTTTTTGAGTATTTTTTATTAGTGTTAATTTTAGTGATTATAAAGATTATTAATTCTTAAAGTTATATTAATAATATTTATGGAAAGTATTTTTTCAATGGGAAAAGTATAAGTAGAACATATTTCTTAGATTAAAAAATATGTAAATTCATTCTGTGCGTGCTATGTACAAATGTATACGTGGGTTTGTTGAAAATATAAGTTAAAAAGATTTCCTAATTTTAATACTGGAAAATATACTTTATTAGGAGATATCCTACTCTGTATATAGTTATCAATTCTAGATATATTAAACGTAATTAAATACAATGTTCAAACGAAAGTAAAATAAGGGTTTTTATTCTTTGTTTTAAATTTACGATAAGATTTTAGAAAATCTCAAACACATAAATTTTTAATTAAAATGGGTCAATTTTTGAGGAATTCAAATTTTTTGTATGAAAGCAAAACACTCTATCTCAATTATCTTCATACTTCCCTTACTTAATTTAAGTATATTTTTTTAAAAAATTTAGAATGTCTGAGGGAGGACGTAAAAAACTATCTGGTGCTAAAAGAAAGCGACTGGAAAAACAAGTCCACATTAAAAAACAAGCTGGAAGTTTACTAAATTACTTGCAAGGCCCTAGAAAAAGGAAGATGGTACAGAATCGGAATCTGATTTAGGCTTTCATGAAGAGGATGTTGCAGTTGAAATAAACAGAACCGATAGTGGTACTGCTCTTATAGGAACTTCTCCAGACAAAACCAACGATCACGATACTTTAACAATGATATTTAGCTCAGATCTAGGAACTTGGCCAGCTATTTTATCAGACGCCGATAGATGTCTTTTCGTGAAAGAAGGACCTTCTAAGCCATTGACAGAATATAATTTTCCTCAAGGCTTAGCTCATATTATTATACCAGAATTTTAAAAAAACGGTGAAAGGATATGCGTAAATGGTTAGTTTATTCCATTAAAAAATTCTGTATATTGTTTTTGCTGCAAACTTTTTGGCGGTGTCGTTAGTTCTCTTTCCACAGAAGGTTTTAAAGGTTGGAAGCACATCGCTGAAACTTTAAAAGAACACGAAACATCCAAGAACCATAGTCAAATTATAAAGTCTTGGATTGAATTTAGTCAGCGATTACAATGCTGTAAAACAATTGACAGTGACTCGCAAAGACTAATTATTGCGGAGACTAATTATTGGTGCGAGGTGCTTCAGCGCATTGTAGCAACATTAAAAATGCTTGCCCAAAACTGCTCAGTCTTTCGAGGTAAGAGTGATAAACTATAGGATCCCGATAATAGTAATTTTTTTTGCAAATAATTCAGTTACTTGCTAAATGTGATCCAATAATGGAGGATCATGTTCGAAAAGTGCTAAAAATCAAGAAACTAAAGTACATTATCAAAGGAAAAATATTCAGAATGAAGAAATTTCTCTTTTACATGAAAACATTAAACTACAAATTGTTCATAAAATTAAAGAAGCTAAATATTATTCTACAATTTAAGATTGCACCCCTGATGCTAGTAAGATCGAGCAAATGACATTTTTGGTAAGATACGTATGCACTGAAAAATTTAATTCTAATGAAGTTACCGTTAAAATTAATGAGAGTTTTTTGGGTTTTCTTCCAGTTGAAAGATAGACTGGAAAAGAACTTTCAAATTTAATAGTTGAGAAAAAATTGGGGGTAAATTTGCTTGTAATGCGGGGGCAGGCCTATGATAACGGAGCCAACATGAGAGGTGAGAAATCAGGTGTACAATCTAGAATTAGGACGTTAAATCCACAAACAATCTATGTACCATGTAGTAGCCATTCTTTAAATTTGGACATTAATGACATGGCAAAAGCATCATTAGAAGCCTGTAATTTTTTTAATATAGTTCAAAAAAATTATTTATTTTTTTCATCATCAACTTTTCGTTGGGCCATATTATTAAAATTTATAAAGGGCATAACTTTAAAACCTCTAAGTACAACTCGTTGGGAAAGCCGAATAGAGTCTATTAAACCCTTAAGGTATCAGGAGGCATTTATGATGCTCTGTTTATTGTTTATAATAATGCTGAAATTGACAACTCTATAAGAGATGAGGCTTCTGGATTGTTAAATTCTATTAAACAATTTAAGTTGTTATGCTCCATCACTATTTGGTATAAAATCTTAAATTGCATAAATCCGATTTTGCAAGCTATTGCAAACAAAGATTACGATCTACCGTCCGCTATGGAACTCTTAAGAAATTGTAAGAATTTTTTTTAATGATCTTCGATCGGATGGGGCTTTTGCTGAAATGCTCTGTGATGCAAAAGAACTAGCCGATGAGATTGATATCCCTGCCAATTTTGAGGTCACGCAGCCACGTCACAGAGTTCGTTGCAAAAATATTAATTTTGATTACGAAGCACGAGATGATCCGGTGGAAGATCCTAAATTCAAATTCAAGATAGAGCTTTATTTTTTTACAATTGACCAAGCAATTAATGCCTTGGAATGCAGATTTAATTTAATGTGTACCCATAGTAGTTGTTTTCAATTTTTATATAATACAGAGTGTTTTTTCCAGGTATAGAAGTTTAAGTTGGCATTACTTTCCAAGATGGCGACCGATTTAACAGCTGTCAGGTGATTTATTCTCAGTTTGGTTTGGCAATTCATCATGAATAGACTCACGCCTGAACAACGCTTTCAAATTGTGCAATTTTATTTCGAAAATAATGGTCGCGATTTTCATAAGCGAATTTTGTTTAGTGATGAAGCGCACTTCTGGTTGAATGGCTACGTCAACAAACAAAACTGCCGCATTTGGAGTGAAGCTAATCCAAAAGTGTATGTCGAAACACCGTTACATCCAGAAAAACTGACTGTTTGGTGCGCTTTATGGGCTGGCGGAATCCTTCTTCAAAAACGATGAAGGCCACAACGTTACAGTCAATGGTGATCGGTATAGAGCCATGATTACTAACTTTTTCATTCCTGAATTGAACAATCATGATGTCCAGGAGCTGTGGTTCCAACAAGACGGCACAACATGTCACACAGTTCGTGCCACAATCGATTTATTGAAAGACACGTTTGGTGACCGCCTAATTTCACGTTTTGGGCCTGTGAATTGGCCTCCAAGATCTTGTGATTTAACACCGCTAGACTATTTTCTGTGGGGCTATGTAAAGTCATTGGTCTATGTGGATAAGCCACAAAACGCTTGATCATTTGGAAGACAACATTCGCCGTGTTATTGCCGATATACGGCCACAAATGTTGGAAAAAAGTCATCGAAAATTGGACGTCAGATTGGACTACATCCGAGCCAGCCGTGGCAGTCCTATGCCAGAAATCTATTTAAAATGTAATGCCACAAGATTATCTTTCGAATAAAAAAATTCATGTAAATCGAATAATACATCGCGTTGTTTTATTGCAATTTAAAGTTCTATACCTCTAAAAAAACACCCTTTATATAGGATTTAAAAGATACCCCTAAAAATTTAATAATTAAAAACTGTCAAAATTTAGAAATGATGTTGACAGATGGAGAATCAGTAGATATAAATGCGCTTGATCTATCAGATGAGATAATGTCAGTTTCAGCATTATTAGGCAAAAAAAAAAGCCCAATAGAAGTTTTAAAATTCATTTCAGTTTTAGAATTTGCGCCAAATCTTGCCATCGCATTAAGAATTTTACTTTCTTTGCCAATAAGTGTAGCAAGCGGAGAGAGGAGTTTCTCAAAATTAAAATTTATTAAAAATTTCTTACGGTCTGCAATTCTTCAAGAGAGATTAAATGGTTTAGCTACATTGACAATCGAACATGAAATAGCGGAACAAATTGATTTGAAGGAATTAATCAGAAAGTTTTCAGGAGTTAAAAGTCAGAAAAAAACACTTATAATTTTTTGTTTATTTTGTTATTTGTTTTAATTTTTAATAAATATATATAGTATACTGTTATGTTGCTTTTTCTTTGCAAGAACTATTCGAGTTTTATAGGTGTGTATTTATGAACAATTAATATATTTCTTAAAAATATTTTTATACGTTGTGGAGAGAGGGGCGGCATTCTTCATTTTTGTCCGGGGCGGCAAAACTGCTAGAGCCGGCCCTGTAAGCAGCTCCACCGGATTTTGCAATATGTTCCAATTTAAAAACTAGAGAAAGGAAAAATAACATAATAATTATCCTATTACTTTAGTTATTTATTTTTTTTTTTTTGCTTAAAAGTAACATATACAAAATTTAATACTTATGTCATTAATTTATACGATTTATAATAAAGATTGTAGCTTTAGCGTCAAAAAGTGTATTATTATTACATTCAGTGCATTATTAATGTATAGGGGGGGGCGATAAAAATTGTGATTGAAAAGGGGGGCGCCATTATTGAAAGTTTGAGAAGCACTGATGTAAATGCAATAATTTAGACGTTGCATCTCGTCACTATGGTTCAATGTTTGAACAGTTTTCAATTTGTACGGCTTAAAATGCAATTTTTTATCCCAACACAGTCCATACGGTAGACCGAGGTGACACACGTTTACGACTAGCACGCGAACCATCGATTTCTTTGAACTGCGTATTAAAGTCTCTCGCACTCTTTCAACATTATCTTCCGAACAACCTAGTCGCCCTGGACTTTTGCCTTTAAATAGGCATACAGTTTCCTGTAACTGTTTATATACCATCTTCTTATACTTCTAGATATTGGTGCATTTCTATGGTACTTTCTCGAAATTCACTTTGAACCGTGATTACTGACAGACTTTTTGCAAACGGGAACACCAAAAACACCTTCTTCCGCTTCGACGCCATTTCCACATTTGTTCACAACTTCAAAAATATTTAGATAACAACATTGCTGCTATTTATTGGGCACAAACATTGTTACAAACTCAAAATTTCATTTTGTACATTTATAATGACATATTAATTATTTTATGTTTATTTATCTGAGAATTATTAAATTTTGCAATCCGGTCATTCATTCCTGACAAACCTGCATATACATGATACTGTTTATTGAAGATTTAAAATTTGCAATTATTTACAGAAGAAAAAAAATGTGGCTTCTTAAGAGGGTCACTTCTCGGAAATCGATAAAAAAAAATCGATTTTCCAATTTTGATTGAATCATAAAATACCACTCTTTTTTTTTTCCTCATGCAATTTAAATTTTTGCTCTCGCTGAATTATAAGTATCTTTAATATATTTTTAAAAGTTGTTTACATGTGTCAAACTCTAAAACAACTGATTGTCAAGCCCCTTTCAAATCAAAACAAAAGACATGCTACTTTTCAGCCTTATCAAATATTTTAAATTGATTAAAAGAATTTATTTTGAACAGCAACTTATTCAGGAAAGAAGTGAAGTGAATAGTTGCAGCTGTTTGTTTACTTTCTGGTAACTCACATGCTGAGTATGGGTTAAATTCCTTTTCCTTGTTTTTTCATAGCTTCTCTATTAACCTATTCTTCGAAGACATTTTTATCTATTCCTCTCATCAATCTTTTGATTTCATCTGTCGTAAATTACAAAATACTTTAGAGAGAATAAATCAATGGTATAATTATTGGAAATTGAGTTTAAGCCTAGACAAAAGTACATGTGAACTTCGAACCAAAGTATTCACTCATTTCTTAATATATTATTAGCTGGGCTATTAAATATTTAGAAGTATACACTCATGTCCATAAATTAAGGATAATTCAGAATCACACAGAAATTGAACTCTAAAATAAAAATATCACCTGTAGAACTAGAACACACATCTTGAAGAAGAATATGCAAATTACAGAAACCACCAGATCGCGCGGAAAGTGTGTCACAATGACGAGAGGGTAAGAGAGGGGTATATAAGAAATGGTGGCAAAGAAGTAAAATTGTTTACAAGCGCTTTAAAAGCCTTTCAGTGCAATAACCGCATAGTTATGGCACAAAGGAAGCACTTGGATGATTTTTTACGTGGTAGAATTATTGGACGACTGGAATGGGGACGTACCCAGCTGGAAGTCTCCGAGGAACTTGGAATCGCCCAGAGTGTCATCTCCAGGCTTTGACAACGATTCCAAGATAATGGTAATGTGAGTAGATGTTACAGTACAGGTCGCCCCCGAGTTACAACGCCGAATGAGGGCCGATATATTTGGCTGTTACTGACAAAAGAAACAGACGGAGTACAGCATCAGATCTGTCTCGTCAGCTCTCTTCAGCTAACGGTACGACAGTTTCAAGGCAGACCGTGCACAGACAATTAGGGCACATAGGTCTATATGCTCGTAGGCCTGTCAGATGTGTTCCACTTACCTCAACTCAAAGTCTCCTGCGATTAACCTGGAGTAGAGAGCATGCATTGTGGACACCACAGCAGTGGTCTTGTGTAATATTTTCCGACGAGTCCAGGTTTAGTTGGCAGTCTAATTCTTGCCGGGCTTTAATATGGAGAGTGCCAGGTACCCGTTACCACCAAGAGAACACCATTGAACGACACCGTTACGGTGGTGCAGGATGGCTCGTTTGGGGAGGAATTATTCTTGGTTCCAGAACTGACCTGCATGTTCAGAGTGTAACGATGACAGGCCACATCTATCGGGATGACATTCTGGAACAACATGCACGTTTGTTTCGGGTAGCCATGGATGCTGAATTTCTGTTTATGAATGACAACGCCCATCCTCACCGTGCAAACATTGTAGACGAATGCCTTCAATCGGAGGATATCACCCGTATGGATTGGCTAGCATACTCACCGGGCTTGAATCCAATAGAGTATGTGCGGGATATGCTTGGCCGACGAATTGCATTGCTTGATGAGTGGTGTAATATTCCCCAAGATCAGATTGATAATTTGATACTCATCATGCCTAGGCGTTGTAAGGCCTGTATTGCATCATCCGGGAGACATATTCCGTATTAAACATCATACTAACCATGTTATATTGTTTTTTGTAAATAGGTTCTTTTTTGAAATTTGCTCCAGGGAGTAAAAATCACAATTTTTATTAATTATGTCAGACATATAGCACATTCATACTTTGCTCTTTACCTTTTGTTTAATAAATATATTTTACAAAAAGTCAAATTTGTTTTTGCTTCTGTCTCTTTCTTTGCCTGAACTTCATTATCCTTAATTTATGGACATGAGTGTATTTTTGAAACGGAATCAAACTACTAACATCACCCATCAACGGAAAAATATAGCACTGAAAAAACTCAATGCTCTTAAAGGTATAGCTTACAAGCATTATGGTCCGAGAGCTGAAAATCTTATCCAATTTATCAGTAATAGCATCTGTAGCACCTTTTTTACACGTGTCATATAATAAATAAATGATCTGACAATCAGTTGAAACCTTTTAATGTAACACAAACCAAAGCTCTCAGAATTGCACCAGGTCTACCACAATGGACACCAAGAGGCGCCACCTCAAAGCGCTATTTAAGGCTTGGAAATTTCGACGATTTCAAGGGCGGCAATTGTGTTTTTCTTGTGGTTTTTTCAAAAAACAATCAGTTATGTCTCGTAGAAAACAGCGATCAACTTTTGATTAAGTATCTGAGTTTGACAGAGGAAGGATAGTGGCCTACCGAGAGATTGGGGATTATATTTCAGGAAAATCGGTAGTCGTGTTGGACGAAACCAAACAACTGTAATGCGGATATGTGACCGTTGGATGCAGGAGGGTACGACGGACCGACGTGGTCGATCGCATCCACCTCAGTGAACCACTTCACGTGAGGACAGGCAAATTGTGCGCATGGCAGTGACGAATCGTTCAGTCGCATCACGAACCGGATCACAGAACATTGAGTCTGTAACGAATCATTCAGTGTCTGCGCGTATCATTCGACGCCATTTACAACAGAGTGGTCTGTCCGCAAGACGTCCATTGCTTGGTCTATCCTTGACGCAGAACCACAGACGTCTCCGCCGCCAATGGTGCGATGAAAGAAGGACGTGGGTGGCAAAATGGAATGAAGTTGACTTTACTGACGATTCCCGCATCTATTGCAACACCACGATGGTCGCATTCGAGTCTGGAGGCACCGTGGAGAGAGGATGCTGAACAGATGCGTCATGCACCACCACATTGGTCCTGCACCTGGTATTATGGTATGTGGCGGTATTGGATATCACTCTCACACTCCTCTAGTTCGCATTGCCGGTACTTCAGTGCTTCTCAAACTTTCAATACTGGCGCCCCCTTTTCAATCACAAATTTTTATCGCGCCCCCTTATATATTAATAATAATGTACTGAATGCAATAATAATGCACTTTGACGCTAAAGCAACAATCTTTATTATAAACCGTACAAATTCATGACATAAGTATTAAATTTTGTATATTTTACTTTTAAGAAAAAAAAAAATAATAATAAATAAGTAATAGGATAATTATTATGTTATTTTTCCATTCTCTAAATTTTAAATTGGAACATATTGCAAAATGCGGTGGTTGCTTAGAAGACAAAATATAGATATCAGCTAAACGTAGAAAAAGAACTCATAGGGTCAATTTCTAATCATAAGCATTCCTTTGAAAAACTTTTCTCTGTAAGACAAGCCCATGGAAGTCGCTAATACTTATTAAACTTGTTCTTAGTTTAGTATTAATTAATTAGTTATAAAATACTCTGTGCAGCACTGATACATTAAAAGTATACCGGCTGAAGTACCCGCTCTTTGCACAAGTTCATTTATAAGAAAATAAAACATTATTGATATAATCACTTAATTGTAAGGAGAGTAAAGCCAAGTGTGCGACAATGTTTACAAAAAAGTAAAATGATTTTTTAAATGATTGCTCAAATTATAATTAGTTTTAGAGGAACTGCAATTTTTTAAGCCTCACAGAATTAGAATTTAGAGTTGATGTTGAATAATGAATAATAAAAAAAAATTCTGATGAAGAATAATTGTATTATTTTTAATATTTAAAGCGAAAAGACTTCCACATGTTTTAACCCCGGAGCAGGCTCGCACTCGATACTAATGGTCGAGCGGGTTATTGAGTCACCGAATCCTTTTTTTATAATTATCTTTATAGTACACAATAAAAATAGTAATTCCAGTGAATAATTTAATTAAGAGAAAAATATACTCACTTACTTTCAAGGACACAGAAAGTATTTCGGAAAAAGTTATTACACCGGGAACTCAGACAAAACAAGTACCTTAAGATCTTAAAAACACGTCTGTCACTCCCAAAAGAGGGAGATATGTGACAAATATATTTTAGTTCACGTTAAGATTGTCAAACAGGAAGATAGTGCCAGGGCCATTGGTAACAATTAAACAGTTTTGCCAGAAATACCGATTTCGTGCACTCTGTGCTCGACGTGACCGCTCCCGGAATAAAAGTGTATTTATTACAATATGGATGTTCTAAAAAAATTATGTAAAAACGTTTTCATTATAATTGGCTTAATGAAATAATCCTTCAAACTTCCCTAAATGAAAAAAACAAATACATAAGAGCAGGGACGTAACTAACCGTACAAGTAAGCTCGAAGGTCAAACCGCAGCAAATACATTCTGCTGCCCACAGCTGATGGCAATAATACGTAACAGTGATGAACTTTTTATCTTCCCTAAAATTTTTTGATTATGGGTTTGGGTTTTGTCTTTCCTCTGAAAGAGTAGCATTTTCGCTTTGAAAGGAAAACGTAATTAAAAATCTCACTTCATGGTATTACAGCAAATCGAATAAAACGTTTTTTATTTGGTTATAGTATCAAAGATAGCTAAAAAAATGAGGTTTTGAAGTAGAAGCTTTTATTTTTGATGATGTAAAATCGCAAATAATATATATATATATATATATATATATATATATATATATATATATATATATATATATATATATTATATTATTTCCGTGTAAATGTGTATATTTTTTATTATGTCAGAAAGTATTTTTGTTTTACTTCATTCTAGTAAATAAATTTTTTAAATCTTTTATTTTCGATATGCTCGCCCCCTCGGGGGCGCGCCCCACAGTTTGAGAAACACTGCGGTACTTTAAACAGCCAGCGCTACATCTCCAAGGTGTTGGAGCCAGTTGTCCTTCCTTACCTTCAGGGCTTGGCCACAGCCATATTTCAATAGGGTAATGCTCGACCACACGTGGCACGCATTGTCAAAGGTTCTTCGTCAATCAACAGATTGAATTGCTTCCCTGGCTGGCTCGCTCTCCAGATCTTTCACCGATTGAAAACATGTTGTCCATGGTTGCTCAACGATTGACTCAGATTACAACCTCGGCTGCCCATCAGATCTAACTTTGGCAACGTGTGGAAGCTGCTTGGTCTGCTGTACCCCAGAATACATCGAAAGTCTCTTGGAATCACTGCCGAGGCGTGTAACAGCGGTGATCTCCAACAATGGCGGCTACTCTGGCTACTGATTCTGGCAGAAACCACACTTCACAGAAGTCTATAAATTTAATCATTTGATACTTGGTCAACATGTTATCTACAAAATAAATATTGTTGTGCTATCTCTTGTCTTTCTTGGCCTTGCATTTTACGGTGGCCAGCAGTGTAATCAAATCTTCACAATCCCAGAATATCATCCTTTTCATTTCTCCCATGTAAAAATATGTACCAATAACTTCAAATTTCAGGAGAAAAAGTTACCAATTCAAGCTTTAACTGGTTTATTTGATGAAACAGTTGAGTATGAATTTCAGGACTTCCATATAAAGCCACCATCTCTTTTGCTTACAGAATAAATCACAATAACTCTATTTGTACTGCTGAAGCTTTGGCTGTTTGCCAAGCTTTGGATGATCTGACAGTTTCAAACAAAATCTGCTAATCTTATCTGATAGTCTCTCTGTTCTCCATGCTCTTCAAAATTATTCTATTAAATTACATAGTGCGATTCACAGACCAGCTTGCAAAATTTACATACAATTATATTGTACCAATAAACTGATATTACTTTGGGCTCCGGGACACTCTAATATAATATGGAATGAGCAAGCGGATTATCTTGTAAGATCTGTCATCTGACGTTTATATCGACTTGTATTGTTTCAGAAGGCATCAGTAAAAATATATATCAAAGAAAAGATTCAAAAAAGCAAATAACAATTCTTATTCAAGCAAGTATTTTTGAAAATTTGGGCAATATTTTAAACTTTGACATCATCTCTATATGGACAAATAATAGAAGAAATTCTATGCATTCGATTCTTTAGCAAAATTATCATTACGCCAGGACTTCTTCAAAAATTTAATTTAACGGATAATACAATGTGTAGTTCTTGTAATCGTTTAAATGACTTGGAGCATTATTTTTATCAAGATGCGATAAATATATTCACCCTCGAAATCACCTTAAAAGCTTTTCTCAAGATTGTGATCCTCGATGCAATATCACGCTTTAAAAGTTACTGTAAAAGCTATATCAAACAGAACAACATTCAGATTTTTTATTCGGAAGATGAAACATTTTGTCATCAACTTTTTGATACTTGATAGTTTTGTATGGGATAATACCCTTCATTGCTCCAAATCCCAAATAAAGATATTAACTGTAACTCAAGTGCTGTTTTTCCTTGTTAATGGCATAATAGCCTTTGTCGCTCCATATCCCACATAAAGATATTAACTGTGCGCACCTCGTTAAAACTATCCTATATTTTAACATCTAAAAAGGCAGGTGTTACATATCCTCTAGAGGATCATTACACTCCTAGCTCACCTCTCATTGGACGTTGTGCATATACATTTTCTACAATATGAATAAATACTTTTATGAATTCATTTCTAAAAAGGGGAAACACTTTTCACACACCCTCAATTTCATCCGTTCGTCTGATAAAAATTGCAGCATGGAAATCTTAATTCTAAAATACGATGAATTTATATGCCGTGGGTTTAAGTCCTGGTGCCTCTGAAGACCCACCGTGTAGAGGGGCCAATGTGCGTTAAAACTGTCGAGGTTCAATGTCATTCCGTTGGTGAAGTGGGGTAGTCAGGGGAGGGAAGGGCCACCTCAGGCGGCGTCCTTATCACTCGACCAAAGTTCAAAATTACTTCACCGATAACCTTCGTGATCCTTTATATCGTGCCACGTTTACGTAACTTTTTTCGCTGTATTTATATGAAGAATGGGTCATTTTTTAAAAATATTATTTGTAAAAAATTAGCTGTGTACTGTTGGCCACCACTCAATATGCTGAGTAATTGAAATAATCCTCTTCTGCAAAAAATGAACGAGTCCGCGGTAGCCTAGAGATCAAGGTCGGCGAGTCATGAATTCGAGCCTAGTACCGCTGACGACCCACCGTGCAGAGGAGGTCGATGCTCGTTTAATATATCGGAGCTCAAATGTCCTCCCGTTGGTTCGGTGTGGAAGGAGAGGGGGTGCCAGTTCAGGCGTCGTCCTCATCACTTGACTGGGGCTCAAAATTACGAGGCCCGTCGCCAAAAGCCCTCGAGTAGATAAATAGTGTGTGCGACGTTAATATACACTCACTTACAAAAATGAACTCGATGCTGGAATTCAAATAATTCAACCGGTTCGTTGATAGAATGATAATAATTGGAAATGTAACGATGTGTTCGATATATATATATTTTTTTCTGTTAATAATTAAAAATACGCTAAATTCACAAAATCAGATTATTACAAGAAAAAGTTTTAAAATATTTTATGAAAAAGGTTACATGATATCAGACGAAAAAAGTCAAACAGCTATTTCAGGCTTCATATTGCTTCTTGATTGATGTCCTGTGTTGGAACTTTCTTACCTTTGGAGGCATGCTGAACAGACATTTTTTTTTTTTTGATAAACTGGAACGTTAAAGTGCACGCGTATATCGCTCATCTACGAAAAACTCCTTTCCACTGCTGAATTTGCAGTAATTGTTTGGATGGGGCATAGTTCTGCTAATTTTTTTCAAGCTTTATCAACAAAATCTAAGCCATCATAAATAATAATTTAGTAATTTAGCAATGTCTTTTTATGTAAAGAACTGTTCGGTTATTAATTGTAATCCATTAGTCTTTCTTCAAATACTTTGCGATGTTTTCTGAAAGTCTTTCTACAGAAAGCTATATAAATCAATGATTTGTTTTGCACTTATTTGCAATTTTTAACAGCTACTAATCTAGATATTTCTTGAAAGGATGAGGGATATCAAATATAGTGTGCTCCTCAAACATCTAAGATTGCCGCACACACTTGTTTTCTATGGATTGGAGGAAGTTTTGATATGATTTTGGTTATTCTTTACTCAATGCTAAGCCATCATAAATAAAATTTAGTAATTTCTTCCAATACGTCATCCAATTGAGTCCCAAGCACACTGTTCGGAATTTATTGTAAGCATTTGAACTATCTTCAAATGTTTTGCTTGTTTTCAAAGTCTTTCTACAGAATGCTATATAAATCAATGATTTGTTTTGCACTTATTTGCAATTTTTAACAGCTACTAATCTAGATATTTCTTGAAAGGATGAGGGATATCAAATATAGTGTGCTCCTCAAACATCTAAGATTGCCGCACACACTTGTTTTCTATGGATTGGAGGAAGTTTTCGATATGATTTTGGTGAATATTCTTTCACTCTTCAAAAAATGCTATTTCCACGTCCGGGACAGTAAATGGATACATTTCTCTTCCAATACGTCATCCAATTGAGTCCCAAGCACACTCTACAGAATTTAGGTCAGGTAAGCATGTTGAACTATCCATATGTTTTCTTGTTTCAGCCATACGCATGCAAATAAACCGACTTTAAATCTAATCTGTATGAAGTCTGGCAATGTAAAGCATTATACGTTTAAAGTTGATGAATCGCAGTTGGCTGGTGTAAGGTACGACACGAGGTTTTATTAGTGGCGTACACAAGGGTGGGTTTGGGGGTTCTCCCCCATAGACCAATACATTTTTACCATAAAGACAAGTTTCCCACGGAATAATATAAGTCTATTGTTTTTATTAGAGTGTATCCTATCCCTTCGATAAGAGAGGTTTGAATTAGCTTGATCATATCTCATATGTTGTCCACATACATTTTAGGCCATTTAAATGTTGTGACGTTCTTCGCGTCTTTTATTTAATTATATTGGTTAAAAGTTTAAGTTGAATATCTTAATAAAGTCATATTAAGATAATGTATGATCCGAGTTCTTTCGCTAACCCTACACCTCTAGCTCACGCTGATACTTCGAGGGATGTACTTCTAAGGGGAGGTACATCACAATGGCGCCCAACTAGGTTTAATCTATATGACCCCGAGATGAGAAACGTGAGAGGATTTACTGTTTGGCCAGAAGTATATTTTTCTAGATCTGAGAACGTCACCGAATTTTTAGGGGGTATAGATAGCCAAATTAAATTACTTGAAATACCCAGTGAGTTATCGTGTGCTTATTTAAAGGGTCATCTCCTGGGTAGAGCCCTGGATTGGTACCAAATATTCAGATCGACGTTAGTGCAAAATACCGCCACGGACTTCACACAGCTGAAAGCAGCATTGTCGAAAGCATTCCCTGCCATCCAAAATAGGCAAGATTTAGAGACACGTTTTTACGCGTCTCAACAAAGACAAAACCAAGAGCCGAACAGATTTTGTTTATGATTTGCTTAAGCTAAACAAGAAATTACAACTGGGGATGTCTTAGAAAACCCTTGTAGATCATAGTTTTGTTAGGCTTGAGCCGCAAGTACATGATTACGTGGAGGTGCGTAATCCACAAACCGCGATCCAATTATTAGAAGTATTAGCTAAGTTTGAGGAAAGATATTCGTGCAAGGCAACATTGGGTTCAGAAATAGTAATAACGTAGAATGAGGTTGGAATGAGCGTAGGATATCTAATGTTGGTAATAATCGAGGAAGTTGGAGAAATTCTGAAGTGGTGCGTGGACCGAGTAATGGTAGAAATGATTATAGGGGTAACTACGAGACTAGCCTTCAAGGAAATCTGTGGTTCGACAGCAGGAATAGATTTCAGAAGGATGAACGAAGATTTAACAATAGGGGATATCAATTTAGAAACGGAAGTTAAAAAGACGATTGTAGTAGAGGGGTTCTCAGAAATCGGGGTTCGAGTGAAAATTTCAGTCGAGGCAATAGGAGGCAAAGGGGACGATTGAATGTTTTTAAAAATAGTGGTGCTCAACGTGATCAGAATCCGTCGGCAGATGAGGTACTGATTAAACTTTCTGCGATATGTACGTCTCCAGTGGAGCCCATATGTTCCTATTTTGTTGAATGATACATTTACGAAGGCGTTATGGGACACTGGCGTGAAAAAAACATTTATATCGGAGGAGATATACAGAAAATAGATTTTTTTATAAACAAGTAAAAAAATCGCGTGCTCAGGTGATCACGGCACAGGGAGCTAAATGTCAGAATGTAGGAATTGTGGAATTGAATGTTCGAATTAGGGAGTTTGAAAAGCCTTGGTTGTTTCATGTGTTGGCAGATTTAGAATACCCGTGTATTCTCGGGGTGGATTTTATAAGTGGAGCAAAGATTATTTTGGATTTTGATCGGAAATCGTTGGCGATTGCTAATTCACAAATTGATACGGTGGTTAAAACGATTGAGGAAGAAAAAGTAGAAATAGATCTTTCTAAGACAAGGTTTGAGGGAAAACAGAAACAGGAGTTTCGGGATTTGTTTAATATTTTTAATGGATTATTTTCTGTTATACCGGGGCTTACGCATGTTTTATATCATCAAATTGACACGGTAGATACGCCACCTGTGGATTCTCTTCCATATCGTTATGACAGAATAAAACAAGCGATACTCTATTATCATGTACACAAAATGTTGAAACAAGGAAGCATAATTCCGATTCAATCCCCGTACGCGTCATCAGTTGTGTTACGTAGAAAAAATAATGGGTTACACCGCCGGATAATCCTGAAGCGTACAAATTTGCGGTCGACTTTTGGAAACTTAATGCTATTACAAAGTATTCTCGTTATCCTTTACCCTTTTTAGATGATTTAATAATGAATATACCCCATTTAAAGATTATATCGGATCTTGACCTCAGATCAGAGTACTTTCAACTGGCAGTAAACCCCCAGTGATATAGTTAAGACCACGTTTGTCACGAAGAATGGCACCTACGCATTTCAACGTATAACATTTGGCTTATCAGGGGCAGCTCCCAATTTTCAGAAGTCAATAGATATCATTCTAAAACCGATGATAGGGAAGTTTGTGAATGTCCATATGGATCACGTTATCATATCATCTCCATCATTCACTCAACATATTGAGCATTTGAAAGGAGTTTTTCGATTATTACATGAGGCGGGGTTAACTTTAAACAAAGATAAAAGTAAATTCGGTTGTGATGAGTTAAAATATTTGGGTTTAATTATTAATAAGGAAGAAATTAAAACTGATGAGAAACAAAAATTCAAGCCATAGTTGAAATTAAACCACCACAAAATTCTAAGGAGGTGTCGAAATTTTTAGGAATTTCCCAATGGTATGTGAAATTTATTAAAAATTATGTTGATATATATATTTGCAAGCACCTTTATAACCTTAAACGAAAACTAAAGACATTTTTGTTGGTCAATAGAGGCTCAGAAGGCGTTCGACGTGATCAAGGCGACCATAACGAAAGTGCCAGTTTTTAAAATTGCCGGATTTCAAAAAGCCTTTCGAGTTATTTAGGGATGCTAGTTTAATAGGGGGTAGGAGCAGTTCTAAACCAAGAGCAGATACCTGTAGTATTTGCTTCTCGCACTCTTTAGTAGTGCGGAGAGGATTACACTTTAACCGAGAGGGAATGTTTAGCAGTAGTTTGTGCTCTGAATAAATTCAGAACGTATTTAGGTTCTCTGCCAATTAAGGTTATTACGGATCACGCTGCGTTGACACGTTTAACACATGGTAAAAAATTGTCAAATAGAATAATCAGATGGGCACTAAAATTAGCAGAATTTAATATAGAATGGGAATATCGTTCCGGAACTCAAAATGAGGTATCTGACGTTTTGTCAAGAAACCCAGTTGAAAGTATAAAAGAAGAGAAGGTTAATTGTGCACTAATCAGGGATATGGTACTTTCGTCACGAGAACAGTTAATAGAAAAGCAAAGAAAAGACCCAGAATTAGGTCATATCTATAAATATCTGGAAAACCCAGAAGATAGCTCAGTTAATGCGACAACATGTGAGAATGGTCCTGTGGTTTTAGATTAATAGAACGCTTGTTTTTATGCTTAATATGCAACGTCAGTAGGGAAATGCAGTATACATTCAAAGTCTTTAAGGAATGAAATAATGAGAGAATTTCTCACGACAAGCCATTAGCAGGTCATTTTGGACGTTTTAAAATTTACCATAAAAAAGGGACGTTTGTTATTTCCCGTACATGAGAAAATTTGTTGATCAATATGTCTCTACTTGCGACATGTGCCAAATTAATAATTATAAAAACACGTTACCAGCTGGTCGATTTATTCCGATTGTATCAAAATTATCGAACTGAGATAGTTACTTTAGATTTGTTAGGTCCGTGCCCGATATCGAGAGTGAGACGTAACCAATATGTATTAGTAATTACGGATCATTTCAGTAAGTGGGCTGAAATCATACCCCTTAAAAAAGCCTCGGCTCGAGTAATAGTGGATAATTTTTTTGATAATTATATATCGCGTTTTGGAGCTCCAGTAAAATTAATAAGTGATAATGGTCCCTAATTTATCTCTGACATTTTTGAGCATTTAAGCGAAAGATTAGGCATAAGGCATGTGAAGACTGTTGTATATAGACCTCAGACAAATAGAACCGAACGCGTAAATCGCGATCTTGTGCAAATGATTGCAAATTATATCAATGATCATCATGACACAAAGGACCAGTTCTTACGTGAGTTTGTTTATGCAATTCGTACAGCAGTGAATGAAACGACGGGGAAAACCCCTGAAAAATTATTTTTAGGTCGAAAGTTGATTACACCTTTTCAGAAATTAGTGATGGTATCGGAAGGCAGTAGGAGATATTGAGATATTGTTTGAGGAAGCTAGATGAAACACAAAGGCTAAGCATGAAAAATGGGAGAAATATTATAATAGACGCAGGCGTGATGTGCAAAATAAGGTGAATGATTGGGTTTTGATAGCAACACATGCTTTAAGTTCGGCAACAAAAAAGTGGTAGCTAAATTTAAACCAAAATTTGAAGGTCCGTATAGGGTGTTAGAAGTAAAAATAAGAACGCAGTGATATGGAAGTCGGGGAAAAGTTAACGGTTAATGTCGATCAAGTTGGAATATATCGTCATAAGAAATATGACGAGATGAAGATAAGAACTGGTAGTTCGGATAGAAATAATGTACGTGATCACTCGAGTAGTTTTAACGAAATACAACGGAGATCAAATGAAGCGCAGCATGATAGGAAGAAGGGATCAGATGTAAAGCTTGACTTAGAGGAAAAAGGGATTAGTTTTTAAGAATGATCATGGTGAGACACACGAATAGCACCAATAAGCGCGGACCACTTATCAGATCAGCACCTAGTTCTTGGTCTGAGACAAGTAGAAGTATTTAAAGAAACAAAAAATCAAAAAATAGAATATAAACAATCACGTGAACCAGGGTCGAGTAGATCAGAAAGGATTCGGAAAGGTTGAATACATAGAGTGAATAAAAAAGAACTTTGTCGTCAAAGGATACTAACAATGTTTAGCCAAAATATAGAAAAAGAGGCCGAACAGAAGAAACAGTAGCGCCCAGCACAAGTGGCTATAACATCAGACCAAGAGGTGGAAGAGAAGTGGAGTCCCGATCAGCCATGGAGATGAAGATACAACAGGGAGGACCAGTTCGATCCAGGAAAAGCAGAGGATGGAATGACAGCCCCTATATCGATAAGCGAACAAGACCAGACAGCAGGAATGCCAGACAAAGAGGTGATCGACAACAGGAAGACCAAGAAAGGAAGGGAGCGAGTACTAGCCGATCCAACATCTCTAGAAGTCCTAGTAGGAGACGCCAACTACAAGTCTTAGATACCAGGTTGTATCGTTTCTTTTATATTCTTTTTCGAACAAGTGGTTGGAAGAATTTTTGCAATTAAGCCAAGTCACGGTCGGATAGTTAAAATTTTGAGAAAGCCAAGCAAAATTGGACACTAAAATGAGTGTGTTTTTCTAGAAAAGAAAAAACTTTTGTCTTGCAAAATTTTTGTATGATTCTCAAGAAAACAACTGTAAAAAATGCATTTTTTACTTCTGTTATGACTTCGCTAAGATGCGGCAATTCTTTGTTATTTGTTTTAATGGTTTATTGAAAAATGTTTGGTAATTTAATAGTGTATGAATATATATATTGTTATGTTGTTTCATATTAATGTACATGGTTTTGGGGAACGTGGCGTAGACAGCATACCGCAACAACATTAACAAGCGCTGCGCGAGTTTAAAGGGAAGTTTTGAAAAAAGAAAGATACCATAGAAATTAGATGTAATTTAAAAGTGATATATATTGTATAAAGTTGTGAAATGTAATAGTAATATGTGCAACTTTGTCATTCATAATAACTTAAAGATTTTTATTTCAGGGTGACAGACCCTGAAGTCTCTGTAGAAAATTCTGGTTTCCTTCAAACTTGAATTGCTAATCTTTCTTTGTACAGAAGAAAAGAGTTGAATATGAAATAGAAAAGCAGAAAAATTGTAATAGTTTTTAAATATTTAAGATAGAATTAAGTTAGTTAAGGAGCATATTACACGGACCTTGTTTTTCCAACTAAGTCATAAATGGTTT
>BMAU01015348.1:0-150968 GCA_019973935.1 Trichonephila clavipes | reverse complement strand
CATATTACTTTATCAAAATAAAAAAAAAAGTTAGAACGTAAATTATTTTTATTCCCATGCATGAGTTAATTTCCATTTTCAGAAAACGTAAAACTTATTTTTATTCCCATGAATGAAACGTATTTCTTTTTTATATTTCCATTTTCAGCAGTTAAAACCACATGAGTCACCCACCTTACCCCTTTTCACATAAAGAACACTTTCTTTTTGTTTTATTTGTATTAACCACAAGCCTATTTACGGTTTTAGGGTTGAACCTTAATCTTTTAGTCGTTAAATTTGGAATTAGTCGCCAAATCTGGAAATGGTTCATGCTATTAATCGCCAGTTCTGGAAACAATATAATGAATTAGTCGCCAAATCTCGAAATCCTTATTTTTGAGGATATTGATCAGGACAATGGAACAAAATTATGAAATTATTGTATCGTCATTGGTCCTTGACAAGTGTGCAAAATTTCTATTTAATCTGACCTTTTAAAGAGGGTAAAAGTCGAGTTCAAAGATTCCATTACAAACAAGTGAATCTTATAAAAACGTGTTAAAGACCAATTAGATGGAAATATATGAAATCGTGTAATTTTTTATTCTTTCCTTGTTGAATAGATTGTTGTAGAAGTTGTTGGCGTGTCCTTCCCGACGGGAAGGAAGGAGAGTTGTCAGAGCCTGAGACAGGTTGGACTTCTACACGATAGGTGGCGACACTATCTATCTCCACCTTCACAATTTAGACATGGACTGGAGGGGAGGGAAATTAACAGATGAAGTATTATAAGAAAATCAAAGTGGTCCTATAGTATTGTAAATAGTTAGAGCAAATTAGCTTAGTCATTCATCATTTTGGACTAACTGTTACTAATAATTTTATATGAGAATTCGTTTCAATACCGTTTTGGAATTCTAAATAAAACAATAGAATTTTTTTTGCAGATAACCAAAAGATTTTTCCTGAAATGATTACATAGTATATAATTATAATTACATCTTCGTATAGATTTAACATTCTGGTGTCTAAGACCATAAAAGAATAATCTTACGCAGTGGTTACATTTCAATATCTAAATCTTGTGTAGCAAAAACAACAAAAAAAAAAAAATTGGGGAATGTAAATAAGCCAAAAATTATCCTGACGTGTACATAAGACACATTTTGTACAAGCAAAAAACGAAATAAAAAAATGTGGGGTGAGATAATAAAGGGTAGGAGCGAAAATTGACAGAGGGTTTTCTAGAGAATCCTCCAGATGTGGTATCAGGGTTTATCAAAAATGGCGAACCCCAATGGGAAAAAAAAAGGAAAAATCACTCGGACATCTTAGAAAGACCTAAAATAAAGTAAATCTTCTCTGTGAAATATAAATTTTTTGTATTTGGTCTATATTGGCAGCTGGCGGTGTTTCTGTCGAGTTACATGTTCAAATCCTGATTCTACGAAAGATCCAGAGTTTAAGTGGGTTTTTTCAAAGGTCTTTTGTTGACCTGAGAATGGGTTTCCAACTCAATTGCCTTGCTTGTCACCTGATCGTGATTCAAAGTTGCGAGATCCGTTGCCAATAGAGGGACTTTAATTAACAGATAATTAATTAGTTAATCCTAATCTAGCATTTTATCAAACCCCTTGTTTATAGTATGGTTACCCTTGAAGAAATACTTAGGAAGAGAGAGAGAGAGAGATTTTTTTTTCATTCTCATAGGGTCATTTATTTTAAATTCTTTGAATCTAATAGTCAAAAGCCCAGAATGGAAATGTATTCAAACAAGTAAATGTCGTCTTCCCATCTATCTGTAATATTTAGGATCCATTCAGAAAAAAAAACGATACATAAATTGATTTTTATGATATATTATGACTAATATGCTCAATATGTGTGCATTTATCGATATACGTATGCGTCAGTTAGACCTTTTGAAGGGTCAAAAGAAATAGAACTGATGAATAGAAATTCAAAGTTCAGTTGTTGTAAGTAAATGAAATTACAATAGCTACACTAAAAAATGAATTAGAAACAAAAGTTATCTCGAAAAAATTTCAATCGATAGTTTCATAAATTTATGGATTTTTTTAAGTTGTTAATTCAAACAATGTAAGAAAACAAAAAAAAATTTCATAAGTGTCATTTTTTATTATATATATATATATATATATATATATATATATATATATATATATATATATATATATATATATTATATATATTTCTAATATGTTTTGTAAAACTTATTTCTCCAAAAAAAAATTTTTTTTTTTTACATGGAACATAATTTGTTTCACATTTATCTTCAGGAAAAAATTTAACCAACGTAATTTTGGACTCTAATACCCACTTTTTAACCTATTTAATTTTCGGTACTTTTCCGTTTCACCGTCGCAAGCAATAAAGTCGCCAAAAACGATGCAACCGACGCCAAACGGAATATTCCCGCTGGTAACCTTTTACCACCCCATTTTCAACACAAGTGGTCTTTAGTTTTTAGTAACTTTTTTCATAATACATTAAAAATAGATGAAAACCCAATGAGAGCTAATATTTATAATATTTTTTTATGAGCATGTGTAGTGTGCTGTCGCCAATAAAACCTGCTTGGCGAGATTTGCGCCGGCGAAACAGAAATGATCCTAATTTTCTTTTATTCCGATTCCATCGTATTTTTCTGCTTTATATATGCTAAATATTTAGTTTACTCTTCGATGCAAAAAATACTGTACATTTTTCCCGAGAAAAATTGGTAAAAATATTCACCCCACAACAACGCTTTATTTTATCGCTTAAATTTTCAAAGTAAAATTCGACTCATAAACAAAAATGAACTCATATTCTTACTATGTATAACTCAATCACTATGTATAACCCTTCACCTATCAGCAACAAAATTTCTTTAATACATGCAAACTAAATCTATAATTTGCTTAAGGGTCAAAATATATCGAGGAACAATGATGCCATCATTGTGGGAAGATGGAATTTATATATTTTTTCTCTCTCTCTATTGCCATCCGAATATTTTTGAATTGTTTGTTGTCACGAAATCGTCTGCGGTTATCTAAAGATCGTGAAAGAAATGACAAAGAATACATCAAAAAAGAAATTTCTCTTCTTAGTTGTTGCGTTTTATTTCGTCAGTCTATCTTGGAATGCAATCAATGTGTTTTGATATCTTCAATATTTGTGTTTAGAAAAGTAGCTTGAATTTTAGCTGTAAAAAATGAAAAAAGAAAAAGTATACCTTTATCATTTTTTATAGATGTTTAAATAATATAATATTTTATTTTCGATATGGGTTCAAAATGAGTCAATGCTATCTTGGGGTATCATATATTTTCTCTGTTTCTTATAAAGAAAAAAATTCAAAAGAAAAAAAATATTTAGAGTGTAGAAAAAATTTAATAAAAGATTATGATAAAACGCAACAAATTTTCAATATTAAGTGAATTGGAAATTGATATTATTATTCCCAGTTTTGAAACTCCTTCAATTTATTAAGATTATTATATTTAACATGAATTCTAACACCTTTTGCCCAAATGGTTTGATACTCAACTTTAGAATTATTGCAACATTTCACTTTTATTTAGATATCAGACAAGAAAATAGAATGTATATAATACTTCTTATAAAGAAAAAAATAAACAACTATAACAGATTGTATGGAGTTGTATAACTACAGAGCTATTTTATTTATTAAAATGTTTTTGAAAAATATATTTGTGATAACTTTAAAGTATTCCAAATCAGAATATTTGAGTTATTAAATGTTTTTAAAATTTAATCTATCTTATTAATAACTGAAACAAGTGAGAAATTTATTAAAACAAATTTAACAAAATCTTCAAAACTCTTTAAAGCACATTTAGTACATTAAAGAATTAATTTAAATATTTTTAATTCAGTCGGAATATACTTTCTAAAATACTTTTGTGTAGAGCGAGTTTTATTATTTATTGCAGATAAAAATTCACGTTACTCTATCTGCAGAGAAAAAAATCAAAACCAGGAAATCGGACTAGAAATATATTTAATTCAAAATCGCTCTGGATATGAAAAGAATGAAGTTGTAAATAGATTCGTTTGGTATCTTAACAATTTTTGGATAAATGCTTAATACTATCGGATCGGCCTCAAGGCTATTTATAATATATTAATACTTTTTCCTTCATATATATGAGTCACCGATTTCCGCAAAAGGAGGCGTAAATTGTGCATTTAATGATTCATTTAAAGTGAAGATATAAGTTTAAAGTTTTTAGGTATTATTTAATTACTTTTTATATCGGATACTGGAATACATTCTACTAAATTCCACGTAATCAGTTGCAATGAAATAAATTTATTTCCAATGGTGCATTTCGTAATGGCATACATCTATTCTTTCATATCATAGTAAGAAATACAACACATTCTTTGCCAATGTATTTTTATCATACATATATGACACCATAGATTTGATTTATCATCATCAGTCTATATCTGTATGAGTACTGGCAAATGGCATAGTTATTTTAGACTGTGTATTATGATATAATATGTATATATATATTGGTTTCTTTTTTTAAAAAAAAAATATTTTAACCCTCATGGGACTATAATGTTGCTAAGATTAAATATTAGAATGTAACTGTTTATTTTAGTTAGTTTAGACGTAAAATAAATAAAAATCATAAGAAAATATTCAACAATGCGTAGGTGTTTTTAGAATTTTATGGGAATAGTGGAATTATTTGTTATTATAAGGCATTTATTTTCATTTGTTCACAACTAAACTTTATTATTGCACAAAATTATATTTTCCGAATAACACAAAACATGTGAGATTATTACACCACACAATAAACTGAAATAAGTACAGCCGCGAATGTTTTAGCATTGGCACCAAATCATCTGACTGTCCCCCTCCCCTAAACGTTTTCAGTTACGTAATTGTGTTCGACGTGCATTCTATTTTGACATTCTGTACAAAAAGGGCAGAACAGGTTATAATTAAATTCGACTACCACCAATTTTAAAACGGGGAAATTTGTTTTTCTTTGTTATGAAAGGGTTTATTGTAAGATTTAACATTAAATTCTTTTATACATTAAATGTAGCATGTTGTCTAATTAAAATTTTTTTAGCATTATGTTAGACAAAAAAAAAAGAAGTTGTAAGCAATTATAAATATTTGCTTAGATTAAAGATTATTTAATGCTTTTTAAATACTTAACTGTACAATAAATTAATTGACATACCTTATTAAAAATCAATTTAAGTATAAATCTGGGTTATTTGTTTATTCTGTATAAAGTCTTGCAACATTGTCTTAAATATAAAAAAGAAGCTTTTCTCTCTCTCTCTCCTCCTTAGTCGTACGGTTCAATCACTTAATGTTCATTAAACAGTGGAACGTAAAGAATTAATCATCATTAAACCTTTTCTTAATTACCGAATGCCACTCTCACAAACAACCCAAACTAAATAAATCTCTATCAATCCATTTCACATTATGTCAAGAATCAGAAAAGAGAGAGAATTCTTTTATTTTTTCCTCCCCTCTCTACCAAATCTACTTTTCGAACATCTCGGAAGAAAAACGATTTCCTTTCTTTTATTTCACCGGTCCGACGAATAACACTCAGCAGTAAATGAATAACTAAACGCGACGGAGAACGAGCGCCATCTATCAGCATTATCTAACACTAAACATTTATGAATATCGCCCAAAATGCCTATCAGAGCGCTCGAATCAAGCGTATTACCACGCCAATTGTAAACATTCATTCGCCTTTGTGTTGGACACTCAAAACGTTCTAATTCCAGAACGTTCTTTTTCCTTTTCTTCCCGTTCTTTTTTTCTTATTTTTCAAAAAAAAAAAAAAATTCTTTCCAAAGAGACAGAAGGGGAGTGAGGGGTTGAAACAAAAACAAATAAAGGTCCGAAATGACCACGAGGTAAAAAAAAGGCATCTTTACTGGACTTTAAGTAAAAGAAAGCGGAAACAATCTATTTCTTGTTCACTAAAGAAAGATTTACAAAGTAATAATATAAGTTAGAAATGGACTGAAATAAAGAAGGAAGAAAGAGAGAGAGAGAGAATGGACACAATGTAGAGAAGCAATTCTCTTCCATCTATCAAGGATCTGACACGATTCCAATAGCGCTTACTGCACTCGGAGATCGTTGTTGCCAGATGAGAAATCGATTCTCCTTCTACGATGTAATAAATACGTCCCTTTCGCAGATGGGAGGGGCTTGTCCACAAATTGCGATGATTCTGACGGGTAGTTCGGATTTCGATACCCCAGCCAAAATTAATTTGATGCGAGTAATTTTATTCTAACAAATATTGCATTTAATTTATCAGATTTATTAAGGTATCCGACTATATACGTTCGGAACCTTGATTTTGCAAAAGCGTATAAATGGATAATATTTATGATATTTAGTGTCACTTTGATTAGAAAACGTATATAAAACTGTTTTAAGAATATTTTTATAATAAAATATTTAAGTACAATATTTTGACAAAAAATTAACTTAGAATAATCTTATTTCAAAATGTTCTCCTTTTGTGAAAAATGCTTCTATAAAAAAGTATTTTGCCTGTATATAGCTCAGACCTCTCTACAGAGGCTCAACTAGAATTTCTGAAATATATAACTTGGAAGTGGGTTTATATACTAATTCTTCTGGTCAGAAAACTAAGTTATAATATATCACCTGGCTGTAATGTCGTTCCTTCCAGGTAGATCAATCCTTCTAATGCTACTTCGCTGAATAATAACAGTAATATTCTAAGCACGCAATCCACTTGAATCCTATTAACTTCGTCACTACCGCTCTTGACTCAATAGCCTTCTATCTGCTAACTTACAACGCTCTCCTTATATACCTTAATTCATTTGCTTATCCCATTTTCTTCTTTTAGAGCTGATTGGAAATATACGCGAATTTACAATCCCCAAAGACGCCTAAGAGTATTAGTGGAAATTGCCATATATATATATCTTTATATATAAAAATCTTCTGTGCGTGTGTTTGTCACTAAACTCCTCCTAAACGGCTGGACCGATTTCGATGAAATTTTTTGTGTGGGTTCAAGTAAATTCGAGAATGGTTTAGATTCACAATTCGGTCCGATATCGCATTTAGTTAAAAAGATATTAATAAAAACATTCAAAAAATACAACTCAACATTCACATGTATTGTTGTAACAACGCTATTGTTATAAACAAGTAATATAAAAAAATTTTAAAATCAATTCCTACTTAGATCAACTAAGAAAAAATTTATTTTAGCTACTTTTTATTAAATAGTTGCAATTAATATAAATATGTATATACATATGACAGAATAATAACATTAAGCGCGTAATTAATTATTATTAATTATCATTAAAGTATCGTATCGTCATCCAAAACAATCGTGTATATAAAATTTTCTTCAACTTAATGCTTTAACACGTGAGAAAAACCTTTTCAAATTTTGACATAAGTCGCCAAAAAAGGGTCGCTAAGTCTCCAACGTGGCTGTATTTGTAATTTTTTAAATAATTAGTTTTAATCAATTAATTTTTATTAATTATAATTAAATTATTGTATTGTCATCCAAAATAATCATGTAGATTACATTTCAGCTCAATTGAGTGCTTTAAAATGTATTTTATTAACGATTGAAAATTCCACCAAGATAAATAAACAAACAAACAAACAAATAAAATATGTATAGAGATCGTGAGCTAATAGTAGGAATTGAAAAAGACGTAAGTTGGCGTCGAAAATTGATTTTTAGCCAAATGGCCAAACCCGGTCTTTATTGTTACGAAAATGCAGGCGATTCTCGCTTTTTAGCGTTTTTAATTAATATCTTTTTAAATAATCTTTATATATGTAATTCTTCTGTGCGTGTGTATGTAACTGAACTCCTCCTAAACGGCTGGGCCGATTTTGATGAAAGTTTTTGTCTGTTCCAGTGGACTCGAGAATGATTTAGATTTATAATTCGGTTTAGAAATGTTTACTTAATTAATTTTTTATTTATAAATTGTTGATCTTGGAAAGTTTTACATTGGATCCGGCAGACTGCGCTACGATCGCAGTATCGAATATTCAAAAATATTTTATTATAATTCAAGTTGGTCCCGACAGTTGGTGCTGTGATCATTTCAGGAAAATATTTTGTCACTTCGTGTTATTATTTTGTTGAAATAAATAGTGTGTTAATTAAATTATTATATTCAGATGTAATAAGTGTTTGAAATTTTACTCAATTTCACTAAAATTTTACTCAAAACGGTCCAGATTGTTAAAGCTTATTCATAAAAATTTGGAATTTTTGAATTTAAGATGTGTGTACAGGACAACGTCTGTCGGGTCCTCTGGTATATATATATAACATGATCTTCTTTTGGGGAAAAAGTCGACTCAGCCTTTCATCCCTACTGCAGTGGGTCGATAAATGAGTACCAAGCTTGTTTGGGGGACTTAAACACTGGGAGTCTCACTTCAGACTGACCACCTAATCAGGACATCTGCTCATGCACCTCAGCAATCAATGGACACATATACTGGGATGGGTACAGTAGGTTCTAGCCCTCATGGACTGTTGCGCCACTGAGTTTGAGTTATATAATAGGACTTATACTTCAAAGTTGACGTGTTTGAGATTGATAGGAACAAGGAAAAGTGCACCCGCTTATCATATGTTACTTTATTCCATAAATTCAGCAAATCGTTCTGTACGCTCCCTCCCAAGCCATGACTGGAGCGGAGTGCTATTTCAAGCGTCAATCAGTAGAGAGTGCCGTTCGTCCACGTGTTTGAAGTAAGTCAGCCGAAGTTGAAGTTAAAGTACTTATGCAAAGGTGAGTTGAGTTGTCCTGGCAGGAAGTTTACCCAAACTGACATATAAAGGGCTGGGGATTCATCACATATACACTGCTGGACAATTGCTAAGGACGAATCACAAATTGCTATGTAGCATAACATTAAGCGAGACATGAGGCCTAGTAGGATAAAATATAGTTGCCACACTGTTCAGACATTAGAATAAAGAATATTTATTGTTCTGGAAAGCACAAAAGCTGTGAAACATCTGAAACAAAAAAAAATGTTCCTTTGATCTGCGTACGGAGAAATGGAACAATGCATCTAAAAGTCAGCAGGCACCTTAAAGAAAGGTATCAGTACGGGATATGTCCACCGTGGAGTGTGATGCAACATTCCACACGTCGTACCATACTTTGCACAACATTATCCAGCAGCTGTTGAGGCAATTTATCCCATTCCTCTGTGAGTGCACGGATGAGAGTGTTCTTGTTTGTCGGAGGATAGTTTCGACCAGCAACTTGCCTCCCCAAAGCATCCCACACATTTTCAATGGGGTTTAGATCTGGAGAACGCGCTGGCCATACGAGACGTTGAATACCCTCGCTGTCTAGACAATCCTGAACAGCGAGTGTTCGATGACATGTTGCGTTGCCGTCCATAAAAACAAATTTATCACCGACAGCACCACGGAAAAGACGAACATGAGGAAGTAGAACTTCATCAATGTATCGTTGGCCCATCATAGTCCCATTCGCAACCACATGTAGGCGCGTGCGGCCATTGATCATGATGCCGGCCCACACCATGATACTGCATGTCGGATATCGGTCCTTTTCCTGGATATTTTCTGGACGATAAGCAGTACCACTCTCGCGCCAGATCAGTTGGCGTCTACAATCCGATGACAGACTGAACCTACTCTCATCTGAGAATAGTACGCATGCCCAGTCCTGTTCAGTCCAATTGTGATGCTCACGACACCATTGCAAACGGGCATTACGGTGCTGTCTGGTCAATGGGACACACACAACAGGTCTGCGTGCGTATAGTCCTCCTCCCCTCAAACGTCTGGCAACAGTTTTTCGGGAGATCTGCTTTCCTGAGGCAGCAAGAAACTGATTTGCCACCTGCTGAGCTGTGGTGCGTCTGTTCCTTTTTGTTGATAGGACGATATATCTGTCTTCTGCAGGCGTCGTACTTCTAACACGACCTCCCCCGTGCCGTCTATTACACATTCCAGTAGTTTTAAATGACTTCCACAGCCGTGAAACAACGCTGTGAGCAATGTCGAACTCCCTGGCAACATCTGTTATTTTTCGCCCTTCTTCGATCTTTCCAATAAATCGGCCACGCATATAATCATCTATGTGATGTCGGGAAGACATGCCAAAAATTTTAAGTTCGTCTATTAAAACTTTCCTGTAAAACTTTGACTTGAATCGACAACTGTCCACACGCGTCAAAACCTTTAAAGCTCTTATGAACGCTATCACGTGATGAACAGACGTGGAAAAAAATTTGCATACTCATACTTCTTCTTACTAATATCCCGCACTTATTCTAATTTTCCACATTTTGCTTCCTTTCATTTTGTGGTTGCTATGGATGATAGTGTTATCCGTCCTTAGCAATTGTCCAGCAGTGTATATATTGACAACACATAAATATATTTAATATCACATAAATATTAAAACATGCGCGCAATAGTTTAAATATCAGCCAAAACCAAAATAATGAGAAGAGGAAAATTTCGAAGGGAATTGTTAGTTTTTGATGAGATATTTAGGTCAGATGGCTTATACATATATCGGGGTTGCTCTGAAAGTGTGTAGTGCAGGATTAAACTTAAACTCAAGTCATTATAAATGACTAAATTTGATTGTGGTACACTGTTTTGAATTTATTTTTAAAGCACTGTCATGTTTTTTTGAGTTTGGGTTTCATCGAAATGCTGCAGAAACTCCTTGAAAGATTTGTTCGGTGTATGCAAGGTTTTGAAAACCATATTTAAGCTCAAATTTAATTTTGTAAGTTTCGAGAAAGAAATTTTAATCTTGAAGATGAGCAGAGAAGTGATCGACCAAAATACAGGTTGATGACGAGGATTTGAAAGATTTGGTTGCGCCAAAACTCCACATTACATACAGAACTGGCTTGCAGACCAGTGCTTCTCAAAGTTTCAATATTCGCGACCCAATATTCAATCATAATTTCAGTCGCGCTCCCCTCAAATAATAACTGGTAGAACCCCCCTCAGTATAGAGGGCGCTGCTTGTAATAACATGTGTTGTTGACACCAGAGATCTTGTGAACGTGACCGAGTGCAGACGCACTCCACATTCCATTAAACTTATTATTTAATCTTACACTTGTCTTCGATTATTTATTGAATTTAATTGAGTCTAATTATTGTGATGATTTGAGTGTTGATTGATATAAAAGCATTCTACCACTGATTAACTGAACCCACCGATGATAGTAACATTGGTGCAACGGCCTGTGAATCGGAAATTGATGATATTCAATAATATTATACTTAGAATGATAAAACTACGATACGACTGTAACCTCTTAAGTGCCACCGGAGTATATAAACGTCTCTGTCAACCAAAGCGTCAATTTCCCCGGACGTATACACACGTCTTCCCGAAGTACGACTTTCCTGTGCACTGCTTTCCATAAAATATCCCAAAGGCATTGGTATGTAATAAAAGGACCTTACATTCCTTGCATTGATTTACTCATTTCAGATTATTTTCTTCTTTATTCTTTCACTCCCACATACGCGCGCGACGTTGGATTCAGCGTACATTGGAGTTAAGGTTTCTTACTATAAACAGTACAAAAATTATCCAGATAAGTGTTATTTTTTGGATGGGATTTTATATTTGACAGTCCCATGGGGTCAATGGTAATTATTAAACTTGTTCTTAACTTAGTGTTGTTAAGTTATAATTATTAAAAACACTGTGTAGCACTGATACATTTATAATAATCAGTGTAGATTTTCATAAAAATCAGTATAATCTATCAGTGTAAATTTGTATTTTATTTTTTATTATGTCAGTATGTATTTTGTTTATTTACTTTCAGTAAATTAATTATTTTTGTAAAATAATCTTTGGTTTTCGACTTATATGTCGACTTATATGATAGATATGCTCGCGCCCCCCTCGTAGAGCTGTCACGCCTCCCAAAGGGGGGGGCAGCGCACAGTTTGAGAAACACTGTTGTAGACTCAACTGAATACAAACGACAGTAATAGAACTGTTAAAAATTATACAATAGACTTCCTGAGCTGATGTTTGAATTCCATATGAACTAAACTCAAAACCGTCAGCAACGAAAAAATGTAACCTTATACTTCTTCCTACTGTTAAGCCAGAATTGCATCCAAAAGAGGTTTTACTTTTCATTTCATGAAGTATGAAAGGGACTGGGGATTTTTTTTCACTGCTTGGAAATTACAAAACTATCTTATTAGGCATCCACTGTCAAAAATTGGAAAATTTAAAGCGGGCTTCGAATTAATGGGCTATTAATTGACTTTTATTGCTTAAGGTATCCGACTACGTTCGAAACCCTGATTTGCAAAAGCTCATAAATGGATAATTTTCATGATATTTAGTGTCACTTAGAGTAGAATATATGCATAAAACTTTTTTAAGGACATTTTGACAAAAAAAATTTATTTAAATATAATATTTTGGCAAAAAACTAACTTAGGATAATCTTTTTTCCAAATGTTCTCCTTTTGTGAAAAATTCTTCTATTAGAATAATATTTTGCATGTATATATCTCAGACCTCTGTTCTGAGGCTCAACTAGAATTTTTGAAATATATAATTTAGAAGTGGGTTTATTCATGTTTTAAGACAACAGAGGGGAGAAATTTTAAGAAAAAAACGCCAATAATTATTTCAATGGGTGGTAACTCTGAAAGTAATGTGAAGTTTTCAAAAATTCTAGTTGAGCCTCTGTAGGGAGGTCTGAGCTATATACAGGCAAAATATTATTATAATAGAACCCTTTTTCACAAAAAAGGAGAACATTTGGAAAAAAGATTATTCTAAGTTAATTTTTTGCCAAAATATTATATTTAAATAAATTTTTTTTGTAAAAATGTCCTTAAAACAATTTTATGCATGTATTATAATCTGAGTGACACTAAATATCATGAAAATTACCCATTTATGCGGTTTTTTAAAATCACGGTTCCGAACGTAGTCGGATACCTTAATGGAGTGAATGAGTGAATATTAAAGTCGCGCAGTTCAGCTGCACGAGAGTTTTTGGCGACGGACCACTTAATTTTGAACCATGGTCAAGTGACGTGGACGACACCTGAGCTGGCACCCCCTCTCCTAACTACCACACCACATCAACGGGAGGACGTTTCAGCTCTCGACAGATTTAGCGTGCATCGCTGCCCTACCGGGTGGGTCTTTAGTGGTACTAAGCTCGAACTCGTGACAAGTTGCTTAATGGAACTGGGGGTGGGAAAATTCTATTTGATCCACTTTATATTACAGACATAGCTTTATGACATTGATTGTTTAGATCTATATGGCCTGTACTTGTTGGCAAAAATTTCAATAATAAACAGGAGATAGAAAATTTTCTATATTTTGTTCCTAACTATATTGTAGTAAAAAACTGAAAAAAAAAATTCTTCCAAGATGGAATCAAAAAGTTACCCGACACAGGCCCGAGGTTCAAACCCCAGGCTTGGCAAGGTTGACTCAGCCATTCATCCCTTCAGTGGGTTGATAAATGAGTACCAAGCTAGCTTGGGAACTTAACACTGGGATTTTCGCGTCAGACTATCTTCCCGAACGAAACATCTGCTCTCCCACACCAGGGCCCAAGTTCGCGTATACTGAGTTGGGCACATTGGGTCTTGGTCCTCATGGGCTGTCGTGCCACCAAGTTAAGTCTTAAATTATTTTCCTTTCAATTCGACAGTTGTTATTAAACCTTTTTTTTTTTACTTAGTAGTCATCAATGTTGAAAAAATAATTTCATCGCTTACTTACAGTTTTGAACATTTTAATAAAGTTATAATCTTTATTTTCAGAAATAATCTTAAATTCGATTTGCGTGGAATTAAATTTTACTGTTGATTATAGATTTCATTCTGAGAGTACAATCTGTTAATATGGCAATGAATTCTTGCAACGGAAATTCTCTCATGATTTGATGCGTTGCCTGCGGAAAATGAGTTTCCTGTGCAATAATAATTTTTGATGTTCAATACAGGTAAGTACTTTTCAATTTTTTGCTTCTAAAAGTGCTAAATATTCTGCTTTAATAGCAATTTTTTCAAACGCATTGTTATTTTGAACTAAAAGGAATTGGTCTCCAGTCCTTTCTTAAATATGTGTTTTCTTCAAAGTATTTTGGAGGAAGGAATGCTGATGGTTTGTCGTTGGAAACTAAAATATTTTCGTTTTTACCTCTCATTTACCACAAACTATTGATGTGTTATCATCTAAATATCGATTGCTCTATTGTTTTTACTATCACAACCTTACTTTATTCCCGTTTCAGAAAAATCTCCATAGCTTTATATATACCCTTCATTAGAAGTAGGTAGATTTTTTTCTTTAAATAAATACTTTTCTTCCTAAAAGCTATATCAAATTAAAAACATTTTACGGTTGACATTGCAACACTAACGACAAATGCGATAATAAAAATAATTTTTAAATCAGAATATTTATCATCGCTACAAAATCGAGCTTGCCCATAGCAATCCGTACTGATTTTCAAATTTTGACAAATACTTTCTCTAAGTTCGCACTGCAAAATAATTTGAACACTTTTTGCTTTAGGGATACACAAAAATTAATATCGATAATGGTGGAAAACACCAAAAGTCAGGAGCTCAGATACACATTTACCCTCATTGGCAGTAGTTTAACGCCTTTTAAAGAAGTGGCCTATTTTTAATTTTTAGTTTATGAAATACATTTGGTGGTTTATGCATCATGTTATGGATATACAAATTATTATTGAACAGGGAAAAGCTAACTATAAAAGTAAATTTCAAGATACTTCGCTAAGGTGAGTTGTCAAATAGCTGTCTGTCTTAATCCATCTCCAATTACGGGGCATAAGCAAGCTAAATCGAGGACTACAGAATAGAAAGGTGACTACTGATGAAATGTAATGTTAATTAACCATATCATGTCATTGTAAATTAAGCGATACGCACAAGTTATTTAATGTAAAAGAATGTAAAATGTTTTTATTAATTAAATTTCAGTCAAATAATACAACCTCTGACAATAAAGTTCGGTGAATAATCCCGTAACATTAACATAGATGAAATATTAACGAAAATTGCCTTACTGTCCTTCGAAATAGTCACCACTATACATCTGCTATACATGTTCTGGAAACTTTGCAAGAAGTCTTCTTTTGGGATGGAGTTCAAAAGTCTCGTCACGTTTCATTGGATGTCAGAAATATCGTTAAATCTCTTTCCTTTCACAGCGAGTTTGAGTCGGGGGGAAAAGGAAGAAGTCTGGAGGATTAAAATCAGGTGAGAATGGGGGATGTTCAATTGCCCCCCCCTCGTCTTTTTTGCCAGGAACTTTTTGACGATATTGGCTGTATGAAAGTGAGCATTGTCGTAAACAAAAAACCAAAAACCTTGTTGTGCGTACTGGGGTCGTACCCTACGTAGATGTTTCACAAAACCGGTCAAAATTTCAATGTACCTTGCAGCATTCATCGTGCCGCTATCATGCGCACAGTTAATCGACGATCTTTTGTGATTAGCTTACACACCTTCTCAATGTTTTCGTCACTGACGGGGGTCGACGGTTTTTCGAAACGGATGTCGGCAGAAACACTTTCCCGGCCTCCAAGAAAACCACTCGTACACACACTTCAAGGACAGTACTGGATCTTCATAAACACGTACCAGCATCTACACGTACGTTCCATAAGTTACACGTACCGGTCCATAAGTTTCTGTCGGTGTTTTGACAAGCTTAAAATAAAACTTTAAATTGATCTTTTGTTCGTTCATTTTCCTGTTCTCAGCTAAGAACCATCTCATTAAACAATCGCTGATAAAACAAGTCTTACACGGAACTCAAACGACGCTCGACTGAACAACGATGGGGACAGATGGTCAACACCTTCCTCTACACATGTACAGCGTTTTGTTTCGCCAGTGTTGCCAGATCGACCATTTTGACTTCAATCACCGAACTTTCTTGTCAGAGTTTGTATACCTGTCATATCTAAGTGTATACAAGACATTCATTAATTAATTTTGGGGGGAGAAACTCAATATATAATTGGCAAAAAAAATTATTTTATTTAGTAAAGTTTTTTATATGAAATATAGTTTCTGTTTTAATACTCTGACTCTTTGTAAAGGCAAGTTGGATAAAATTGTATGTATCGTGTATTTTGGATTCAAAAGTTAGTGATATTTGTTTTGATACGGCGATCTTTGCGCAGAATTTCCTTTTTAATGCAACAGTGTTATTTATCATTCTCGATTTATAAAGAATCCTTCAGGATATTATTGTTTTAAGCGATCTAAAAAAATGAGTCTTATAATTATAGATATCAGTACATTTTATCTCGACATATTTTATTTTCGGAATCTTTTCAAAATCCGATATCTGATCAAAAGCCTTGACTGAAAAATGAAATATATATTTTCTGTTATTCTTTTTTATCTTTTACTTTTTAATGAAACAAATAAATATAAAATAAATTTATAAAACTTTCAGATCGGTAAAAACTAAAAAACTATGAAAAATAAAAGAGAACTTTTTCCGAATTAATCAAAAATACTTTCTACTCCATAAATCATACTATCGTCTGATATACAGCTATCTCTAATTGAAAATCGATACAAAATCTTGATTTGATAAGAGCTGTAAAACTTCAGAGCTGATATAAAATAACAATAAATTGTCTATATTGATATAAAGTTATAAAATATATAAATTAACGCTTTTGAGAAAAGAAATTTTATCTGTTTAAGGTTTTTCCACTTAGAGGATCATAAATCCCCTCCCCTAAAAAAAGAAATATATGTGTATAATAAAAAAAATCTTTATTTTAAGTTTTTTAAACTTAATGCATATTTGTGATAAAGAAAACAATAGACAGTGTAGCTATTTCTTATTTAGTATTTTTGCCAATTTACGTGGGTAGAAAGCAGACAACGCCTCCAACTATTTGAATAATAAGAGATTTATTAACGAACAAAGACTATCGACACACATAAACAAAGAACAGACAATTTGTAATAGTGCAAATCCCACTCTTTATGATTGAGCTGTACAACGTTCCAGAAATGGTTCCCCAAACAGTACCTCTAGCAAGAGAACTCAATAATAGACCTTTTACAGTCGTCAACGCACACGACTGGAGGCAGAACTCATTTTAAAGATCCTTTATATAGCCTCATGGTAGTTTCTTGAAGGATAGATACTAGTACCTTCTCGATGATTCCTTGGCGATATCATGTTTTTCTCCAAATTTGTCGCCAAGAGTGACAAACTCGCCAATCTGGGGATAATTCTAGTCACATTTTTTTTACTATGATTTTATTTTTCAAGTTCACGCTGGGAAGCAAATTTCTCCTGCAAAATTCAATTGTCTCACAAAAGGAGTATTGCTGCAGGGAAAACAACATACATGGCATGTTTCTATATCAGTTTAACAACACATTTTCATTGGAGCTTTATTTAACATAACTAGAAGCTCTAAATAATTTTCGCGAACACATTAGTAGATCTAGAAAAGATTACATATTATGTTTATAAATTAGATAATCCACATTTTATTGCAACTGTAACTGAATCAATATATAATGGCTGAGATTTGTAGCTAAAATTTCCTCCATTTCCGTATTACGGAAAAATAATAATTTCAAGCTGATTGTAAAAATAGGCTTACTATGTATGTCTGTTTACGAACGCATAATAAAGATATAAATGTCAACGTTTCACAAGAATTTTACATTATTTTCTTTGTCAATTGTTTACATAAACATTCTGTTTTATTTTTAATCCAATAGTGGGCGGTTTAAAATCTCGAAACTTGCTAAAAATATCTATTTTAATTTCCCTGTTGAAAATATTCATTATGTTTGTTGCATTTTTTTAAAAAAAAGCACACAAAACAATTTTGTTTTTCTGCTCAATAAAAAGCAAATGAGCAAATCTAGATTTTAAATATATGGTGCTATTTGCATTTGAAACTGATGTTTAAAATATCTTTCTCTTTAATAATTATTTTTGTATTATATCTAAAAACTCGTCGTTCTATTTATATCTTGGCATTATAATAAGAAAAGAATGCTTGCTTTGAAAAATAATTTACTTCAATATTTATATTGAGAATAATGTTTCAAGAAAAGAAAAATTCTTTTGTAGAATTTTTCTGTCAAAACACATAATAAATATGGCAAAAACTTTCGACAAAGAAATTAAAAACAATATTTTCTTATGTTTTCCTGTAATAAATTGATTGAATGATTGATAACATATGAATTTGTTTACTAAATCGTTATTTGAATATGAAATCTGTGTATTGCTGCTCATTATACGTTTTACTTATAAAATCAAAATATGTTATGAGATTGGAAATAAATGTTTGAAAATTAAAAAAATGTTTAATGCGAAAGACATGTATAACATTTTATTTGAAAATTAAACTTTAATGAGAAAAAGTTTAAGGTATATTTCTGAAGAAAATGGATACAAACTGTGAAATTTAATTATGGACTTATTCAACTAAGTTTGATTTCAAAACTTTCAAATGAAGTTTTAAAAATATTTTTTATTAATTTATAATCTTCGAATGCATACAAATGATGAGAGACTGGGAATACTTTTGTATTTGTCTACATTGTATTACTATGGTTAAAAATAAAGTTATTCGAATACCGTAAAATCTGGCGTATAACACGCACTTTTAACAAAAAAATAAGATCGAAATTTACGAGCGCGCGTTATACGCCGGGCATAAAAATGATAGTTTTAAAAATTAAAAAAAAGGAGACGACTTGTGAAGGTCCCCTTGGACCTCACTTTGAGAACGAGAATAAGTAGGAGTCAGATAAGAGCCAGTAGCCATTTTTATAAATAACTGTCTTTATTTGGTTATCTTATCCAAATAGAATCAAAGACTTATTAACAAATATTTCTAGCCAGTATTATGAGGTTTTTTAAAGGGAATGTCCTTTAAATTAACTTAAATATTTAATGATCCAATTAATTAACAATTAGAATATCGATCACGCAGAGATTACCACGATAAGAGATCCCAGATTTATATTTAATAATGTTCCTATTGAACATTTAACTTTAATCTCACTCCTAATATAAACGTTTAATGAGACTTCAAATATAAACCAATATTTACCACACAATCTCAACTCTTCTTGAGATTAAATTATCCACCAAGAAATCTTCAATTATAAATTTCTAATTTCACTATTATACCTTTCTGCTTCAATCTCTCTCTCCTACTGCTCTAACTTTACTATTCCGTTTGACTTAAATACTTTATCTAATCTGCATAACAAGGAATCCTGTCCTCTCTTTGGAGCTGATTGGAAATAGGTAGGGAATTAAATTTCCCTAAAAAAGACGACTCAGAAGGTTAGTGATAAAGTTCCGTATAGATTTGTCACAGACTGTAAAAAAAATTAAACTTCTACATATATCTAAATACTATTTATTTATGAAACACCGCGTATGAGCTTAAAGTGTTGTGGTTCTAAAGCATAGTATTTTTTTCTAATGCTTGGAATAATTCCTCAAATAAATTACTTTAAAGCATAAGAACATTCCATGTGTATTCAGGTTCCTTCCTAAAAAAAGGGGGTACGCGTCATGAATCGTGGAATAATACCCCGAATAAATGATTTCAAAACATAGGAGCATTGCGCCCGTACATTTATGGTTTCACCGTAAAAAACAGGGTGTACGCGTAATACTGTGGATATACCCAAAAATAAAAAATTGCAGCTTAAAAGTATAGGTGCGCGTTATACGCCGTGTACGTTTACGGTATATTACTTTTTAAAGGCTACTATTACATCATCTATGAATTGAATATGTTGGAAATATGAATATTTATGATAAATTCTTAAATAATAGCAAGCCACTAATCAACAAGTAAGAGTCTAGTCATTATAATTTAAATTTCCTTATACAGGTAACTATCAATAAGATTAATTGGGTATTTTTAATCTATACAGTATGTAAAGAGACTTTTTAATTATTTTTTCGGAATTTTTTTTTAATATATACATATATATGCTACTGAATCGATCAAAAACCAGCTGCTAAGTTTTTACTTTTACAGTAATTTTTATCGCAACTACTAATTAAAAATAGTTAAGAATTTTTTGTAACTGTTTGTATTGTTCCTATAATTTGTGAACTTTGAAACATGTCATCGATAAAGTGTTATAAATATGTATATCTTCATGTAAGTAAATACATTGTATTTACTGTAAATTTATTATTTTATTAATTAGTTGAAATATTATGTCTAAGTGAAAAGAAAATTAATAATTACGGTCGAACCTCTATATAACGAACCTCTGTATTGTGAATTTTTCTATATAGCAAACTTTCCTGGAACCTTGAACATTTCACGATTTTCTACGTAAAATAACCTCTCTATAGCGAGGTGCATTTTCTATATAACGAACTTTTTCTTTTGTGATTCAATTTTTGTTCTCTCTTTTTTAAAGTATTTCTGAAAATTTTCACGTTATTCTCTCTTTAACACATTTTATGGTGTTCATAAATCTTGAACTGGTTTTATTATATCCTAACTCGCCGAGAATAGAGTTCTGGAACTTTCATCCAAGAAGTGCTACCTTTAACCCCCATTGCCCAGTTTACTAGAAACATCTTCGATATCTTCTTTCACCCTCAGTGGAGTTGACTCGTTTCCCCGTGTTCTAATTATAAAATAATGTATGTTTAACAGTCATTTTTGTTGGAACATAACAATTTATACTTTAAGTCGTAATTGCGGAGTATGGATTCTATGTATGATAAATAAGTGATTAAAAAGTACCTACGGTCTCCATTCTATTTATTGGGAGATGAAGTTAATATATAAAATGAATTTAATGAAAAACGTTGATCAGAGCTGGAGAAGAAAAGAATTTTATGATACTTCAGAATAAATTATTCGAACAACAAAAAACTCATATTTAAATGCGCGATAAAAGGAATATATATTTAAACTTATAAATAAAAAACTAAATCTTTTCTAAGACAATCGAAACATACCTATTTATAGCTGAATTATGGTAGTAAACATCACATAAAGAGTAATATATATTGTAATAAATTATTGCAGTGCGTGTTAAACACAATGGAAACTTTTATGTATAGTCCTCCTTACCAATTCAAAAAAGGGAATTGCATTCTTAGTTATGTGTATTGTTCTTGCAGTTTGATTATTAAAATATTGCTTTAATGTTAATATATAATCCGTACATTATTTTCGCATTGAAATCTATTTTTTATTCTTAAGCAATTCTTTACTTTAATTTAAATTGAAGGGTTATTAAATATGAATTTAAATACATCACAGGGAAGAAGTCGTCACTTTTATAAGCTAATGAAATACAGTTGAACCTCCATATAACGAACCTCTGTATTGCGAATATTTCTACATAGCAAACTTTTTCCTGGAACCTTAAACATTTCACGATTTTCTACGTAAAATAACCTCTCTATAGCGAGGTGCATTTTCTATATAATGAACTTTTTCTTTTGTGATTCAATTTTTTTGTCCCTATTTTTAACGTATTTCTGAACACATTTCAAGTTATTCTCTCTTTAACACATTTTATGGTGTGTTCATAAATCTTGAACTGGTTTTGTTACATCCTAACTCGCCGAGAGCAACAGAGTTCTGGACGTTTCATCCAAGAAATGCAAACTTTAACCCCCATTGTCCAGTTCATTAGAAACATCTTCGATATTCCCTTTCACCCTCAGTAGAGTTGGCCGTGTCCCCGAGTTTTAGTTATAAAATAATGTATGTTTGATATTACTTGTATGCTTTAGATTAGAAAATGTCTTTAAAATTCGTTAATTTTAATGTAAAATTATTTTCTTAATGTGGAAAATACAGTGTATTCTTCGACATTCTTTTTTCTGGTTTTCCTTGCAGTTTTTCTTTCTTTAGTTTTCTTTATTTCTGATGGGTAAGATATATAAAATAAACATATATTAATTTAAGGAAGGTGGGAATAATTACTTTCTTAAATATGTAGTGTGTTTATGAATTTAAAATTTGTTTTATGTGGTTTATAAAGTATATTAGATGAACCTCTGTATAACGAATTTTCCGTATAACGAACTTTTTTTCCGGGATTTAGAGACTTCTTTAAATAGAGGTTCGACTGTATTTTGAAAATATGAAACTACACAGGGTGTTTTTATTCACTAAATTATTACTATAAATAACATAATTACGATCATTCTTAAGCATTATTGTTAATTTATTTACTTGTTAAATGAAACACTAACTATACATTTAGTAAAAACAGTAAATTATTTCGTGAGGAAAAGGACTGAATATGGAAAATATGTGTAAGAAAAAGTTTCTATATATTTTTCCCGGATGACATTTATTCTTATAAAACCTCAAATGATCAAATATATCTCCAGATGAATAATACACTCAGAAACATTGAAAATAGCGACCCAAGAAGGAAGCTAAGTACAATCGCGAAACTTTGTAAATAAGTACAGCGTAATGTGATATGCAAATGATCCAAGTTTTGTGCCAATACGCATGATCATACACGCCGAGGTGACGCTACAATCAGGAAGAGGGTGCTATATAAGCCAGCGCAAATTCGAAGAATCATAAACGTGACGATTACCCTCCGATTGTAGGAAGACTTTGGTAAGCGAAACATGCCAGGTAAACGTGCTAAAAGACATTTCTCACAGTTAAGCAAGTTTGAGAGAGGCCTGATCATCGGGATGAAAACTGCAGGCTGGTCGACGCGCAGTGTTGCGGGCTAGGTGGGCCGTTAGAAATTGTTGGGAGCAGTGGACACGAGAAGGTACCCACGCGCGAAAAAACGGGTCTGGATCGAACAGGAAGACCACGATGAGAGAGGATCGAAGGATCGTGCGGCAAGCACTTGTGGACCCCACAGTGACTCGTTCAACGATACGAGCAGACGTGGGCGTAGAAATAGTTCCACAAAAAATTTCCAGATACCTTGCAAAAGCATATCTTAAATCCAAGCACCCTTTCCGTGCACTCCTTTTAACTCCGGAACATTGACAACTGCGTCTACAGTGGTGCCAAGCCAGATCAATGTGGAATGTCACAGATTGGCAAAAGGTTGTGTTAAGTGATGAATCCCGGTTTGTTTTGGGGACAGATGATAACCGTGTACGGGTGTGGAGACGCCCTGGTGAGCGGTACAATTCCCCCACACTGTTCTACGTCACACTGCCCGCACAGCTGCTGTAATGGTCTGGGGGCCATAGCCTATGATAGCCGGTCCACTTTAATTGTGATGCATGGAACCTTAACGGGCCAACGTTACGTTGATGATATTCTTCGACCCCGTGTAGGACCTTTCCTAAATGGTCTCCCAGGGGTAATTTTCCAGCAAGATAATGCTCGTTCGCATACAGCAAGAGTTGCTCAAGACTTCCTACGTCATTTTCAGATTCTTCCATGGCCGGCCCGCTCCCCCGATTTGTCCCCTGTAGAGCACGTGTGGGATCAGCTAAAACGGCAGATGCTATCTTGTCACTCTGTACATGATTTAGAGTTGGCTGTTCAAGATTTGTGGCCCATCTGCCTCAGGACAACATAAAGTGTCTAATCAACTCAATGCCGGACCGTGTGGCAGCATGTATTGCAGCTGGAGGTGGTCCAACGCGCTATTGAAGTTGCCCAGTATTTGTGTCGTATCACACCCTGCATTTTTTTAATTGTCTTGTTTGTGAGATCAAGTGAATCTCTCATCTGTATCATTATGTGTATTAAATTTCATTTCAATCCGATGCTTTCTTCTTGGGTCGCTATTTTCAATGTTACTGAGTGTATCTCGAAAATTTACAAAAATTAATTAAATATTTTCAACCAGCATCGATCACAAAGTACAGTTCTTTTCTCCGACTTAAGTAATATATTCCTGTCCAAAAAAATACGTCTCGAGAACTGATAGGACAATTCAGTCATAAATGAAATTAGATTTCTGAATGTTTGTATAAATGTGGTTATTGTAGGAAGATTCGAACCGGGCACCTTCCGCTCTGAACGCGAGTACTTTATCGATCACGCCAAAACGATCGTCTTCGCGTGATGCTTAGTACTGGTTTATTTAGATACCGCTACAGTTATCATTTCCATCTCTCCCTCTAGAACTTCTAAAAATAGCCCATCTAATATTTAAAGAATTCAATTCTTTTATACGAATTACAAATTTTGTACTGATTCTGCTTTTTTTGTGAAAAAATGAGTTTGAAATTCTTTAGACCTATAAGTGAGAAAATGTGTAATCTTTTGAATAATTTCAGATTAGAACTGTCAGCATATTTTCGCGATAATTTTTTTCCCCTCTATCAAATAGAAAAAATTATTTTCAACTTAAATCAAACCATAGTAAATTTGGTACTTATATATACATATTATACCGTCGACCGATTTTACCAAATCGAAAGACGTCGCCAATTCAAAAAATGTCACCAGCAACAATCATCGTTGTTATTATATTTGAACATGCACGGGAACGGCTCTCTTTGGCTACTTATCAGTGCATTTGGCGACGTTTTTTGATTTGATGAAATTAGTCGACGATATAATACTTACATACCGTAAATTTTAATCCTTTTTTTCATTTGGACTATGTAAAAATCTACTTTGATATTATTTTATAATTATCTGATTATCATTGAAATAAATTAGGATGAATAATTTAACCATTTAACGTAATTTGCACTTTTGCCATTTATGATTACTTGAAGTAAAAAATGAAGAAATTAATCTAGAAAATGAACTGTAGCGTTTTTGAAAATAATGTTTATTTTAAATGCATTTAAATAAACTTCTTTAGTACAATCACATTATGTTATAGATAAATTAATATTTTATTTTATGTTTTATCGCTTACGAAACGGTTTTCTGGTTGAAACACATTCTTCACAATTTACATTAGTTAAACTGTTTCGATACAAGCCATATAGAAATATCATATCACAAAAACCAAGAAATTCATCACACTTTTTCAATTAACGAAAATAGTTAATTTGCTTAAAAACATGTAAATTAAACACCTATTCACATTCTGATTAATTTATACAATTAAATACTACTACTACAAATCTGAAATTATGCTGTCTATCGAATATAACGATCTGCTCTTCATTGTTTCTAATCATTTTTCGACATGTGAGTACATACCACAATATTCCCGATAATATTATCTTGTACTTGCACGTTTAGTTCAATATACATACTATTATATGGCTAGAAAATATCATGCTTATCCAAACGTCAACTAATTCGTACATGTATGTGTAAGTACAGCATTCACTCCGATAACGATTATATCGATAATTTAATAGTTAAGGATTATGACGTATAAGCGCATCCTGAATCGGTTGATTAATTAAGCTAAATTATAGTTGAAATCCAATAATGTATGGTACTCGTACAAGCGAATCATATCAGCATTAATTTGTACTGCACAGCTAAGCGTGATGTTAAAAACAGAAATGTAGTAATGGAGATATTAAGGCTATAGTGTATGTCATTATTGAATCATGCATCTTATGAGCTGCATTTTAAATATATACTCTTAATAATTAGTATATACAGTGAAAATCGTTTAAGACGAAACTGAGGGGGGACTGAAGTATATTTTCGTATTAAAAGAATTTCGTGTAAAAGGATATTGAAAAAAAAACATATGTTCAACAAAATTAAGTTTATTAGAGTACATTTTATTTACATGGATATGTATACATGTTTGCATTTAATAAAAATAAATGAAGCAAAAACATTCACAGAAATTTAATGAAATTTAATACAAAATTTTTCTCAAGTTTTTAGAAAAACAAAACGTTTATTGTGTTTTTGGAAAATAATCTGTTATATAGCATCAAATTGTTTGATGTCGTCCATGTTTTGTTCGTTTCATCATTGAAATGTGCTTCTAATTAACTGCGCAAGGAAGTATATTGTTCATTTTACTTTCGTCGTCGGAATCTGCATCAGTGGTACTTTCTGAGTTTTGAACAAACTCCAAAATGTCTTTGAGTGCCATAATTGGGACTGTACATACTTTATCATTTTTTACTGCGACGAATTTTTCCGATGATAAATAGGACAGTCCAATATTTCAGAAACTTTCTCAAACATTTCATTAATTAACTGGTGTTTTCAGTATTTTACTCATTCCCAGGAGGTAAATCTTTTCGTGTTAAGAGTAAAAACTGCATGAAAATACATAGTAGCTCATTGAGACTGTGGTATTATTTCGTGTTAACCGATATTTCGTCTTGAGCATTTTCGCGTTAAATGTATATATTTCACAGTTATTCGAAACTAATTTTTTTTTCTGTCTTGAATTTATCGAATTTTGTATTGTAGGAAAGTTTTAACCTTAATCAAAGTATACGGCTGCATGTATGAAATGGATATATAATTTTAATCTGAGGATTTAATTTAAGAGGATAACCTGTGTAAACAAAAGATTTCGAACACAAAAGTCAACATTTTAAGAAATTTATTCGATTATTGTATATATAGTGAATACAGGCAAAAAAACTGTTGCCAGATTATTGAATGCCGCTCTATTCAAATAAACAGATAAAATAAATGCAAATTAAGCCACGCGAGAGTTAAATATATTTACATACATAAAAAACAAAAATTCTAAATGCTTTTATTTAACTTCATAATCAAACAGGATATATGTAACAAATACACGTTTTCTCGTAAATTAAGGGTGTTTGGTACATTTTGACGAAATATGGATCTTACGCCCTTAAGAAACCCAACCGATCATTGTCATAACTCCATCATGTAAGAATTTTGACGCTTAAAACCTTTTAAATATGCAACAGTCCCTATTATTTCAACTTTGGTGGAATCAGAATTCAAATCTCTTTGATTTGAATATATCACGAAAACCTTTACCACTAAAATATCGAGACCTCCCATGACTTTTTAATTGTTTGCATTAAAATATTCAAAACGCGAAATACTAAATGTATATTAAATTGAGAAAAAATGGATCAATTAAAACGTAAATGAGTTGTGTGCTAAATTAGGTTGCACTAAGGGCTCTTTTTTAAGTCCAATTCTGTAAATTAGGTGAAGTCAGCCTTAAAAATAATGAAACAAAAAGTAAAGCAAATAAATTAGTTTTCACTTTTCGGTACTTTGTTTGCTAATTCGAAAATATATTTTAATTTAGCCTATGTATAATTTAAGAATAAATTTGAGTTTTCCTGTATTTATTTTCTCTGACCTCGAGTTCAATGCTGCAAAACGCGTCTTTTTTTCCGCCTGTTAACAGAAATACATTAAAAAACGTTCATTATAGGGAGTTTCGAGAGATGAAGGGATCTCATTGTTCCGAATTCACATGTCAGAACATTTCTTAAAACAATACGGCATTAGAACACATTTACCCTTTCCTTGTTAGCCTAGTTAAAAAAGAAAATAAACAATTGGCGTGTGTTGTTGGCGGTACTTTTTAGAGCCACGGAAAAGCAAACGTAAGTTAAAAGGAATACAAAACGTGTGTATATATATATGAACGTTTACACAAATGTAATTTTTAAATGTAGACGATATGCGGACGTTAAAAAACCACCTACGTCGGAAACTTGATTTAAAGCAGGAAAAGTGTATGTTGCAAATAAAGGGGAAATGGTTGAAAACCTTAGGGGGTAACGGCTTTAATACTTCCTTTTAGTTATATTTAACATGTTGTAAATGCTTACAAAGTTACTTTAGTGATAATACGAGAGTATTTTCTTGGCGATCCTGAACCGTAACTAAGTGACCTTTTATTTTAAGTTTAAAATAATAATGTAATGGCTATATAAATTGCCGGATATATCAATGTCTCGTAGTGGGCTACGTTTGTGACAAGAGTCAAAGGTGATGTCCTTTACGAACACCCAAAATTGTTCAGTGTTTAGATTGAAATATACAAAACTCAAACAAGTTTTCGTGGGCGATCGGTTAAACTACACCTAAAATGTCTCTATTGCAAAGCATTTTTAGTCACTGTCTTTGTTTTTTCGACTTAAATTATTCTAAGACAAAATACCAAGTGTGCCCTTATCTCTAGCACTTGCATTTTTAAAGAAATACGATTTAAAGAACATTACCAAAACAATGTTATGTAGTTTTCTCGAACGTATTCCTGAATTGAACACCAGACTATTAGTAACGAACTTCATAATTGTGAACTACAATCAAGCCAGTTATGCTTTGTCAATGTTTTTTTTTAAACAAGTGAAATAAAAATAAAAAAAAAAACCAAGTCAATTCCTACTTAGATTAACAAAGAAAATTTTTATTTAACTACTTTTTATTAAATAGTTACAAAATTATTATAAATATGCATATACATAGGACAGAATCACAACATTAAGTGGGCATTAATTTTTATTCAATTCCTACTATTAGGTCACACACTCTAAATATTTATTTCTTTATTTATCTTGGTGGAATTTTTAATCGTTAATAAAATACACTTTAAAGGGCTCAATTGAGCTTAAATTTTATATACATGTTTATTTTGGATGACAATACAATAATTTGATTATAATTAATAAAAAATAATTGTTTAAAATTAATTATTTAAGGAATTACAAATACAGCCACGTTGGTATCATTTTTTAGCGCCTTAGCGATCCTTTTGGCGACTTGTGTCCAAACTTGGAAATGTTTTTTTTCTTACATTTTAAAGCATTCCGTTGAACGGAAATTTTATATACACGATTGTTTTGGATGACAATACGATGCTTTAATGATAATTGATAAAAATTAATTACCACTTAATGTTGTGATTCTGTCATATTTATATACATATTTATATTAATTGTAACTATTTAATAAAAAGTAGCTAAAATAAAATTTTTCTTTGTTGATCTAAGTAGGAATAGACTTAAGAAAAATTTTTATATTACTTGTTTTTTTAAAGAAAAGGTAACATATAAATTACTTAATCTCAGTTCTAGTAATATGAACTTTCCATTTATATGTATGCGACTTGCAAAATCAAAAAGGTTAGATTACTTTCAACGAATCCGACGTCAAATGACAGTTTCTTTCAAAGACGCTAGTAATCTTGCAATCTTTTTGATCTATTACTCAAAATAAGAATTTTTGTTTTTTGTTTTAAGACGAAAAAATAAATGAAACTTAAGTTCGAGGTTACCAAATATCAATTCTTTAGGTCTAATAGCTTGCTAATGCTTTGAAAAAATCTCTTCAAGCGAAAACAGACTAATTTCTAAGGACTCTTGTATAAATGGGAACTGTAAATAGTTATCTGATTCGAACATATACATTCAGGTACAGTGAACATCGTTTAACACGGAATTGAGGGGACTGAAATATGTTTTCGTGTTATAAAAAATCCGTGTTAAAAGATATTGCAAAAAAAAAAAAATTCCAACAAAATTAAGTTTATTAGAGTATATTTTTTATTTAAATATGTATATGTATATCTGCATGTAATTAATAAAGATCAATTAAACAAAATCATTCACAAGGCCTAATTGAAACTTAGTGAAAAACTTTTAAGTATTTTGAAAAACAAAACATTTATTGAGTTTTGGGAAAATGATCTGGCATTTTTCTTTGCATAGTCTTTTTTCATCATCAAATTGTTCGATGTTCATTATATTATTCCTTTCACCTTTGCAATGTGCGTCTAAATAATTGCGTATACTTTTCATGATGTTCCTCATTTCGGATGACGTGGGAACAGGAGCTGCATTAGTCATTTCATTTTCATCATCGGAATCTGCATCAATGATATTTTTCAAGTTTTTATCAAACTACAAAATGTCTTTGTCTGCCATAACTTATGATCATCTACTGCAGGGGTGTCCAACACGCGGCCCACCAGTACGTACGATGCGGCCCGCCGCCTCTTTTTAAAAAATTTCTAAATATCAGTTTCTAAAGTTTTTTCATTTTGAAATTTATTTGAGGGGAAATTTATATGTATATATATATACAATTTATTTGTCTGTTACCTGTTCTTGTTTTAAAATAAATCTTTTTGGATAATAGAAATGTCCTTTAGGTTAAAATAGATTTATATTTTATCAAACAGTTACATTTTATTTTACTATAGTAAATTACTTTTTTAATATATTTCGAATTGCATTATGCATATCCTTTACTATGGATGGTACATGATTTTCTGTGTGTGCGACTTTCATTTCTCCTCCTTTTCTGTTTGGAGTGCGAAAAAAGCAAAAGGCAGTCAGAGTTGTTTTTTTAAAGTTTAAAAATATATATATTCAGGACCGTGAAGATAAAGGACAATGTATACTTAATCGTTTGCGAATGACAGCACTATCAAATTTCAACAATGAGTAACGAAAGATCAATTCAATAGGAACACTGTAATTTTCAAGAAAATGGTAACTGTAATATTTTAAGCATTTTTTGGTCATTGCATTGTTATATTATACAAACATTATTTTATTATCTATGTCTGTATACATGAAAAATAATGAAAACAATAATAATAATTCATTCTGTTTTAAATTTTCACTCCAATAAATGCTTTTTTTTTTGTTTCCAAATCTGATATAAAGATACATATTTTTATGTGCGGCCCGCGAGATTGTAATGTTTTTCCGAAGTGGCCCGCAAGGTCATTTGGGTTGGACACCCCTGATCTACTGCAATGAATTCTTCCTCTGAGACAGCCGGACAGTCGAATCCGGCTGGTGTTTTCCGTATTTTGTTCATTCCCAGAAAGGAAATCTTTTCGCGTTAAGCGATTTTTGTTCTGTGTTAGGAGAAAAAATGCATGAAAATACATAGTAGTTTGTTGATACTGCGGTACTTCGTGTTAACCGATATTTCGTCTTAAGCGTTTTCTCGTTAAACGTATTTCATTGCATAATTAAGAACAATTTTACACCTCCACGTGGTGCACCTTGGATCATGCTAAATATGCTACTAAGGTGTAATAAAGCGCACTTTTACTCATACACAGAAGCTTCTATTCACTTATGCGCTTTACTGTAACGCTCGTCTAGCCGCACTATTCAGAGCTCTAGTGTTTCAGTGTTCCAGCCATTGGAACACCCACAGGACCAAAATGGTACGTGCAATTCTTACAAAAATTTACCTGTGGTCCTTTAGGCCTAAATAGATAGTTCTTTCCCCTACTACTTTTTTTTGTTGAAATTCCGACTTTGATGGTGTAACACAAAGGGTTAATCTCCCTAGGGAATCGATTTCCACAAAACCCATTCTTAGTGGATCTCTACTTAACAAAAGAAACATGCTTGTCAAATTTCAATTCTGTAGGTCTAATAATCCAAAAAAGGTGATTTTTGCCTATAACTTCTCCTTAACCTCACACAACTCCCTTAAGAGTCGATTTCCACGAAACCCGCTCTTAATGGATCTCTTCGCAACAAAAGAAATATGCTTGCTAAATTCAAGTCTGTATATCTGATAGTCCAAAAAAGGTAATTTTCCTTTCGAACGAACCTTTAATCCCTCACAGACTTCTTTGGAATCGTTTTCCACAATAATTGCTCTTATTTTATTTCTTCCCAATAGAAGAAACATCCTTGCAAAATTTCAAGTCTGTAGTTCTAATAGTTCCAGAGATCCCACGATGAGTGAGTGAATGAGAGGCGCTTTTCTCCTACATTTATATAAGCGAGCATATTTAAAATTTCCTTTAATATCAGAACTTAAAACTTATTTTTGTTACTTAAATTTTTCTTTCCCATTTAATTAAAATAACGTATAGATAAATAAATATAAATATTAGTATTAATTTAATAATTGTGAATTTTTTATGTTTATTTTCAGTTACTTCTTGTTTTTAGTAAGCGTACAAGTTTAGGGTATAAATATTGATACTGTTTTCCTGGTAAACGATAACAACTTTTGCAAAAACATTTCAATTTTTGTTACCTTAAAGGCGTAATTATTTAATAGATTATTAAAAATATATGACAAAGTTTTGAAAATATTTCCCCTTTCAAACATGTCGAATCACTTAAAAAAATTTCCTGTACATTTCCATTAAATCCATAAAGCTTTCGGAAACAACAATAAACATCTTTAGGGCGTCTTCAACAATCCTGAATGAAATCCTTCATAAATGATATATTCAACATATAATTTTGAGATTTTAATTTAAACCGAAGTATAAAATATTGGAAAAATCTCGTTCCCCTTCGCAATACCTTACTGTTTAATATCGAGAGAAGAATATAGTAATAGAGATCGTAAATATTATGAGAAATATTATGGTCAATATTTGACGTCATAAGTGACGTCAAAGTTCATAAAAGTGAAATATTTCATGCTTTAATAAACGTTGGAAGAGATAGATGCGGATGCGTTTTCGATTTTATGTGAACTTTTAAATTAAAACGAGTTTTATAGAAACATACTTGTATCGAGCACTTGTCATGTTCTCTAAGGCAAATAGGTTGCCTAGAATTTCAAAATACCTTTATTTTCAATGACAATACTTTAATATGAATCTATTTCGTGAAGAACAAAACTTTCAATAAAAATTGTTAAAGAATGACGTTCCGTCAAATTTTGTTTATTACTTACTGACAGATGTTACAAAATTTTGAAAGCAAAAAGAGTTTTATTTGGTCAATAACATACGAATGCATCGTTATTATTGTTATTCTTGGAAGGGTTATTAGTTATCATAATCGCGCGCGAAAGGGGTTTTTTAAAAAAAAACAACATTTTTTTTCTCTCGATAGTCTTCGAATTGTGATAAAATCATTTTAATATGTAAATTTATAGGAGAAATGTTGCTAATAAATGTAATTTTTATATAAAACTGTACCCAAATGAATGTCTCAACCACACTTTTAGCACTAAATTTGAATTTTTATTTTTAAAAAGTAAGCCTAATATATATATATATATATATATATATATATATATATATATATATATATATATATATATATATATATGTGTGTGTGTGTGTGTGTGTTTTCGTTAACAAAATCTTGAATTCTTAATTATTTATTTTGTTTTAAAAAAATGTTTGGCTTGAAATCCTCAATTCTACAATCTTTTCAATTTTTAGTTTCGAAAATTGAACATACTTAAAAATTTTTGAATGGCAACAGCTCTTCGAAAAATAATTTTGTCTTAATTATCGGCTACTCGCCCAAATTTATGTCTGAATTATTGAGAAATATGTATTTGTGATTTTAATTTTAGGCACATGTACACATAAAATGAACCTAATATAATATTTAGATGAAATAAAATGGCAATATAAGTTGATCAAATTCAGAAAATAAACTCTATAAAATACTACATTTAATCATTTTAATTAAACATCATTTGAATTTTAGGGATTTTCAAATTCTTCATGCTTATATTTAATATTCTGACTTTGTGAATTCAATACATTCATATATCAAAACTAAAAATTTAATGTCTGTACATAATCATGTGTTTCAAATGTGGTTTTAGCATATTAAAAGCTCATACCTGAGAGTTTGAAATAATTTAAATGAGTTCAAATTTTTGCTCTTATGAAACCATTGTTAATTCAAAGCTAAACCAAATCACAAGACCCGCAGTTTTAACCAATGCAGTTCTTTGTTTTTCACTTTTAGTATTACATGTATAGTGAAAAAAGTGGAATTGCAACACCTTAAGAAATGTGCTTGGCTTACTGAAAATTATTAAGGTATCCTACTACGTTCGGAACCGTGCTTTTGCAAAAGAGAATAAATAAATAATACTTCAGATATTTAGTGTCACTTAGATTAGAAAACGTATATAAAATTGTTTTAAGAATATTATAACAATAAAAAATTATTCAAGTAAAATACTTTGAGAAAAAATGAACGTAGAATGAAAAAAATTTCAAAAAATTCTCCTTTCATGAAAAATGCTTCTACAATATTATAATAATATCTTGCCTGTATAAAGCTCAGATCTCTCTACAGAGGCTCAACTAGAATTTTTGAAATATATAACTTAGAAGTACATTTATCTATATTTTACTTATTATTATAGAACCATTTTTTATAAAAGGAGAACATTTTGAAAAAAGGTTATTCTAAGTTAATTTTTTGCCAAAATATTGTATTTAAATAATCTTTTTTTTTGTCATAATGAGGAAAAAAGCGTATAAATGGATAATTTTCGTAATATTTAGTGTCACTTAGATTAGAATACATGTATAAAATTGTTTTAAGGACATTTTGCCAAAAAAAAAAAATTAATTAAAATACAATATTTTGGCAAAAAAATTAACTTAGAATAACCTTTTTTTCAAAAAGTTCTCCTTTTATGAAAAATGCTTCTAAAATAATAATATTTTGCTTATATTAAGTAAAGACTTCTCCAGAGAGTCTGAACTATATTTTTTTTAAAAAAAAAATTCACATTATTTTCACAGTTACAACCCATTGAAATAATTATTGGCGTTTTTTTCTTAAAATTTCTTCCCTCTGTTGTCGTAAAACATGTATAAACCCACTTCGAAGTTATATATTTCAAAAATTCTAGTTGAGCCTCTGCACAGAGGTCTGAGCTATATACGTGCAAAATATTATTATAATAGAAGCATTTTTCATAAAAGGAGAATATTTTGAAAGTTGGTCATTCTATGTTCATTTTTTGTCAAAATATAGTATTTAAATTATTTTTTATTGAAATAATATTCTTAAAACAATTTTATTTACATTTTCAAATTTAAGTGACACTAAATATCATAAATATTATCCATTTATACGCTTTTACAAAATCACGGTTCCGACCGTAGTCGGATACCTTAAAGGGTAACAGCAAAAAACGTATGCAAATGATTAAATGCGTGTTCTCATCCAGGTATATGATATGCAATACTTGGCTATAAATACTAGTATTCTGCTCAGTCCGTATATGATATATCAGGGATGGATTGTAGCATCGGCACAATTTCAGGAGCGTAAAATATATAAGAGTTACCCAATTGAAAAGTGGACATTTGCGACTGCGTCAGAATGAAAAATACTATAGCAGAGCAACCAAACAAGGACACGAAAGACGGTAGAAAGTCTACACTGCTACGATGTTTAATAGTGAAATCTGTTAGTAGTACAGGAAATGAATCGAAAGTAAAGTTGTACCATGAAAGGATGCGTCCAGATAGGAACAAAGTGCAGTAGTACGGTTTCTGACTGCAGAAGGTGAGTTTAATGCGGACATCTATTAATGAATAGTGGCAGTCTATGGCAAAGACTGTTTAGTTCGAACATCTTGGGACAGTTGACGCAAAAGTTTTCGAGAATAAGACATCTGATCTCCATAACAGTGGCTGCTCACATGTCCCCTGTGAAACCTATGCATATGTTAGAACGCCCACCATACAGTCCGGGTTTGTCACTCTGTAACTTTTAGGCCTTTAGACCACTTAAGGCAGTATTACGTTTCTATTTGGGCGATAAATTGAAGGAAACTGGGCAGAACTTCCTCAAGAATTAACCACGTTCTTTCTAGAGTGAAGACATAGACCTGCTGTCGAAACGATAGACCCCCACAATGATTTCTTTTGATTTCCAATAAAATCATTCTTTTTATTGTGATTGTCCATTTTTCATATGTGCAACTCTTATACTTCGGAAACGTTAGTGAACTGAATACTAGTATTTATAGTAAACGGAACGAGCCCATATCCAAAAGCTGCATGACTCGATTTGTCGATGCCCCCATTGCCAGTCGTGTCGAACGGGATGCGAGTGCAATTCAGTTACTTGTGGTAAGATGAACCCAGGATCATCTGAGAATATAGCTCAGAACCAGTGAATTGCATAAGTGCACAATACATAGTTCTCACAAGAAGACTGTCTAAAATCTTGATCTATTTGCCGCTGTTGCGATGTTTAAATCCACCTGCCATCATCAAAAGGTCCGTCGATCCATCAAGCCATCTAAACATTACCACCACTGTAACAATGAATGATGTTGATTTTGCTTATGCAGGAATGACAGTCGTGGACGGGTGTGACAGCTTCTCGGGGAATGTCACTTGATCCTCCCCCACATCGCCAAGGGCCACAACAGATCCACTCTAGGCTTTAATCATAGTTTGGGGGGTGGCGTCATGTTCGGATAACGAACACTCTTTGTGCACAGTGCCAGCATTTTTCATAAGACCGTCACGTTACAAGTACACAAGTTATTTTGCTTGTGGTTCTGCCATTTGTGCTTGCCCTCCTTGTGATGTTGTTCCAAAATAATGCTTAAAATACTTACAAACTCTCAAGAGTATGAATAGAAATAACATCTTTCCGCTGCCAGTACTCTCAACCGATATCTCTCCCTTCGAACATGTGTGTACCGTTATCGAACTAGAGGTGCACCTGGCTCTACTGAAACATATCCTAGAAGAATTGAGAATTGCTGTGGATTCGGCTTCATAAGAAATATCTCTAGATATAATTGATGGCCTCATTCACAATATGCTTCGCTGTTTAGAGGTATGTATAGCTCTGTCATACATTGCAGTGCACCTGGCTCTACTGAAATATATCCTAGAAGAATTGAGAATTGCTGCGGATTCGGCTTCACAAGGAATTCATTGATAGCCTCATTCACAATATGCTTTGCCGTTTAGAGGCATGTATAGCTCTGTCATACATTGAATACTTTCTAAACACTTATCTACAAATATTTGTTTTTGTTTTTTTAATTATTTGGGGGTAGGAGAATTACCTCAACTGCGGTCCTGGTTTTCTCACATGACACGTGTCATATGAACTTCATAGTGGAAGGAATTGTAAATGGGACTGGAGGAAGAAATCATGAATTACCGTTATGTCAGAGGGGGGGAAATGCTGAAACTATGTTTTAAATAATAAAAATTTCATATAAACCTATTAAAGCAATTAACAATCTCAAAAGTAGCCATTTAAAAAATTATTAAAAACGCGATTTTTTTATAAAGTGTATCAAAAACTTATCTGCTTAGAAAAATTTATTCCATAAAATTAACTTCTAGAAAGTAATAAACATCATTATTTATTTATTTATCCAACGCCCTTGCTTGGCTTCTTGACCATTTAATGCCGAGCCTTCCAGTACCGACTGATGTCGACATCAGTCGAGTATTCATCGTGTCCAGTGCATTCGAGCTGGTGGTCGCCACTCACCCTGTCATGACTTCAGAACGGAGAGGCCTCGTTAGCAGACAGGCTAAGCCAGTGGAGGTATATTCCCCAAAAAGTTATGTCCGGTGATTAGGCGAAATGGTCAATAGATGCCTCAGGATAGGACCCCCAGTGACCAGGGTTTCCCATGGCTTTCCAAGGCTCTTGGTTCCTTGGGTCATGGCAGTACATTTGTCAATGTATGGGGATGTAATGCTCTTTGGTATTCTAAGGGTCAAGGGGACTCCCAGTTGAGATGACTCGGCTCCCTGCTTGGCTTTTTGGTCGGCTCTGACATTGCCGGGAATCCTAACGTGACTTCGAACCCACTATAAAAGCACGGTCCAGCCATATAAGATGAGCTCCACAATTTTAGTTCGGCACTGAATTATGTTAGGGAAGTCCGTTGGTAGGTTACTGCTTTAAGGCCGTATCACACTTACACGTTTCAATCAATTTTTCGTGAAATTTTTACTCAGTTGCCATATCAACGGCTTAAGAACAACTTTTTGCTCGTGAACTCAAAACGTTGTTCCAAATAAAAGTTGCTTGAAATTTCAGCCAATGGGGTTCTTCGGCGCCCTACGTCATGAACAAGATGGCGTCTTCGGTTTCGTCTAACACACGCCGTATAATATTTTAACGGTGTATAATATTTTAACGGCTTATAATATTTTAAATAGGATGGTGCTCCATTTCTGTTTACACCCATCAACAAAAACGAGAACGAAATAAAAGAAAAAATTTTGGATGTTCGATTTCCGAAGCAGAAAAATCGGTGAGTAATTTTTCAATGTGGAGATAGAACGCGGCTGACGTCAGAGCATGTCGCTTTGCTTACGGCAACCCTTCCCCCTCAGATTAGGCCAAAAATTGGACGAAACAGTTGCATGGAAAACGTACGTGTGATACGGCCTTAAGGCTGAAATTGCAGCAATAACATTTACATTCCCTTTCCGTGTTTTTCGGGGTAAATTAATAAATAACACTAATTTTTTTTCCTTCTACGTATTCACGTTACCAGCAGAACCGAAATGCATATATGTTTCAGAATTGATTTAATAATGAATATATATTAAATAAAATTGGAATCAAAATCAAAAGGGAAAACTCTCACACACATTACTCTAAATATACCCTTAAATATTTTTCATTTCATATCTTCTTCGAACTTCTTACTGTTGTTAATATTTGGCTATTTTACTGATTGCAATTCAATACCATTCATGGATCCATGCGATTCTTTTCCACACAAAAAGGTATAAATCTTTAGAAACTTATCATCGATCGAAACCAGTCGAAAAACTCAAACCCATAAATATGCAGTCGACCTTCTTTATGGTATTCAATTCACCAATTCAATGCTTTCTCGGGATCTGTTTGATGTGTATTCGGTTTGTAAAGAATATAATCTCAAAGAAGGAAACTTTTCCGAAGAAATGAGAGAAAAATTAAAAAGCATGAAGTGTTATTCTATTTATACTCCCCTTTATATATACCCTTACAATAACAAAAGCTCGTGCTCCCTCTCTTTTAAGATTTAAAATCTTAAAGCAAAACAAACTTACGACTCCCAATAAAACTTGTACAAGTTTCTGCACTAAATTTCATCTTTCTTTCTCCTTTTCTCTCTCTTTTTATTGTTACTTTTTTTTAATTTTTATTTTCCCATCCCTTTTCTTAGCGCACCTCAAAAAATGAGAAGAAATAAAGCACTATTTGCTGGGGGGGGGATAAAAAAGAACTTGAGCAAATAATAAAATAATAATAATAAAAGGAGAAAAAATAAGTCTAACCAACGAATCGTTTTCCTGGATATTGATGCAGTCCTAATCCTGCCAAAGTAGAAACTAAAAGTAAATATTATATCTAAAAGGAGTTTTTAAAGACATCAAAAGACCGGTCTTAAAGCCAATCTCGTTCCCATTGTTTCGCACTTAATAGCGGCTTTGGATTCCATACTCTCGTCTGCTCACTGTAGTTAGTTATTTTTTTATTCTTTTTTTTTTAATATTTTCTTTTCCGTCTTTTACTCCCCTTATACACCCCCTCTCTTTCTACCACAACATGCACCCATCTCAAAGCTACAGATGAAAGTTTTCATTCTGTTTTCCTTTTTTATTCTTTTTTTTGTTCTATTTATATCGACTTTGATAAGCTGTTACGGCGATATCAAAGAATCGATTAATCGATGAAGCGGACGAGTGATGTGCACGATTATTAGTGATTTCGGGATTTATTTTAGTTAGAAAATAATCGGATTGTTTTTCGATTTTTAAGCCGGTGAATGCGATTTTGGGAAAAGGCAGAAAAGCAGATTTGCTTTTTTCTTTTCTTTTCTTTTCTTTTTTACACATAAGATGGAAATAAATAAAAGGGTTTTTCGCCAGTTTCGTTAAATTATTTTCATAGGTGTTATGTTTCGACTCATTATCGATTTTTATATCCTCTTAGACTTTTCAGATTGTGTAATCGTTAAGTAACTTAAGGAATCTTTTTCATATAATCACGGAAATTCGCCATAAATTTAATGCAATCACTTTCAAAGACTATTTGAGAAACGATTAAAGTGATGAATATCATATCTAAAATCACATAATCGATACCGTTATCTTTAATCATATGCTTTTAATGATTATAGAATAAAGCACTGTCTTACATTGAATAATAACCAGTATTTTGAACAACCATTTGGACATAAGTGATATTAGTTTCTATTGGTTGTTATAATTGGGTGTTAGGGGCAGTGGCATAACGGAAAACACTTGGGCCCTTTGCAAAGTCAGATTTTGGGCCCTTAAGTTGGATTTTATAAAGGGTAGGAGGCAGTCAGGCTTTGGGCCCCCACGGTGCAGGGGTTGCGGGGGTGTACGTTAACGCCACTGGGTAGGGGGTACCTTCTGTTCGCCGAACGACGTACCAACCCTTATTGTAAATACAAATTATCCAACTGTTCATACTCATTGCTCAAATCGTAAAACTGTAATTCACATGTATTATGTAGTTCTTTTTTTTCAATAATTTGTACAATTTATTGTCTTTTCAAAAACAATGTTCTTAATCACCTTTTCCTTTAAATTGCGCTATATTTTTATTCCGTTTTCGCTTCTGCACCTTGACAGAGCCTCATACAATTGTCCATGAGTAAATATCGTTTGCTTCGATGCTACACATCAGCGGTTTCCAAACTTTTTAAGCCCATGGACCCCTTTTTATAGTCAAAACTTTCCCAAAGACCCTCAAGCGAAAAAGATATATAAATACGTAGTATAAAAGTTATAAATCTTAAGAAACATTTTGTTGAAGAATTATTTATTGAAGTTCTAACTTTTGTTTATAAGATAAAATAGAAAAAATTAATGACTTGGATGAACTTGATGAGATGTTATGAGTGTATTTATGTGCGGCTCAATGTTTGTAAGTAGCAAGTTTTTAGTCGGTTTCTTTTTTTGTGTGTGTGATGAGACTTTTTACCGCACTGAATCCACGTTCTACCAAATTAGAAGACGAGAAAGAAGTCAACGACTTCTGTACAATAACCCTTAATTCAGGATAAAAAATTGGGATCTGTTTTTTGTAAACAGAATGTGTGGTATCCTTGTTCAACCATTGGCTTAAGTCCCTCATGTGTGGATATTTCAATAAGATGCTTCTGTATTACTATGGATTCATCTGTTTTGGGAATCTGAGTTAGTCAACGCACAAAAGAGTTCAACATCCAATCGGGAATATTCAAGTGAATTATTGTTATTTATTCAAATTTCCATAAAAATACAAATGGATCAAAATTTTATTTTATATTAAACCTTGCGCGGACCCCATGACATTGTTCAGGGACTCTCAAATAAATTTTAATTTTCCACGGACCACCTGAATAATATAGGGTGGTCCGTAGGACCATTTTGGGAACCACTGCTATACATAAACCTACTTTTTTAATACTGTGACGTATTAATAGCCATGGCAAATACCAATCTTACAGGGAATTGCGCCCGTTTCAGTACGAATGACATATTCAAGTCCCCTTGAGTGTCCAGTGTGTTCCTTGGTATACGTACAATTTCGCCTTTCTTATATTATAAAATTTCACAGTGTACTATGATCTTCTGAATATTTTTCACTACCCAGCTTGTGTCAATACACAGTCCATCAATAATACATAAATTTCTTAATAGCAAGACGATACAGCCTAATTTCAAATTCAGTTTAGCTGGTGGCCTTTACGATGGATAGAGTGATGACAGACATTCAGGCGAATACTGAAGCGCAAGTTAACTATTTTTGCACATTCATGTAAAACCTTCACCATCATCATAAATGTAAATTTGTCCAAACTGTGGTTTTGCTCCCTTCTGTTGTAAAGATGTAGTTGCTTTTATTGACTATACCTTATGTATAAATATACTTATTACAGAATTACAAAAAGCTTTTTTTTATATAGAGAGAGAAACGAATGTATAACATAAAGTTTACACTGAATGCACAACGTGTAAAAAGAAAATTGGCAATACCTAGTCGTGCCATAAGTTCTGATACAATTATAAAGGAGTTTAAATGAAAAAAGGATATTTGTAATGAAATTTAAAACTATCTTCATGAAGTTTATTTTAATTTAACGTATTCCACATTTTATTAAAAATGATAGCCTTTTGACTTCCCTCTGGCTTAAGTCTTTGGCCAATCATCTATCGAGGCATGCACTACCTCCGTGGGAATTTCCATCGTTTCATCCCTTAAAAAACGCCCAAGCTGTTCAAATTGGGATCACTTATTTGGCACACACCACTGCTAATCGGACCGGACTGCCACCGGAACATCTGCTAATGCACCTGAGGGCCCAAGGTCACGTATACTAAGATGGGCACAGTAGATCTTGTCCCTCATGGACTGTTGCGGCACTGAGTTATTTGGCCTGTAATTCTGATCACATTTCATAGTCGAGTGGATCTAAATCTGGGCTCCTAGAAAGTCAATAATTGTGTTCTACGAAGTCCGGCACATTCTCTTTCAATCACCACCAGGTCGTCTTCACCCTATAAGCAGGAGCAAAGTCCTGCTGAAAATTCCAATCGTTTCCATTGAACAAATTTAAGATCAGGATCTTCACTATTGTATTTTGATAAACTTTTGCTATGGCTTCTATTCCTTTCTGCCAAAAATGAATCTCTGAGACGACTTCATAGCTGACACCTAACAACTTTCTGACAACCAACCCATAGCTGACGAATCCGACTGTACCTATTATAATGCTGGTACATATAAGAAATGCATAAAATTTATACTACCATTACATGTTAATTGGCACGGCCCAGTACTTCTCCACGACAACGTTCGGTCGCATATGTCATATGTTGTACAAAACAATTGCAATATTAAATGAATTAAAATATGAAGTTTTTCAACACCCATCTTGTTCACCGCATCTTTCACCGCAAACTTTCATTATTTTTAAACATTTAGAACAGTTTTTAAGGATTAAAGAGGGGAAAATGAAGACAGCCCTCAAAATTCCATATCAGAGTTTATTGATTCTAAAGACCAGCCTCATTGGAAAAGATGTATTGCAGAAAATGGAGCATTTTTGATTAAATAAACAGCTTTTGAAAAAACATGCAATTGTATGTTGTCGGCCTAATTATCAGAATACGTATCTTCTTCTGGGTGAACTTTACAGGATCAAGTAAAAATTGCTTATTTTTACTATACAAGGAAATTATTTCAATGTAATTATGAATCTAGAAGTAAAAATTATCAGGGAATTAAATTTTACAATTTATTTTTAGATTTTCACACTAGATTATTAAGAAAATGGACTTATATATTAAAGTCGATTTTGACATTGTGGAGTTGCACATATTTAAGCCGACGATATATTCACTTGAAAATTCGACCGCACTTATAAGCCCTTTACGAACTACACGGTCTTAAGTGATGCTTTTAACCCATTTTTTATTCCCTTTATAATTTTTAATATTTTTATACCTAATCGTCTTCAACCAGTTGTCTGTTAGAAGACGTCAGATACTGTTAAGTTACTGAGATAGTTAGATACTGTTAAATTATTATTATTATCAATGTTATACTTTTCTAGCAAGAAATTTTACAGTTGAAACTCATTCACTTTAACTAATGCATTTAACTTTGATACAACATTATAGTTTTTACCCATTAATGTTATAATCAACAACAATAAATGCATTACATTTCCTTTCAAAGAACATCACGAGAAACGCGTTGATATATCTTTATTACATCTCGGAATAAGCTGTAAAAATAAACCGGAAGATTGACCCTCCAAAAAAAATCCAATCTTCTTTCCCCTCTTGCTATTGGTGGAGGTCCATTAATTCCCTGGGAAAGTGCAGTCAGCATCTTTGTACCCTTAGTGACATGTATGATCTCCCAATGAATGCAATTAAGGGAGAAGTCACTTACATTACCCATCCTATCAATAGGAAAGGAACAGTTGCAATAAGTCATGTCATTATGTGAACGTAAAAAAAGGTCTTTTTGTATCAGAATTTCACGAAGAATGGACTGATACATGACTGAACTTTCACTGAAGAATGGAATTTCACGAAGAATTTCAAAAAATTTAAGGGTGTATACCACTATATTCTGTCCAACAGTGGAATATAGTGGTATAGCCTTAAATTTTGAAATTTAGCTTTTGGAAAATAGTTTTGTCTCTAATTTTTATCTCAAGATATCACTGATAGCGATTGTTGACATTAAGAATGAAATAAATGAATTTTAGATTAAGAATGAATGCCAAGTTTTTTTACTTCTTTGGTGTTCAGAATTGGCGTCAAACTCGTTATTTTGAGCCATTGACAAAAATGATGATACTCTGATAGTTTTTAAATTAAATAGTAATAGAGAACCAACAAATTAAAAACATTATTATTCTGATTAACCCTTTCCTGGTCCTTGGGAAGATTACTTCCCATCAACGTGATCTTACAAAATACACCTGTGGGAAGCAAAAAGCACATTATAATGCATTGACCTTGCTATTATAACGATGGAAAAACAAATTCCCTTACAAATATTAATTTCTTATTGACCTTTTCATCAAAAATAGTTTCATATTATGGCAAGTGAACAAAAGAAACAGAAGTTTAGACCAGCTAACATTCCGTATAGCATTAGATTACAGCCAATAGACGTATATTCCTCAAGATAAAGGGAAAGACGTTCTGCTAGCTTCCAAACAAATAAGGGTGTAGTTCAGGATAATGTGCGTTTAATGTGAGAAATCAAATGCCAAAGATGGTTTTCATCTTTAGACGATGTAGGAAATGTAGCTGAAATGGACAAGAAAAGAGGACCTGCTACATGTGTGCAGAATGTGATGTGCCCTTGAGCATTGCAACATTCTTCTCATCTGTTCATGATAAATAATCCCCATTAAATTTGGTTTTCTTCATGAGGGTGAATGGTTCCTTTGGAAGTATTCTTCCAACCCCTAAAATTTAAATGTAAACTTAAATTCGGCAAAATAAAATATATTAACTTAAATACTGTAGTTTAGTTGTTAGAAAAACGTAAAAAACTGCGAGAAATTCAAAAGAGTAATAAATGGCCCTCAAAAGAGTTAAAAAAAATAGTGAGAATGTACACGTTTACACAAATTTGGCGACATTTTTTGAATTGGCGATGTTTTTTCATTTGCCGAAATGGGTCGAAGGCATAATACGTAAGTAACAATAATATTTCTTGATTTTGAATATGAAAATCTTTCTGAAGACCTTCTATAAAGATTTTTTAAAACCCCTAAAACATAGCACTATATTGCAAGAATAAATATTGCACCGGTAAATAATGCTCCTCGGTAGCATTTTTCATGTTAAAAATGGAAAATAACTGAATTTATAAATATATTTTCAATGAAGAGTTCATTCTTCTGTACGAAAATGTAGTAAATGAAGCCCATATTCTCATTTGAGACAAATTTTTACTTTACAGTTTTCTTTTTATAGTAGTTTTAGCTTCTTTCCTTAACTATTGGTATGGTTTCCTTACTTTTAAATATATTGGAAAAGGAGTCATCTGAAAGAAAAAATTGAGAACAGAAAATATTTTGTGACAAATTCTAATTAGACTACAGTAAAACCCGGTTAACGCTGTTTCTTTTAGCGCTGTGTGTGTTTCGGTTTAACGCTCTTTTATGTGAATTGTGAGATTCCCCGAAATAGCATGCAGCGTTAGTCCTCCCCATATCTGAAGCAGTCGATCTGTGTTTCTTCTTTCTGACGGTATTATACGAAAGTATTTTTATCGTTTCAAACATTTGTTGACGTTGTTGTAAGTTATATAATATAACGATTGCTGTAGTGACAAATATTATGATTTTTAGTTTTTATCATAAGTTATAAAAAAACACACGAAAATAAAGCAACAAGAAAAAGTATTTCACTAGAAACTAAAATGCAAGTTATTAGAAGATTAGATACTGGTGAACGTCGATCTCAAATTGGTGCTGTATTGAATTTGGCAACTTCAACAATAAGGACTATTCTTAAGAATAAAGAAAAAATACTGTTATCGCGGTAACTGCAACTACAACAAGCTCTGCAACTAGAATTACCCGTTCTAGAAATAATACAATAGAGGAAATGGAAAAAGACTTTCTATATGGATTGACGATGAAATTGAACGCAAAATGTCATTAAGCCAATCTACCTTCTTGATAAAATGGCAGAAAATTGGAAATACAGAAGATATATTGAATGAGCTGAAAAGTAAACAAACTGACTTATAATTTATTTATTTTTATATGCATATTCGTTTATTATGTTTCTATATTTGTAAGAAATAAATGCTTGTTTTATTGTTATTAAAAACATAATTAATAAATTTAATGGTAAAATACCTGACCAATTTTCTACCCATCTTCCGCTAACCCCATTATTTGCATGATGAGATAACCTCGTTTAACGCTGTTTCATATTACGCTCTACTTTGATGGAACATATACGAACATATACCCCGAGTTAAGAGTCTTAAATATAAAAAAAACAACCATTTGTTTTTAAAAACAGTCAATTAATCGTAAAACGACTCGGAATCGAACCAGTTTCATGTAGTGATAAGCATCGCTGAAAGTAATTGAAAAGAGAGAGAGAGGAAAACACATATACATTCCATTTAAGTGTATTAATTATAGCGAATCCATACACAGAATAAAAATTCTCACGGATATGATCCATGATGAAGACGTCATTCCATCACAACAACATGGCTGCCACACGCATGCGTATCTGGGGGATGTAGTTAGAATAACCAATAAAACTTCGTTGAAAATGGCTGGTCAATTTCTCGTGATTCTTCAGAGAAGGTTTCATTTTTCTTGCATAGTTTAATCTGCTTCAATTATGATACGTAGAAGCTAGGTAACAATGATTCGAGTTATCACATTCTTCCCTAATGTTTTTCATTTCCTTCCATATTGACAAATGTATTTTGGTATAGTTTATTTAATAAATTCAGTGGTTAGTATTCTAAAATTTCATCTGAAATATCTGTGCTACTAAAATGATTAAATATTAAATTCTTATAGTTAAAGTTTCTCATTTTTTGGCTCAAAAATCGTCGTGGAGATTTATTGATTTTTTCTTTTATAATAACTTCATTAATATGACTGAAGTTCTGAACTTTACTGTTTTATCCCTGCCATACATTTTCGACGCCAATTTGGCGCTTTTGTCTAGTTTATTTTTGCAATGTTTTTGACTCAAAACTGGATATTAATACCTGTGGATTGGTCATCTTGTGACCGTGGTCGTGGATTGGTCATGGTCTTTGACTCATGACCGTGGTCACGGATTGGTCATGGTCAGGAACTCATGATCGTGGTTTCGACTTCTAGTGCCACAAAAAAATCAGTGGTCGTAGTAGCCTAGAGGTCAAGGTAAATGACTCGTAGCCGCCTTTCCTAGAGCTCGAGACTAGTATTGTTGAAGACCACGTGTACAGGGAGCCACTGCCCATTAAGTCTGTCGAGGCGGTGTGGAAGTTAGATGAGGTTGTTGCCAGCTCAGGTGTCCTCTTCTCTTGACCATGGATCAAAATTACGAGGTCCATCGCCGAAAGCGTTCGAGTAGCTAAATAGTGCAATGTTAATATTCACTCACTCACCACAAAAAATTAGCCCTGTCGAGGGGCTGACACACTTAAGTCTCTCGAAGCCTGTTAGTGTGGAAGTTTAGAGGGGGACTCTCTCTCCAGATCAGGTATCTTCCTCGTCACTTTGGTTCAGAAACATAACCTTAAAGACTGACTAAAATACATAATCAGTCATTGTCATGTTTAAGAAAAAGCTTCTCGCACACATTCCATATTACTATGAGTAATATATATTTTCGACCATTTTATTAGTTTATTTTCCGTTCCGTTTTAAAAAATTGTATGACACTGAACTCATAGTAGAATCGAATTTGTTCTAAATCTTCTGTGTTAAGAGTAAATTCTTGTTTCCATCTTCAAAATAAGGATAAAAAAATTAAGAACTACATAAATAAAAGAATTTAAAGATGCCTTGATATCCTTGATAAAATCAATTGAAGTGATATGATGTTTTGTGAAGATACTTTTATCAAAGAAAAATTAAGTCACAAATAAGAATAGTTTTGAAGTGTGAAATAAGACGTGATCCAACTAAAAATTCTAAATAGGTATTGTTAAGAATTTGTGCTACAAATATAATTGCATTTACTCTAGATGAAAGAAATAAAAATGTATTTGAATTCCTTTCAATATATATATTGAAAACATTTTCTAGGCGAATAGTAATATGGTATAAAATACTTGTGGACTATGTTTTAAAATTTAAAGTAAAAGATTTTTTTTTAGATTATTATATCTTAATTTTAATTTTTTTTTAATCGTTGTTAAAGAAAATGATTGTAAATTGCACTTGAAAGTTTTCAATATATTTTTTATCCTTCATTTTAAAAAGTAATAATTTTCGAATAAAAGAATGTTTCAATTGTTTGACAGGTTTTTAACTATAAAGTTAGACCTAAGTTATAATATAATTATTAGATCAAGTAATAGGAAAAAAAATTTGTTGCTATATTTTTTTTATTGAAGACATAAAATAATTTTCATGCAGCACAAGTATCACACGAGGCTTACAGACGTAAGTAAAACAAACAGAATAAAAAATAAATTAAATTAAATAACAAAACAAAAGTTACGAAATAATGAAATAACAAAAACGAATAAGTTACACAGACAAAAATACATTACAAAATAAAACAATTACAAAACAAAATCAATACGAAGAAGTTACAAAAATATAGCTATATATTTAAAAACAAATCAGTTATCTTTTATAGAAAGCAAAATATATTTGTAATTCATAACATTTTTTTGTTGCATCTAAGCTTTTATTTTAGAATTAAAAGTTTTCTATTTTCAGACTTGCATCTAAAAAACAGCGATGTTAACTATTACTTGTAAACACACACACAATACAAAATTATTTTACTTATATTATACATATTTCGTAAGTATCAAATGTGGGTGAAAGTTTTGGATGCAATTAAAATATTTTTATACTCCTTCCATGAAATTACCCATAAATTAGAATTCTAAGCGAATTCTCTTAACACAGTAAATGCTTAAATAGTGGAATCATGTTTTACTACTAACTATTATTCTCAGATAAATTTTATTTTAATTTGATGTTTATGGTAATTTAATATGGAGTTTAGGTGGTGTAATTCTGTTATACTAAAAATTATTGTTTTGTATATAAAAGGCTGCTTCACGCTGAAAATTTATTGTAAATTCAATTATTGTAATAGTATAAAAATATTGTTTAGTGTCTTGTTAAAGTTACGCATGTAACAAAAAAACTATATGTTAGTTAAATAAGAAGAATTTATAATAAGTATTTCAATAATGATGAGTTCAGTTCAGTTCTCACTCGTCGCAAATTTCGTCCTGATAATTATATTTTGAAGTAGATGATGAAATAAGTCTTATTCAATTTTCCATTTCACACACACACACAAAAATAACATCTTTTTCAATTTATTTTGCATCAAATCAAAATACTTTTTCCGAGTTGAATGAAAAGATTTAAAAGTTTAATCAACTTATATTACGATTCTAAATCATGAATACAAAAGGGGGAAAAGAAGACAAAAATAAATTCGAAGAAAGAATACATTTTATAAATAAAATGTTCATTGTTTAGAGTAAAAACTTGAAAGAAGAAATGAATTGTATATTCTAAACAAAAATCTCGTACATGAAGATTTATAACTACAGAAAAAGCCGTACGTATATGTTTAAAAAATAGATTAAAATACTGGGTTTAAACTAAATTGAAAAGAAATAGAAAACATTCTTTGCTTTCTCTACTTTTATCGTACAAAACGGAACATCAATCTCCCCCGTAACACAAAAAAATAGTAAAAATATTCCTTTAAAAAATTGCCATTCTTTTCCCCCCTTCCTCTAACATCCATTTTAAAGTACGTCATCTAAATGCATTAAATATTCATCAGACTCCATTCTTTATCGTCTGCGAATATGCGCGTTGCCAAAAAGTGCAGAACAAAAACCATTTCAATACTTAAAACTATGTTTGCAACAATAATACATTACTTCTGATGGCACTTGGGTTCTACGTTTGTTTGGTACAAAAAAACATGAAAATATATTCCATTTAATCTTTAAGTTAGAACTAAAATGTAATGAACCTTATTGAAAGGAGTTTTTTTTAACCTTTAAGTTTTCGTAAGAAGGAAAAATAATTCGATTCCGCCGTCAATTTAGTTTAGCAGAAAATTGCTTTCACTAATGCATTCAATTGGAAAGAAAGCAGAACCTACACAATCTTAAAACTATTCCTTTTTTCCCGCTTTTTTTCTCTTTAGAACATTGAAAAAGCTTTAAATTAAATTTCTTTTGCTGTTAATATGATGAAGAAAAAAAGTAAACTGTTCCATCGCTAAAACATATTACAAATGTAATTTGTTTTGAATTAGGATCAAAAAAGTGTATTTTTCTTTGAATTTTAAATGAATATTTGGGTTTTGTGTAAACATGATTAACATTTAGACGCATGCTGGGCTTTTCGTTATTATTTTTTTTTAAAAAAGTTTTTTTTTCTTTTCGTTGATATAAGGAAATAAGTGACCTAAAATTGTAATCTATTAATTCTTTTTTGGAATTTCAATTTACGAAAAATGTGAAATTAAATTTCTTTAGGAGAAGATTTAAAATGTTATAACTAATCACATGAAATGAAAAAAATTTTTTTATTAAACTAGTTCAGAGAGCTTTCTACACGGATATAAGAAACTCTTTATTATAAAACAATCTTCTGTTTAAAATAAAACTTTTCTCTTTAGAATTTTCGTAAACCTAAAGTTTTTTTTTCCCCGAACGAGATACATCGACAGAAAGTTATTTAAAAAAATTAATCGAATTCTTTTTTGAAAATAGTGCAAGAGTACACTCTGCTGACCATGTACTTTTTTTAAAAAACAATTTCATCTTTATTTTCATATCATTATTTTCTTCATCTTTAATTAAAAAATAAACACAAAATGTTTTCAAAAGAAAAATTAACTTGCTTTATATATTTATGAAGTATTTGATAATATAAATAATATATCATATATTACTATTCATTCATAAAATTATACGTAACCATTACCTAATTAAAAGGAGCCGTAGGTAGTCTAGTGATAAAAGCTTTGGACTCCAGACCGGAGAGCCTGGATTCGATACCCGATGCCACCAAATACCCTTCAAGTACACACGGAGTACGTGCTGGTTAAATCAGTGAGTCCGGAAAGTCTTGTGGGCGGTCGCAGCAGAAACCGCGGGTGCAGAATGCTCGAGAATATATTTCCCTCCCCTCCAGTCCATGACTAAATTGTGGAGGTGGAGGTAGGTGGTGTCGCCATCTATCGTGTAGAAATCCAACCTGTCTCAGGCTCTAACAACTTTCCTTCCTTCCCTTCAGGAAAAGGACACGCCAACAACAACACACACACACACAAACCTAATTAAAATCAATTTGTAAACATAATTCTTGAATTAAAAATTTATATCGTTACAAAAATTATTTTCCTATTTCTACCAACCACCGTGTAGAAGGTTGTTATATCTGTCAAGTTCAGACCTTGGTATGGTTTGGAAGTTTAGAGAGAGAAGATTCAATTCAAGTGTGATCGTCATTTGGCTCTGCTTCAAAAAAGTGCTTTACCAATAGCTCTTTTGTGACAAATTTTGTTACTTTCATTTCTTTTTGTATTTATGTAAATCTGTTTGGGAGATATCCGATGCACATATTATCTTAGCAGGCAAATTTGAATGTCATGTTTTTTCTTACTCTGATTTTTTTCCCATTAATACTTGCTTTGCACTTTTTGCACCTTTATATTTTGAGACTATAAAATGTCTGCTTATAGAAGTTTTGTTCGAATTTGTCTTCTTTTGTAGAAAAAAAAAATTGTGTGTGGGCGTATGGCCTCTCGATAGAAGTGAAAACTTCTGATTTATTCTGGGCAAGAGAATCTAATCGTTCGGATGTATGTTTTCTTTTACAACATTTTCGCATGTGGGGGTTGAGTAGCTCTTTTTTTCGTGCCCATTCATTGGTGGATTTGTTTATTTCATCCATTTTCAGTAAAGTTCAATGTTTAAATAATTATGCAATGTTACATATTTATATATATAAATGTCAATTAATCTAATTATTTAAAAATATTTATATGTAAATTACTTATGTAGATTATATTTATATAAAATATATGTTTATATGGTAATGTCAAGGCTCAAGTTAACTCACCAATTAGCAACCTTGATTTTCCATGCGTCGTACGCTGGATTGGCAACTATCTGTTTCCTTTCACATAATGTCGCCGATATCGTTGCGATAATACGTAAGTACCGTTTATATAACTGAAAAAAACGCAGTTTACTATGAAAGAGTAGGAAAACTTATGAGCTGAGAGCCGTTTCCTTTGCTTAAAATTCTCTAAGCAAACAAAAAAAGAGGGTTCGTATTCTTTCACAATTAATGCTTTTATTTTCTCGTATTCTCTTAGTTGTCATCACTGATATAAACCAAGATTTTAGTAACTTTCACAATTAATTTTAATTCTTTTGCTTTTAAACGCTCTTTCTACTGAATCAAAAAATAGATCCCATGTTTCTTTCTTCTTAGTTGTCATCACTTACGATATAAAAAAATTTATTTTAGTTACAAGATTTTAGTAATATACGCATTTCTCGACAAAATAGAAAGCAATTTTCCTTGCAATTTTCCATTTTCATTGAAATTTCAGATTTAAAAGATTAAAAAAAAATTTATTTTGGAATGAGAAGTAAAACAAAATACTTTCTGCATAATAAAAAAATACATTTACACTGTATAATTTATATATCTGCGATTTAAAAAAATTAAAGCGCTCAAACCAAAATTAATCGAAAAAAAAATTTTAGGAAGATAAAATATTCTACTGTTAATTATTGTCAAAAAAATAGATCCTTACATTAGTTTCCCTGCTCTTATGTATTTGTTTTTTCATTTAGGGATCCTATCGATTTTTTTCCCCTTGTAAAATATTTTTATGATTTTTGGAAAAGCACAGAGAGCTCTTTGAAGGATTACTTGGCCAAGATTTATTTCTATGAGTTATTCCCAAACATATAAAAAAGCATATAACAAGTAATATAAAAAATATTTGTCACATTTCCCTCTTTTTTTTGGAGTGACAAACGTTTTTTACAATCTTAAGGTACTTGTTTTGATTTTCGGTGTGATAACTTTTTTTCCGAAATATTTTCTGTGTTCTTGAAAGTAGGTGAGTATATTTTCTCTTAATTAAATTATTCACTGGAATTACAATTGTGTACTATAAAAATAATTATTAAAAAAGATTGGGGTGGCTCAATACCCCACTCGACCATAGGTCGTGCCTGCTCCAGGTTTAAAATGTTGAAGTCTTTTCACTAAATAAAATTTTTCATTTTATTCAACATCAATTCTAAATGCTAATTCTGTGAGGCTTAAAATTACAGTTTTTATTTTAAATAGTTACAAAATTAATATAATAATGATTTTCTTATGTATATACGCATGTCAGATTCATAACTAATTAATATTAAGAACAAGTTTAATAAGTATTAGCGACTTCCATGGGCTTGTCTTAAAAATTTTTCAAAGGAATGCTTATGATTTTGACCCACTGAGTTCTTTCTAAAAAAAGCTGATATCTATATTTTGTCTTCTAATATGTTCCAATTTTTAGAGAAAGGAAAAATAACATTTATCTATTATAGAGTGTTGAACTATTTTTGTTTGTTGGTTACTGTTTATTCATTAATTAGATTTAATTATTCTAATAAAATAATATAGTAAAAAGAAATCACATTCTCAGAATTCAGGCCATTCCAGGTGGGATTCGAACACACGACCATTGGATTGAAAGTCCAACGCACTATCCATTGCATTACAGAGACACAACAAACGATTTTCTTTTCTATATATGCTGTTGGACTATTATTTTTGTTTATTACTATTTATCTATTTTTTAATTTAATGAATGAATTAATGTTTGAAAAACTGTATTAACGTCAAGTGTCATCCACTAGAAGTTTTAAAAAATGTACTTGAACTTGAATGGATGAATAGAAAGTATTTTATTAACGCTTGAAAATTTGAATAAGATATATATATATATATATATATATATATATATATATATATATATATATATATATATATATATATATGGAGAGAGTGTGAACTAATAGTAAGAACTGAAAAATAGATCCCATGTTTCGTTTCTCCCTATGTTCGATATCCTACATAAGAATTATTTTTCTTCTCCGATTCTTTTCGCTTGCTCTTTTCTTCTCTTGTTCACTTGGTGGAGTTGAGTGGAACTGGGTTGAGTGACAGTAATATTAATAGTATAGAAATATGCAACAGTAAAGAAAATAAAATTTTAAGGAAAGAAGTGTGCGTAAAATTTGTACTTAAAAGAAACACTCGCCTAAAAAGTTTTCAATTCAAAATTAAGCTCGCGCCACCGACCCGGGCACGATTGCCGACTGGAATCGAATAAAGCCGACTAAGAGTAACGTAACCGAACCTGACGCTTGATTTAGATTCACTCTTTATGAAAACACACCTAAAGAAATCATCAAAAAAATTGACCTTAGCTCAATAAAAGCTGAATGTGGAGGTTGTTTCTAAGAGAGGTCAATTTGCAGCTAAGCCCTTTAACTGAGATCGGTCCCCTTAAGAATTCTGCCAATAACCCTCATGTTGCTTCAAAGTGTGACGATAATAAGCAATTAATATACCTTTTGCCTTCTCTATATTATTACTCGTGTTCAAATGAAAGTGATTCGAAGCTTCGTGTGCGAGCAGTTTCCAATGTATTTTCGTGAAACAAACGCGATAGTGAAGGTGTACGTACCACGCACACGTGTGCGCAAACAGATTTGTGATAACTTCATTCTTAAGGACGTGGCATTCATTTAAAAATGGTTGGTATGCTTGCAACTGCATCCAAAGCGGATCAGCAAGCTGTAATAAAGTTTTTAACACTGGGAAAATATAACCCGGAGTGGTCCTGAGTTTACAACATTTGTTCCGGTGACGACTTTGTGCAGCCCATAGCGTCAGAGGATAAAACCTGCTGTCTCCACTTCCAGCCGTCAGCATGTAATGGGAACACTCACATAGGCTCTAAAAATTCAAAGCTCAGCAGTCAGTCGGAAAGTTGATATTGACGGCCTAGTTCAGCAATACTCAACCTGCTGCCCACGGGCCGCATGTGGCCCACCGTGCGTTTCTGAATGGCCCGCTAATAGCCCATTGCTCTCTCTCTCTTCTTTTATTTAAGAACAATTTACTAAGAATGTAGCGGAAAATTCCGTCAATCAAGCAATAGAATCTACTAATTTTGTTGTCGATGTCGTACGAGTACGAATTGCTAGATTTTTTTTTCTATTTGTAACTGTAACGGTTAGTAATAACAACTAACAATGAAGTAACGAACTGAAGGGGATAATAGCCTTTGTTGCTCCATATCCCACTAAAATAACAACTGTAACTGGAACGAACTGAATTGGAGTAGTGACTATATTTTATAGGTAAAACTGGGTTTATAAACAAATAATACTGATTTCAGCCTGGAACTCAATCAAAACTCCTCTTTGCTGCCATTCTGCACTTGATAAATTAATATTTGAAATAAAAATAAGAGAGACCTTGCCGAAAGAAAAAAATTCAAATTATTAAACGACATGGCAGCTTTTTTGTATGACAGTAGAATGCAAACTAAAAGCTTGAACACACACATGGATCAAAGGGAACCGAAACTACCCTATAACGCGGTAAAAAAGTGCATAAAACCTAAATTTTTGATATGTGTGTTTAGTAGAGATCAATTTAGTATTTAAAGCCAATAATGAGTTTTAATATTTTGATCAATTTTCCACATTTTAAGAGTTCAATATTGCCTTGGTATTATTGTTGGTATAATGTTTTCCTCCTTTTTTAATCTTCATATTGCGGCACGCGGGAAATATTTACCAAATGCATGCGGCCCGGCGAGAAAAAAGGTTGAGCACCCCTGGCCTAATGGGTCAACGATATCAGTCCGACGACGGCATAAAAGCTACAGTTTTGAATTGATTCCATGATCAATCGACATCGTTCTTTGCGGACGTAACCTTCTTAAGCGATAAGATGCTTACCGAAACTCCATGGGTGATTTCTTTTAAGAAACTTTGCATACGTTTCCCTCATTAAATATTGTTGTTTCTATCTCTGTATCTGGCTCATTTCTGACCCTACGCATCTTATGGATCACACCTCTAATCACTTTCATTTGTGACTATCCCTTATATTTTTAGTATGTTTTATTTCTTTTGTAAATCATAATTTTTTAATATTTGTTGTTCTTCTCTATCATTTATAACTAGCGTAATATTTCTGGGTATAAATAAAGAAAAGTTTTAATTGAAAAAGTCCGACTAATTTTGATTTTGTAAAATGAGTTAAAAACCCAAGCTGAACTTCTAGAAATAATGAAAATTTAGCGAGAAACGATTTTTGAGAAGTTTTTACAAATTTCAAAACCAACCGTCGAATTGGAATATAAACGTTTTTCACCAAACTTCAAGAAATTCTTAATAATTTTAAAAGAGTCTGAATAAGATGGCATTCTAAAACTTTTTTATCGATGTATAATTAGCTAAGCTTATGTGACGTTAAAGTCACATGACAAATGCAATCATGTGTTTCCAGACAAGCAATTCATGCGCTTCACTGTTGCCAACTTTTGTTTTTTCCAGATTCCTTTAAAAAGTTCATATTTATCAACAATAATGAGGCACATAGGTAAATTAAATGCTCATGATTTAAAAATACATGTAAAATAATTTATTTTTTTTAATTTTGAAAAACTTTCTGAAACATCTTAATATTTGAACATTCTTATCTAGCTATAAAATTTTAAAATACATTTAAATTTTAAAAGTTTGATAACAATTATACAAGTCTTATGTAAGTTTCGAAGTCAATGAAGAACACGTGATTCTGTTTATCATGTAACCGTCTTGAGTTCAGCCCTTTGGAGTAATCACTGTGAAAGTAACGTCAATTAAAATAAGTAACGTTAATGAAAGTAATTTCTGGTGAAAGCAGACATTATTCGTAAATATTATTATTTTGAAATGGATTATAGACCAAACGTGACAAGATGAGTAGTGTCTCCATCAATCCGATGATTTTACTTTTTCATTTTTGGCATCAACTTAAAAGTTCCTCGTACTACATTGTTAAGTGCGTTTATTAGAACCAGAAAAATAAAAATCCTCCTTATAAATTACATGAATCATAAGATCATTATTTATTTTTTGAGGAAATAAACTACAGGAAAGAATAACTGAGACTATAGGGAAAAATCAACGTCACACAACCTCTTCGGAAAACATTCCAACGACACTCAAAACTACTGAAATGTATAACAATTGCAATATTGGCTAAAAAAGCATCCTTCCCTAAGTATCGCCCAGAAAGTTTATCAACAGCAAAAACAACTTTCTTCTCCAACAAGGGGGTGCACAGTGACCCCTTCTTCAGCAAATTACAAACAACAAAGGTCATGAAGAAAGTCCTTTACGGCTGGTTCTACTAAGGATTCCTTTTCGTCTCAGTCGTCTAACGCTTTCATGAAGTAGCAGTAGACCTGTAGGTTGGTGGTTCAAATAAACACCCATACTCAATGTTCTTCAATAGTAATAAGATTTATTGATCCCCATTATGATCTTTGTGGTAAAATCTAACGTCACCATAGTTTCTGAAATTTATAACTCTGGACTATAATAGTCTCAACTTCACAGAAGAAATAATTTTACACAAGAAAAACACAAATCAATAAATTTCTATCTTAAGTAAATTTTCTTCTTAATGCCACTTAAAATCATTAATTAATTTGAAGTAAGTAACAATATATCGTTCAAACCGTCACACACACATCACGCATTCTACTCTTCATAATTTAAAAAATAAACACGATGCAGTCACGATTCTAGTCTTGTGACTCCATGGCGAGACTTTGCTTGACACTCTGTTTGCATTATGGATCGCTGTATCGGTCATTCACTTGGTGATGTGGTTTCGGTTACCATGTATTTAATTCCCCTCCAGTACACCCACATAGCGTCTCTGAAGTTTTTGAGAGATTGCTGACCAGTACCTGTAAGGCTTACTGGCAAGTCACTGGAAACTCATGTGTCATACAATCTTCAATAATTTTCCATTGCACACCAGGCTGCATTAAGGCCTTAACCCCTGTCCATCCACCTGTTTTATTGTGCATCGAACACGAGTGGACGATGACAATGACTTATCCAGCATATGCAACCCGCTGAAACTGTTAATGAACCTAAGAAACGTATGGAAGCAGAGTGGATTGACACACACCCTGGATCAGTGCTCCCCAACCCCCGGCCCCTCAAACTGGCACTGGTCCGTAGTTCAAATGGTACCGGGGCGCCTAAGGAACAATAATTTATTTTTTTTTCCTTTACTGTGGTGTATTTATCTCGGGTTGGTGCATATTTCTATAGAAATCACTTTGAATTCATTTTTGGTGTAGCTGTATTTTATTCTGAAGGCATATTTAAACACAATTAAATTAAAACAATCTTAGATATAAACAACCAAAGTTCCACCCTCACATAGGACCAAGGTAAAATTATCAAACGCTGACCGGTCCGTGACAATAAAAAGGTTGGGGAACACTGCCCTGGAACACACATAAAAAGTCTTTTACTTTCACTTCCAAAGCAGATCGCTGCTATTTTTTGTAACCACTGTTGTTTTACATAACCGTTGCTGTTTTATATAACCGCTATAGTCAGCCATGTGTATCCATGTGTATTTAATGTATATCCCGCTAGGGCTACTAAATACGAATCTGATCATTCTAAATGAAAGTCTAGTGATGACGAAGACACTTTTAGTGATACCTTAGTTTTTTTTAACTAGCATACCACACCACATAATTATGAAGCAGCACCCCCGGTTTTGAGTTGAATTAGGACTCGATCCCTCTACTTCAATAATTTATTACTAACTACGAAGCTGACAACCGTGATCGCTCGATTACCTCACTTTTAAAAAAATATTTAATGGGTGAATAGATTGGTTATAACTTTTTTATTAAGCAAAGATATCTTTAGCAGCATTTGTTTTAAAAATCTCTCGCCAGGTAATGAACGGGGTCTCATGCCTAGTGGTCAAGGTAACGGACTCATGACTGGCGAATCATGAGTTCGAGCCTAGTGCCACTGAAGACCCCCATGCAGAGGGGGCCGGTACACGTTAAATATGTCCAGGCTCAAACGTCCTCCCTTTGGTGTGGCATGGAAGTTAGGAGGCTCAAGTGTCGTCATCTTCACTTGACCACGGTTCAAAATTACATGGTCCGTTGCTATTAGCCCTCGTGCACCTTTGTTGTGAGATATTAATATAACTTTCTCTCCCAGGTAATGAATTCTTCGGGATTCAGCTCATCATGGTAGATAATTCATGATCGACATGGTGTCGGTCGAGTCTTAAATTCCAGGCCACTGAAGACCCTACGTGTACCTTATTTTTGAAGTTAAAGTCCTCCCGTTAGCGTGTGAGAGCCTATCACATCTGTCTTGGGCACCTAAATATGTGGGAGGTAGAGAAGAAACACTCGCCATGATCCAATCAATCTATTTATAGATCACACAATATAACGACACAAATTCAATTAATAACAGTAAGAGAATATATCGGTGCTAACCGCGAAAGTGGATCAACGACGGTAATTCATGAAAGATTAGGAGACTATCAAACTGGATCCTTACTTTATATAGGATCTAATCTATCATCCGATTTAATCTAATATCAATTTAATCTTAGTGAACAATCGTCACTTTAAAGCTTCCTCCTAATTGTTAGACATTTAAAAAGTCGGATCCAAATTTTTATGATCTCCTTGTGTTGTTTTTCCAATCCCGTTCCATGATCTCAATGAAAGTAAGCACACCGATTCGAACCCGATCTTTTTTGAGTTTCGTGATTTGTGGTTGGCAGCAACTGCAATGAAAATCGAGCGAGTACTTAAACTCGGCTCATGTTAGTTTTTGAAGAAGGAAGGAGAAACAGAAATATAAGAAGTGTGTGAGTGGTTTAACTCTTAGAGGGAGAGAACGGCTGGTTGGCAATGCAACTGCAGGTTGCATCACCATTTTCAAATTAGAAATTCATTTTACAATATTAGAAGACGGTTCGAATCGGATGTCTCTGGTAATGTTGCTTTTTGAACTTATTGTTTTTTTTATCGCTCCAGTAACGAGCAAAGTGACTTTATGATTGATTATTAAAGGCCAATTTTAAGAAACTGTTTTTCGTCTTCATGCCTCCTCGACACATAAATTTCACTGCTAGCTTTGCAAAATTTAAATTAGTTTACCAATAAGTGTAACACTAATAAGTCTTTAATCTCAATAATTCAAATATTATACCTGTCAGTAACAATCTCGCCTGATTCGGGTTTATCTCCTGTCCTACTCTCTATTCTAGCTAGAAAACTTCGACTATTTTTCGTAAATCAATTTGAATGTCACGATTTTCTTCTTCCGAAGGGTTGGTTCTGAGAACGCGAATTGATAGCCCAAAGATTTCCCAAGAGGATTAGTTGAAGGATCGCAAATAGATCCGTCACAAGCATAGGTTGGAAATTTGGAGAGAGGGACGCTAAACTCATTCTCGTCAGTGTGGAGTTTGGTTCACGGTCCACCACAGAGAAATATTTCTACCCTTGAAATCACATTCTTAAAAAAATAATTTTTTACCTCAAATAATTTTGAATATACATCGGATACTTGCTTTTCATTTCAACTATTCCTTCAATTTAGGTTTAGAAATCTTTGTGAACATTTCCCACAGTATAACATGAATTATTAGAAAATGTGCAATTGACTTTTAAAAAGTAAATTTTTAATTGTTCTTTCTAATATTAAAAATTTAAATTAAATCAAATTTTATAAAATCTATTTAGTATACTGCCATGCATATGAAAACAAATATAAATAAGATTCTTAATTGTTATTTTTACAGTATAAACTTTATTTGCTTTACAGAGAAAAGTACCGATTTTTTTTTAAATAAGTTGACATTCGTAAATAGTTTATTTTTTAGAAACGGAAATTTCATATTCTGTTTATTGTGAAAATTTGAATAAATTTCACTTACAAATTTCTCAAGAAAAATTTTACACATGAACGGATTATAATTTTTAGCTACTAAAATTATATTTCAAATAACAATATGACTATTATTCAAATTTTTTAGGTGTACTTCAAAGTAAATTTAACAATCTTTTGAAGCTAAAATTAATAGACTTTATTATTATTTATACAATATATTTTGCAACAAATCGCACGATCAAATGTATAATACTTATCATCAATATTTGTTGTTAATAACGATAGCAAGAGATATTTTTAAAACCGCCTCACTAATTTAAAATCTATTTCTACGAAGTTTTAAAATAAATACATTTTACAAGGATTAGTAAATAAACTTTACAAATACGTATAGTTTATAGAAATTATTTTCTATTATATTCATTTTGCATAAGAATTTAATGTTTATAGAAAACTTTATCATACTCTTTTCAATAAAATTAATGCTTGCATTTATTAATAATACGGAATATCTAATTTAAAATTTTGTTATTTCAACTTATTAGAAACCTACACAATATATTTAAATGTAAATTTCTGTTAAAATATTTTAATCTAAATTTAATAAACTGAAACAAATCCTTAAAACTGAATGTTGCAAGTATTTTTATTCGTAGTACACATTCTAAAATATTTCCATGCCAAATTAAATCCAATCCTGGTAACTATTTTGTTTAAATATTCATTATATACAACCATTTTTCTACTTTTATGTAACCTTTTATCTAAAAGTTAAAATATTGATTGAAAAGTTAACAATGTGTGAATGTAATCCCACTATAAAGTATAGTTGCCATTTCCTTTTTTAAGAAAATTTTTTATGATTCCATATTCTCCCGAATACATTTTTATTAATGAAAAAAAATCTATTTTAATTATTTTCGGAAAAAATGTCTTACCCTTTTCATAATTCTCCTGAGGTTTAATAATCAGATTATTAATTTTTTAAGTTTAAATATTGCAATTTTTTTTCGGAAACACACACTACTGTTTCCCCCTCTTTCTATGTATGTGTTCGTGTCTTTTCTTTTTTTTTCTTTGTTTTATCATTATTTTATTCTATTTAACAGAAAATCTTTCAAAAAAATAATAATTATTTAATTATTTTTGAAAAGTTTAAATTTTTCACCATGTAGTAAAAATACAATTGTTATTCCATTGTGCGAATTAAATTATTTTTAACACCCTTTTATACTTTCCCTTGTATGTAACGGAATCTTTGAACTCAATTTTTACCAATTTTAGAAGGTGAGATTAATTCGAAATTTTGCTCACTTGTCCAGGACCGATGGCAATACAATAATTTAATAATTTTGTTCCATTGTCCTGATCAGGATCACCAGGATTAACGATTTCCCATTTTCAAATCCCATCCTGCATGTGGCGACTGATTTCAGACCCATTTCCAGATTTGGAGACTAAAAGATTAAGGCGTGTTGGAAAGCTAAAATCTTATTATTATTATTTTTTTTTGACATTTTGAGATTTTTACATTTTTAAACTGTAGAGATTTTAACCTTTCTAAAAAATACCTTTAACCTCTAGGGTAATTAGAAGCCCTTAAAAACTATTTTTAAATAATCATTGAAACTGGGCCTCGCCCATTCGAATGGTGAAAAATGTAAACAAAGTACTTCGTTTTGGCTTAAAAGTTGAACGTCGGATATAAACCAAAACATCTATCTTTTATTGTATAAATTTAGCCTTTTATTTATTATTTTTTTTATTTCCTAACCGATTAGAAGTCTCACTGTATACATTAGTATCAATTTATCTCAAAATGTAAATTTTGATGTTCGATGTAGTTTTTCTGAGGAACTGCACTTCACAGGCATGTAAATTCTTTTATGATATATTTATAATGGTGGCTTATATATACTAAAATTAGCTTTTTGTAAAAAACTCAAAAATTTATTTTTTACAAATTTTTTATGTGAAAAATGGGTCAAAAAAAATTTCACTATATTTGATAAAAATATTTTATAGATTATGAAAAAATTCAAAATTAGCTAAAAGCTCATTTCAGTATAAAATGAGAAAGGTGTACTTTATTTGTATGAAAAATTTCAGACATGTACATATTACAGATTTTGAGAAAAGGTACATCGAAAACAGCCAATTTAACATTGTCGGCATAGAGGTTTCCTACTCACCTTAATCTACAACTTAGTTCGATTAACTAGAAAAGAGTGTTGTTTTTTTTTTTTACTTTTTTAAACTATACTTTTTTTGTGTTTTAATTGATTTTTACGGAGAATTACTTTGATTTTAAGGGTTATGTGTTTACTCATTTCATTTTGTAATACCTGAAACCTGTTAATATACGAAGAATGCTGAATCGCTGACTACTCTGCCGTAGGGTTCGAGTCAAGTAGAAAGTATGGATGTTTGTAAATGTGTAGGGCCTTAGCGCAAGAAGGCATTATAAATATTCGTTGAGCGGCAAGCCCTCTCGTTAGATTTGTAGAACTGGAAGAGAGGTGGGAAGCCCCTGACCGCTCCCTAGGGTGTTATCCTTCAAAATTGGGGTGTACAGCCAAAACGTACTGTCACCTGCATGGTGCTCGAAGCTACGTCTAACGACTGGCGTACAACTAGCCCCTTGTCACGATGAATTTCGTGCGCATCGATCTGGCATCGTTGATCAGATGGCATAAGCAACAACAAAATACAACATAATATTGAATATTACAGTGCTTTTCTATACACTCTTTTAACAAAAGGGTGGGGAAGCACCTTTAAATATTCGATCATATAAAAATTACCTATGGAATTCCTTCCGAGTATGGATGATTCAACTTTTTAGACTAGAAATCGGTAAACCGCGACTTGCTCTTCAGACTTTTACCATCTATGTTAAAAAAGTAATATGTCTACTTAAAGCTATGGGTTTCCTTTTCTTTCGCTTTCATCTTGACCAAGAAGATCTAAATTAGGGTTACTTAAAAAGGGGTGGTTTCATGCTAGAACAACCAATGCCAATTTTATTTTAAAATGATATAATTTACAAGTTTTTTTTCGACATGTAATCTTCCCAGTTTTTATGTGCAATTGCAACAAAAGTCAACTTTGACTAATAGGCAAAATACGGAATTACAAAATAAGGAGCTTGTGTTGTTATTAGTATGGATATTTTTTCATGAAGCTTGAAAGTTTTGATGTGCTTGCACTGAGCCTCAGAAATCAAAATATCTGCAATAGCTCTTGGTTTATAAACGAATGGAAAATATTGCTGTGTGCCAAACTTTATTATAAAAGATATTAATTAGAGCAGGACAGTCTTGATCGTGATCGCTACCGGACCTTCGTATGCCCCTCCCCCGTTTGCTCTCACGTATGCATATGTCGCAGGAAAATGATGAAATTAGGAATCCAATTAAATCCCTCAGGGATATGATCACTTGACGGGAGATGCTAAAATAACGTCTCTTCAAGGTCATTTCCCTGATAAAAGGGATTTGAACGAATCCTTGAACTGTTTCAGTGAAATGATGAAATAATATTGTCAAGAGTTTAAAAGTGCTTATTTAACAAATAGGGTGCATTATTAAATGTAGAAGTAAGCAATACAACACAATAGTCAATGAAATATAAATTATTTATTCGAAACTAATTAACAAATAATTAGAAAATTTGGCTGGTAATCAATCCCTATGTTAATCCTATGGTGCCATTTTTTTAAAGATATGGGGTTGATATTTAGGGATCGATAGTGCTACCTGCATGGTTGGGAAGTACAAGGACTCTTCCCCCTGGACAGCATTTTGCCAATGCAAATCCTGACTAGTTCATCCTTTCATTGAAACATTTCAGGGATTTGATAAAAATCACTTACTTTCATCAGGAAAATGACCTTGAATAGACGTTATTTAAACATCTCCCGTCAATTGATCATGTCTCTTAAGGATTTGATGAAATTCCCAACTTCATCATTTCCCTGCGACAAATATAAATGGCTCCTTATCTTACTTAACTACTGTCTCAAAAGTCTACTTATACTTGTTTTGGACCAATGAATGCTGACTTAAGCTATAATGCGTGTATCTATTGTGCAACTTGCATTGTATAAAACAGGGGAAATTACGGACGGTTTCTCTTACATCGTCGTCGAAATTTCAGTTTGCTAGGGACACAGCCTATAATATCGTTATGATATTGTCAAAGACCTTATAGCCAATAGGGTGACTTTAAAACGATGTATGCAAAAGAGATTTCATAGCAGGGATGCGAGAAACTTATTAACCATACCGAGCAACTGACCATTGCCTGCACCGTATACAGATGCGGATATACAAAGGTGCAGGCAGCAACGAATGCTGCAAGAAATTTATCGGCAGAATGAAAACTCTGAATGACCAAAGTTCACGAATGTGAGGGCAAAGTGAGTGAGTGAGTGAATATTAAAGTCGCACTGTTAAGCTACACGAGGGCTTTTGGCGACGGACCCCGTAATTTTGAACCATGGTCAAGTGACGCAGTTTCTGACATGCTTCTCCATGTAAAAACACATTTTGTTTTTGAAAAACAGTTTTTGTATGAGTTTCCCAAAAATGATACTTGGTTCCCAGGCACGCCTCGTACATATCATATTATTATATAACAAAGTTCGATATCTTTCCAGTGGGAAATGATACAAAACCCTTCAAAATGCCTTTCGACTTATTTCAAAATAATAAATATTCATGATGAATCAGAAAATAAACACTGATAAGGATATTAAACTAAAAAATGTATAGAATCTCTATACGATGTCCCTTAATTCTTTGCTGCTCTAATTTAGAATATATTCTTATATTTACTACCTATGATTCCGGAGAATTTTTAGAGAAATATAACCGAACATTACTCCTCATTTACCGCAACATTTTAATAATATGACATGTTTATAGTCATGGATATTCAATTATTAAATTTTTTTTGAAGAAATACGTCAAATAAGTTTGGAACATTATTATTCCAGTTTAACTGGAACTTTTCCATCATGCAGCACTTCTAACTAAGCTAATTACAACAACGAAAAATACAATTTTTATTTTTCCGCTGCGGGACGATAATTAAATTCTAACTGTCCAATTCGCCATTTTGTTGAAGAAACACGGAGAAAGGGAAAAAATGGAAGACTAACAAATCATAACTATCTCCCAAAACTTCTAAAATAATAATTTTCGCAATTACTTATTAAGACAAATGATAAAAAGATCACGCACGTTATATTCTAACTATTCTTCAAAATGAAAGATGGCCGCCTCTGTAATTTTTTTTCTTCTCTTCATTTCACATCTATCACAAAGAATTCTAAAATACATATTTTCGGGTCGTTTGTCTAAATATTTTGGAATTATTTCTGACTTTTAGGAGAAATTAAAAACGAAGTGCAGGGCATCGATTTCGTTCTGTTAAAACCATATCCATCGTAAATCATCTTCTCCATTATTCTCTGCCCCTCCCCCAATCTTCTCCTCCCCCCTTTTCCAGTCTTCTACGGATATAAATTGTTTTGGGTGAAAATGGTGCAAGTTCACAGAAATGGCTTTAGGGAATTTTAGGATCCATATTTTCCCTAATTTTTCCTTCGCTGTGAATGGTACTAGACATATTGATGATCATCCTTGTTTAAATTCTCTATGGGTGTTGAAAAGTGTTAAAATAGAATGAAGAGGCAAAGGGCTGCTTTTAATCAAGTGAAATTGTTCTTGTAATTCGAGATTCTTTGGAAGACAAAGATTACTTACGAATAATATAATACCGAGTCGTTACTATGAGATTGTCGTGTAGTCACAATCTTAGACAAATTATAATCATGTTTAAAATTCTTTTTTTCTCATTTCACATGTATTCTAAAAGATTTGGCTTCATTCTTTCACATATTTTTTTTGTAAATATTTATTTTATTACACACGTATTCTAAAGATTAGGCTTAGTTCTTTCAAAAATGTTTTAAAGGTCTTTTTTTATTACAAAAGTATTCTAAGATTAGGCTTAATATTCTTCCAATAACGTTCTAAGGAATTTTTTTTCTAGCAAACGTATTCCTAAGATTAGGCTTGATTCTTTCAAATATATGCTCTTTAGCAAACTTCTTTTTTGGGAATACAATTTAATGCAATGTGAAAGCATTGAAAATTTAAATACAATAAAAATTAAAGATATTTGGCCATTTTTATACCAAACAATATTCCCATGAAATTTTGTAACATTTTTGTTTTTAATCCTGCTTTTCATATAAATTTACAAATATAGTAATTGCATTTTATATAGGTAAATATTCTTCTAAACTTTATAAAAAATTTTATGACTCATTCGAACTTTCCATTAATTTTTTTTTCTCCATTTCTATAAATCTGCTTGATGTCAATTCTTATTGTGTGTACTAAGTTGTTTTTTTTTTCATAGTAGTATTCTATATTTGGTTATTAAAATCATAGTAAAAATATAAAATTTTCTACAAGAATTTACGGAATTTCAGCACAAAATTACTATGAATCTCAAAAGTTTCGCAATATTAAAAAAGAAAACAATTTTTCTTGCAAAATTTTCTGAAGACAGTTAAAAAAGAGCATTATCATATATTAAATAAGTAAATAGATCTGTATTGTACTCATGAAATGGGTATATACCGAAATCTCTAAAAAAATATGAGTAGAACTATTTTTTAAAAATTTCTGAGGATTAGTTTGATTTGGATTGCATATTATATTGTTTTCTCATACCTGTAATATTTATGAGTACTGATGTTGATTTGAGTACGATTCAAAGAAAAAACTTATCAGAAAACGTATAACGTTCTTTCAAAATTGTAATCTCTTTTTATCGCTTAGGCGAAGAAATGAATTAATAAATCTCAGGTTCATAAAGTATTAATAAAGTTATCAAAACATAAATATTTCTTAGGAACTAAAATGTTTATTCTTAAACTTAAACTAAATTTAAACTTATAGAGATGCTACAATAATTATTGCATGTTTTAAAAAAAAGCAAAATTAAATACTATAATATTATTTGTATAGTTGTGTATCGTTTCAATATTCTTTTTTTTAGAATCAAAACTTTTCAACATTCTGTGTAAGTCAGGAATGTTTATATACTAGTGATTATTTTTATTTAATTTGAAGATTTAGAAATTTATAAAATCGCTGTTCTATTAAAAAAAATGTGGATTAAATTAAATATTTTCATACATTAATTTTAAAAATTTTACTAAGGTTTTGTTTATATTGAAAGATTTGTTTTGCATTGGTTTAAACACTCAGAAACTTTTCATTATTTTTAATAAGAAACAAGCAATTGGGGAAAAAATGTCAATCCCTTTTTCCTTTATTTTATCAAAATGTTCTTATTAATCATCATCTTTTTTTTATCAATATAAAAAATTCCCTCTTTTACTTCATGTAAAAAATATTATAAAAACTGTATGGAAATATATAAGCTAATAATACCCCAGTTCATTAGGCAGTAGGTATTTCGAAGATTTAATTATTTTTTAAAATTCCGATGCTTTTTAAATGCAAAGAAAAACGACTTTTCACATCACATATTTTTGAAAGAGATATTAAAAAGATTCGTATAATAAAACATATATTACAATATTTATTATTAAACAACATTGTAAAACACAGCGTTCAATAAAAAAAGTTTTTCTAATTTAAAAAAAATACCAATTATTTTAGAACAAATCGTAGCATTTTAAAATAAATTTTACTATATGTCCCAATTTATAATTGAAATTCCGTTTCATTTTAAATAGATTGCAGAGGGGGGAAATCTAATAAAGAGATTAAAATCAGTATAATAATAACAGAGATAATTTTCACTTCATATTCGAATATTGTTTACAAAGCAGAACATTTTTTTTACTAATTACATGTACGAAAACTGTTATAACAAATTAGTAAACAATTTTATTCAAACAAAGATTATTATTACTTTTTTTTAAAAAAAAATATGCCAAAAGATATTTTTTTTTAAAAAAAAGTATGTGCCTTTTTTGTTGTGGGGAAAAAATCTAATAAACAGTTTCGAATTAGAATAATAACACAGAAATAATTTTCACGTCATATTCGAATGTTACTTATAAAACAGAACAATTCTTATTTTGCTGATGAATTACATGTTCCAAAGCAATTATAATAAAATACCAGACGATTTTATTCAAACAAATATAATTAGCAACAATTTTTTTTTTGGAAAAAAAACTATATTTTTAAGAAAAATCACGTGGTTTTTTTAGTGGGAAAAAAATCTAATAAACAATTCCGAATTAGAATACCATAGAAATAATTTTCGCATCCCGTATGAATTTATTTACAAAACAGAACACTTATTATTATTATTATTATTTACGAATTACATGTAAGAAAACAGTTATTACAAAAAAAACATATTAAACGATTCAAACAAATACAATTAGAAAAGGTTTTTTTTTGAAAAAAAAAATACCAAACGATATTTTTAAGAAAAAGTAATGTGGTTTTGTCGTGGGAAAAAAAATCTAATAATCAGTTTCAAATTAAAATAGTAACACAGAAATAGTTTTCACATCATATTCAAATATTATTTACAAAACAGAATACTTCTTATTTTCTTCTTGAATTATGTGCATTCTTATTTTCTTCTTGAATTATGTGCATAAAAGCAATTATCGTAAAATATCAAACGATTTTATTCAAACAAATATAATTAGCAAAGAGTGTTTTTTTTAAAAAATGTGTACCAAACAATATTTTAAAAATAATAACTGATCGGAATTTTTAACATCAACATCTCCATTTCCAAAGGACTTACACCATTTTTTCCTTCGAAACCTCCTGCAACTACGACACATTTAAAATCCACGGAAAACAAAAACAAAAAAACCCTACACACAAATGCGAAACTGAATTAAGTGTAGCAAATACCCTCTCAAAAATAAACCTTACTATTCTTGATTCCTCCTTCAATTCCTCCCCCCGCCCTCTATTTGGAATTAGGTAATTAAGATAAAAGCTTTTTGAGTAGAAGTTTTAATTCTCGTAATTGAACATTACATCCCCCCTTTCTATTCGGAAAGCGTACTTCTGGCGTTCCTCTTTTAAAAGCGCGATATTAAAATGCACTTAATGTCACTTGCGCCTTCTGTGAATTTATCATAATAATAATAATAATAATGCAGGCAACAGAAAGGGTCTCGTGCAAGTTTATATCAATTTGTTAGGCGCTGCTTAAACAACTGGAAATGCAGACGGAGCATTTTGAAGAGATAGCTGCTTGGATAGTTTAGTCGGGGGGAGATATGAATTGGGTATTGTTCTAAAAGCTTTCTTTTTTTAGGTACATTTTGTAAGAATGTATCGTTTCTGGGTTTAAAAAGAAGTTTCGTTGCTGTTTCTTTTTTCCTTGAGAAAATTGACGGTACTTCTAATGGAATTTTAAAAACTTGTTTATGAATATTGATTTTTTTTGTGAACAATAACTGTTCTGTTTTGGAATAATATGGATTGTTTTACAAGTTTTTCCAAGATAATGCAGAAATAATTTTTTTTAATCGAGCATTGTTTTATAATAGTGACAAAAAAAAGTAACTACTTATGTATTTTTCACTCGTTTCTTACGGATTGATATGATGTTTTTCAATACAATATACTGGTGTTCAAGATTAAGAAAACTTGCATATATTTTGTCAAATTTTATGGGAAAAAAATTGAATAAAATGTAAAAATACTGCTTCGAAACAACGATGCAAATCTTGTACGTCGAATTTGTAAGCGTATTTCTGTACGTGAAAGCAACTAGTTGAAGAAAAGTGTTTATAAACATGCGTACCAAAATCCTCGTTTCGTTCGCTAGCACATCTCATCGAATTTTTTAGTATTTTTTGCAGCAATCGGTTAAATTAAAATTCATGTAATAAAAATTAGTAGCCACCAATGTTTAGATGATGGAATGTGTCGAATTGTGAGTAGATTAGAAGCAGGCCAGTCTCACACCCAGATTTGTAGCGATTTCAATTTAAGGTATCCGACTACTCTTTCGGAACCGTGATTTTGCAAAAGCATATAAATGGATAATATTTATGATATTTAGTGTCACTTAGATTAGAAAACGTATATAAAACTGTTTTAAGAATATTATTACAATAAATATTATTTAAGTACAATATTTTGGCAAAAAATTAACATAGAATGACCAATTTTCAAAAAATTCTCCTTTCATGAAAAATGCTTCTATTATAATAATTTTTTGCCTGTATATAGCTCAGATCTCTCTACAGAGGCTCAACTAGAATTTTTGAAATATATAACTTAGAAGTGGATTTACGATAACAGAGGGGAGCAATTTTAAGAAAAAAACGCCGATAATTATTTCAATGGGTGGTATCTCTGAAAATAATGTGAATTTTTAATTTAATGAATCAAAAATCCTAGTTCAGACTCTCTGGAGAAATCTTTACTTTATATAAGCAAAATATTATTTTAGAAGCATTTTTTATAAAAGATCTTGAAAAAAGATTATTTTAAGTTAATTTTTTGCCAAAATATTGTATTTAAATGATTTTTTTGTCAAAATGTCCTTAAAACAATTTTATATCTAAGTGACATTAATTTTATATCTAAGTATTCTTATCTAAGTGACACTAAATATGAAAAGTATCAATTTATGCGCTTTTTTAATATCACGGTTCCGAACGTAGTCGGATACCTTTACGCCTAGACTACTGGATACGTCGAGAGAAAGCATGGGCAAAATTATTCAAGAGACACGACGGTCAGAAAATCGCCATTTATCCATGGTATCGGGGCGTAACAGGGATGATACGCTTCTCAGCTCTCTCGGAGCTGTATATGGCCACAGGAATCCGAGTTTCAAGGGTGACTGTTTCTAGAAGACTTCATAAGAAAGGGTTATTCTCAAGAAGACTGTTGTATGCTTCCCGCTCAATTTTGCTAACAGGAAAGTCCATTTAAAATGGTTCAGAAATCATAAAGACGAGTCCCAGTTTATCCTAATCAGTGTTTGTCGCAGTAATTTCAAGTGAAGAGAACCAGGGACCCTCTACATTCCCCTACAATGTCCAAGAAATTGACCTTGCTGAGGCTTAAGCGTCTTGACAGACAAGTTGGACAGCCGCACACACCTTCATGTCTTTGAAAGATTCACTGTGACTGCTGTGAGTTATGGGAATGAGGTCCTGAAGCTCTATGATTGCCTTTTCAAGAGGGCAGTTTGTCCTGATTTCATTTTAATGGATTGTGACGGGCTCATCACGATTTCAACTAATGTCCTATTGGGTTTCCTTGGGTCCAGAATGGCAATTCTTTCCAACCAACTCGAGAAGAGAAACGTGGATATGCAAATTAGGAATCTTATAAGTAGTAGAAGTTTAGCGTACGTGTGGTGGCTAAGAGAAGTGAATATACGAGGTCTCTGTGTACAATCGCCTAGTGAGAGGGGATCCCGAGTTCAAGATTTAATTTATCCATACCTGTGCGATCAAGTTAAAGGTAGATACCATTCCACAAGGATAAAAGCCCCGCCAGTTATAATCAAGCGAATTGCTGTTTACCCAAGTTATAGCGGTAAGACTGTTAAATTAATTATTAAGAACTGTGTAGTTGCTGAGATTAGAAATAGTCGGTAGAGTTAGATATAGTGGTCAGTTACGCGATTATTTGTGGTAACACTAATAGTGAGTCCCTTCACTCCAGATTCACTTGAATTGAATATTATTGTTATTGTACATTATTTGAGTTAAGATCTTAATAAAGAGATACTAAGATATATATATATATATATATATATATATATATATATATATATATATATATATATATATATATATATATATATATATATATATATATATAAGTGATATGGCTGCTTCTTCGTTCCTTCCTACAGATCTAGGTCGTGAGGATAATGTAAAAGTGGGGCACCCCCGACCAGGTGCCTTACAGGATGGCAACGCGAGGCTACATCGAGTTCATCTGGACAACGAATTTCTTTAAAGTGAAGATATTCGTTGATTTGGCCGACAGATCTCCAGACATGAACCTATTGAGCATTCCTGAGACGATGTGAGAAGGACAACTGCAACTTGCAACATTTTTCCGAGAACCATCCGAAGCCAAAAAACAGCGTTGCTGAACTAGTGGGGCTAATTTTCACAGGACCAGCAACTCTTAAATGTTCTTGCTTCCAATATAAAATCACGGCTTAAGAGAGGCCTGTATCCATACCCCCTATTAACCAATTTGCCTTGTTCAGTTCTGCAACCGCTGTTTCATATCTTTTGATCCCGATTAGTGTTACAAGAGATCAGGCGTGTGTATTATAACAGTTAAATGATTATTTTTTCAATTCCTACTATTAACTCACTCTCTCTATATATTTATTTATTTGTTTGTTTGTTTGCTTATTTATTTATTTATCTTGGTGGAATTTCCAATCTAATATATATTATAAATGCGAAAGTTTATGAGTATCTTTGTGGGTCTTTCACGCAAAAACAACTGAATGGATTTTAATGAAACTTTACAGTAATATAGCTTATACATCAGAATAGCACATAGGCTATAATTTATAGCATAGACTATAATTTATAAAGATATTGTATGAAGTGTCCAAAATATAACGATATTTGTCAAGTAAGTAGGAAAAAATTCAGCCATCTGCCAGCAATTCTAGCTTGCGCTGCAAAAAGCCCACGTCTGCATATATCTATCTTTTTGTTTGTGAAAGAACTTTTTTTTTGTTTTGGCTACGCAAGGTGCTCGCTTCTAATTAATTCCACTGATCAGCATAATGCCTATTTTTTTAATTTCAGAATAAAATTAAGTTTTGAAGGGAGAGGTTGTTATAAATCTCTTTATTTTAATGTTTTTTTATGATTTTATTATGCATATTTGGTAGTAAGAAATTGATCTTTTTTCCAAATAAATGCTTTTATCAGTTCTGATACTTTAAGTAAATAAACTTTCTCTTTTACACTGCATCATTTGGACAAAGTTTAAAAATTTGTTTGTGATTAGTAGTTAATTCTAACGCTATAATTTTAATTGAATAGGCAGATATAATTATTTTTATACTTAAAAACGCAATAACTACTGTACTGTATTTTTTGGAGTGTGAGAGTGAGTGAATATTACGCACTCTTCAGCTACACGAGGGCTTTTGGCAACGGATCACGTAATTTTGAACCATGGTCAAGTGATGTGGACGACACCTGAGCTGGCACCCTCTTCTCCTAACTACCACACCACACCAACTTAGAAGGACTATTCTACCAATACTTAGCAGGAATATTCTTTGAAATCCACTCTTCTAAGATATATAGCAGCACGGGTTCCATGATTAGCGGAAAAAATAGTTTGCCAAAATTAAAGTGTCTTATGTTTTTGTATGTTAATGAAGACCTTTGAAAATGATTTGACTACTTATTTTAAGTGAATGGTATATATAATTAATTTTACAGTGGAATATCTTTAATTTATTAGCTCTAACGGATTAAATTTTCCAAAGTGGAGTATTTTGTTTATGTATATCCCTTAATTTGTAAATGTAGTGATCGAAAAAAAATATTGTATGAAAAAAACTGCAGTAAATCATAAAGTGGTTGGATAAAGTATTAAAGTGCATTTCTCCCCTACACGGGACAAAATCAACACTTTATGTTTTGTTCTAATTATCTTTTCACAAAGAATTCTAAGTATTTTTTTTTTAATTTGCTAGTGTTTATATATATATATACATTATTAATTTACTTCTATTAAAAGCGAATATATTATTTGCGATAGAATTAAACCGTGGTGCCGTGAGGATTCCTGCTTATTTTTGTCACTGTATCATCCACAGTAACGGCTTGTAATTTTTCATGTATGGAATGAAATGCCAGCTAATTAAATTAATTATTCATTAGAGTCGTACAATGAAACGTTGATGATGTCCCATTGTCAACTCCTAGAAGAAACCCAGGCGTATTTTGTCACTCCTTATTTGATAAGGACACCACACCCTTTAAAAATTCTCGACCACACCTTACATCTTAAAAGAATTGTCGATGTGTGTATGTGGTGGTGTAATAGCAGACTGGACACACACACACTTATGACGAGAAACATTCGTAATTCCGTTTTATAAATACTATTGATATTATAGGAAACATGATTATAACATTCCTAATTAAGACAACGTTTATAGATTTGAATGTAATATACTACTACTAAAAAAATTAGGGGAGCACTTGAATTTAACGAAAGTACGCAAATATAAAACAAAACATTCATAACATAAAATTCAGCAGAAAACAGAAGAAGAAAACTTTCATATGCAAAGCAACGTACTTGGGGTCAAAAACCAGAAAAAGGGAAAAAGCGCCGAAATCGTGATTTCGGTAATACCTGTTGTTTTTCCTTGTCTCAGGGGTGAAATTCGCACTTTCGGCTGTATTACACATGGCTTGTATTATTGGAAGACTGTAATCCGGGCATATACAAATAACTGTAGTGAATGCTGTTGCAGTGGCAATAAGTGTCATTGCAAGACTGTGGAATCGATTCCATGAAACAGGGCATGTTCGATGTCGACCTGGACAAAGCTTTCCACGGGCTACCACTGCAAATAACGACCTATATATCTTCTATATATATAAAGGAGAAAAGCGACTGACTGACTCACTGACTAATCACGATATCTCCGGAACTATTGAACCTACGGACTTGAAATTTGGTAGGTAGGTTCCTTTCATGGAGTAGACGTCAGCTAAGAATGGATTTTGCAAAGTTCGAACCCCAAGGGGCGTTACGGGGGTTTAAGGGGCGTTATAGATAATTATTTCCATTAATAAACTATTAGATGTACAGTCGTTATAAACTTGGTACACAGATTTCTTTCATAAAGTAGAGATTCCCTACATAATGGTTTTTACGAAAATCTACCTCCAAGGGCCGTTGAGGGCGCTTAAGGGGCGTTATGCATAATTATTTCCATTTTTAACCTATTATACCTACAGTCTTGAAATTTGGTAAGCGGATTCCTTTCATAGAGTACAGATCCACTACAGAATGGGTTTTGTGAAAATCGACTCCCAAGTGGCGTTGTGGAGAATTAAGGGGCGTTATAGGCAATTAACTCCTTTTTTAAACTATTAGACGTAAAATCTTGAAATTGAGTAAGCAGATTCCATTCACTGAGTAGAGATCTGTCAAAAAATGGGCTTTGTGAAAATCGTTTCCTAAGTGGCGTTGCGAGGGCTTAAGGGGCGTTATACATAATTATTTCCCTTTTTAAACTATTAGACGTACAGTCTTAAAATTTGGTAAGCGGATTCCTTTCATTGAGTACAGATCCGCTGCAAAATGGGTTTTGTCAAAATCGACTCCCAAGTGACGTTGTAGAGAATTAAGTGGTGTTATAGGCAAATAACTCCTTTTTTAAACTATTAGTCGTAAAATCTCGAAATTTAGCAAGCTGATTCCATTCATTAAGTAGAGATCCGCTATAAGATGGGTTTTGAGAAAATCGTTTCCTAAGTGGCGTTGTGGGGGCTTAAGGGGCGTTATAAATAATTATTTCCGTTTTTAAACTATGAGACGTACAGTCTTGAAATTTGATAAGCGGATTCCTTTCATAGAGTACAGATCCCGTACATAATGAGTTTTTTGAAAATCGACACCAAGTGGCGTTGTGGAGAATTAAGTGGCGTTACAGGCAATTAACTCCTTTTTTTAAACTATTAGACTTAAAATCTCGAAATTCAGTAAGTTGATTCCATTCATTAAGTAGAGATCCACTATAAGATGGGTTTTGGGAAAATCGTTTCCTAAATGGCGTTGCGGGGGCTTAAGGGGCGTTATAGATAATTATTTCCATTTTTAAACTATTAGACGTACAGTCTTAAAATTTGGTAAGCGAATTCCTTTCATGGTGTAGAGATCCGCTACAAAATATTTTTGGGGAAAATTGATCCCCAAGGGTCACTGAGGGAGATTAAGGGGCGTAATAGATAAATATTTCCGCTTTTCAACTAATAGAAACACCTGCTTGGAAATTAGAAGGTATGTTCCGTTCATGGAATAAAGTTCCTTTTACAAAGATTTTTGCGAAAACGGAGTCCCAAAGGAGTGGGGTTGCGAGGGATTAAGGCGTGTTATAGAAAAATTCCTGTTTTTGAATTTAACTCATTTACTTGAAATTTGTTGAGCACTTTTCTTTAGTTGAATAGAGTTCCACTAAGAATGGATTTTACGGAAATCAACTCCAGGGGGAAGCGGGGAGAGTTATTGGGGCGTATTGATAGACAAAATTCCCGTTTTCGAATTGCTAAGACTACAATAATAAAATTTGGTTTGCATGTTTCTTTTGTTGAATTGGAATCCGCTAAGAGTGCTCTCAACGAGGTATTGATGATAAAAATTCCGTTTTTGCTCTGTTAGATTTAGACTTGAAATTTAGCACGCATGTTTATTTTATGTGAGTAGAGATCCACTGAAAGTTGCTTTGGTGGAAATCCATTTGATTATTAGGTTAAGTGAGTGAAAAAAATCTTTCTCTTTCTATTTTAGATATAAATAGAAATTAGATATTATAATTTATGTTCTTTTTATATCAAGGGGCGAGAGTGTAACAGCTATAAATATATTTTTCAATACAATCGAATTCTTAATGCTAGATATCAATAATTAATATATATGTAAACAGTATACATATATATAACATCGTGAAATATCCAGTGGCGAGTGGGTAACGGCTATAGTTCTGTATACTGCTCGTCGAGACAGAACAGCTAATACGATGTGGATTCCAAAACAGTTTCTTTCGGCAACTGGACGAAGGGTCTCAAGTCAAACAATCCGAAATGGGCTTCATGAGGGTTGTCTGTATGCATACAGTAAGGTGACCATTTGTTTTTACAATGAAAAGGAGGACGCAAAAATTAAGAAAAAAATTACAACTTAAATATATGAAACGCTTTATTAACTCAAACAAAAATACGCTAATTACGCTTACCTTCTTTTTAATTATTATCTTAAACAAGCATTTTTCCATTGAAAGAACTTTTTTTGTCAACATATCATTTTCTAGTATATCGGAAGTTTCGGGCAAAAAATATTCTTCATACTGAATTTTACGGTAAGCACTGTAGCTAAAATATTAACATTCAATTCTGTGACTTTTCACTAGTCACTTCATAAAAATCATTACCAACTGAAAAAAACTCTTTCAACTGCTGCATTAGTTCCAGGACAGCACAACGTAAATTCAACAAGAATAATTGCATTTTCATATGAAATGTGCTCCTTTTTGACATGATTTAAGTTATTTCATCCATCTTTTACCAATTTCTCAGCATGTTGATTTTCTAATTGTTCTAATTTATTAAATTTTCAATATACATTCAGACTTCTTTCTACTGCAAACAGACAATTGTCATCGATTTTAATATTAGAAATTTTTTCGATAAAAACTCAACATAAAATTTTCTATATCTGCCCAATTTATTTGCGACAAAGTCAAAAAATACCATTGAAAACTGTTATTCCTGTGATATTTGTTTCAGACCATTCTTCGACATTTTGGAAACCTGTTTGGTTCATCTCTGAATACAGAGATTAACAAATCAGTTTTAAAATATTGAAAAGGAGGACAAAAAGAAGAAAACTTTTCAAGGAAGGACAGAACTTATAAAAGGAGGACAGTTGATCACCTTACATACAGACCAATGGTGTGTATTCGTTGATAGCAAGACACCGTGCGCTTTGAAGAAAGTGGACTGCTGAACATCGAGATTGGATGCTAATTACATCGAGTCGAGTGTTGTTTACGGATGAGTAGACATTCAGTTTAAGTTGTGACGCCAGACGTGTTTTGATACGTCGAGAAAGGGGCACTTGAAATAACCCAATATTCGTTCTGGAAAGATCACATTACAGACGAGTTAGTTTAAAGGTATGGACTAATATCAGCATAGGTTGACGTACTGACCTGTATATCTTATGGAAAGATAATTTGATGGCTCAAGGTATGCAAACGATATCCTAAGACCCCACGTCATACTTGTAGCTGAAGCCATTGGCGATTCCTTTCTTTTAATGCAGGATAATACCAAAAATCATACAGCTGTTCTTGTGGAAAACTTTCTTGAAGTGAAAAAGTACAGCGCATGGAATTACCAACATGTTCTCTTGACCTAAATCTGATCCAGCATATATATACTTGGTCTCTTTCGGATGAGGCATTCAGAAAGATCACTGCTTTCGCTTTCTGTCCAGGATGTGTATATTGAACTCTTTTAGAAGAGAGGAAATTCTCCAAATTCTCACCGATAACCTCATCGCATGCACGCTAAACAAGTGCGTGACAGTCTTAGCAGTTCGGGAGGACTACACACCATATTAAACATCATATATCAATTCTAAAAAAATCAGTTTTTTTTTTCATTTTCATGTGACTAAATTTTTGACCTGAAGCATCGCTCATGTGCTTTATACCGTTTCAAAGAATTAAAGCTTGTTCTTTGTTGTTCTTTGTTTCTTTTTTTAAGTATTGAGTTTTGTTACACCTGTACTGTCCATTTTATGCTCATGCATGGCTATCGTGTAACGGTTTCTTCACTCTTTAGCTTGCTCCCCTAATTTTTTTAGCAGTGTAGTTTGAATAACGAGCCTTAGAACTTTGTCGTGAATCCTAGAATTGATCTTTCGCAACTTGTATTCTCTTAATTATTTCTTTTGCTTCGCTGCAGATGTGTGGCAACGGCTTTTGTCTCGCGTGAAAATACGAAAAAGGTATTTTTCTATGCGTCAGCTGTCGATTAAGCTTCTACTTGTGTGTTCTACGGTTTTGGCTTGCTCATTATTTAAGTGTTGTTTTTCTTCGAACTTTTTATATGAAATCATTGAATTTTTCTATGAACAAGATGAACCAACCGGACCCCCCAAATCCTCTTCGCCCGTGGTAAATTAAGGTATGCTTGACTATCTATTGTTAATTGAAATTAAGCTTAAGAATAAGAATTGGCTAACTTCATTGCTGGGCTGCTGATGACAGTATTTGTTATTTTGAGTCAACAATGCAAGGTCAGGATCCGAGTCGGTATTACACTTTCTTTTTGACCTAAGTAGCCTATTGGTCATGTGTGTGGTCAAGAACACGTGGCCGGAGATGCCAAGTCGTGAGTTCGAGAACCCTGATTTGGTGTGGTGTGGCAGTTAGGAAAGGTTGGTGCTAGCTCAGGTGTCGTCCACGTCACTTGACCAGGATTCAAAAATACGTAGTCCGTCGCCAAAGGCCCTCGTGTAGCTGAACAGTGTTAATTTTCACTCACTCACTCACTCGAGAACCCTGATGCTGCTGTAGATCGGCCTCGCAGAAAGCTGATGCACGTTAAATCTGTCATGGCTCAAAGTCCTCCCAATGACAAGTTGTGGAAGTTTAGAAAGTGAGGTACCAGTTAGGGTTCACTCGACCGTGTCACTTGATAATGATTGAAAACTGCGGGGTATAGAAGGTCTGATGCAAGTTAAATCTGACGAGGCTCAAAGTCTTCACATGCGCAGTTTATAGGAGGAATCAACTCATATGTCGTCCTCGTCCTAAATCTTTATCAAGTGGCGAGGTCGACACCTGAGCTGTACAAGCTTCCACACCATACCAATGTGAGTACTCTGAGCCTCGACAGATTTAATGTACATCTACCATTCTACTCGCTGGGTTTTCAGGGGTCCTAGGGCTTTGTATTGCTTTAAGCCGCATTCACACCAAGGCAGTCAGCGTCGAGCTTTGAGCGTCTAGCCAATCAGAGACTTCATCTCGGGCGAGATGAAGTCTCTCATTGGCTAGACACTCAACGCTCGACGCTGACAGCCTTGGTGTAAATGTAGCTTTAGAGTACAGACTTTAACAAATTAACAATAAATTTTACTCCAACTCAATCAGACTTTAACAATTGATTTTAAAAATCGAGTGGTGATGTCGACATCTAAACTAGGGGTACTCAACCTTTTTTTTTTTTCTGCTGGGCCGCATACATGTTAGTTATTTCACGTGGACCTCAACGTGAGGATAAATGGGGGAGGAGGGGGGAGAATTCTTTAAGACCAAAATAACATTCGAAATTTAAAATGATGGAAATTGATCAAAATATAAACTTTTCTCTCTCTTTGGTATTTTTTTAATAATTATTTCTTTTATATTTTTCATTTTTGTCTCGAACACTAAATTAGAGAAAAGCTTTTAAGAATCACTCCTTCACAATTTCTACATCAGTAAACGGTTTCATATGATTACCAATAATGTAACAAATTTCATAGGATGTCTTTGTTACCGCTATAATATTACCACTAACAAAACACTTTGTTACTGTTGCAAAGATTATTCAAGAGAAAGCTTATTTAACACATCTTGAAAGAGATCTTCGAGGAAAGGTGTCATTGAATGATTCCTGTTTATTGGTATTTTTTAAATACAGTACTTTCGGGACAAATCAAACAATTACTGATCATTGTTTGTTTTTCGCTATAAAATATTCAACCTCCCAATCGTCTTGAAACGATATATTTTCTTCAAATATTTTACGTTTGCAAGATATGAAAGATAGTTAAAAATTACTTCCACCCATAAATTGTCGCTACTTCAAATTTTAATACAATGTTCTTAAAAAAGTGAATTTCTCAGAACAATGGGCCATAACTGGGCCACTTAAAAAGGCTCGGTGGCCGGCGCTGATCTAAACTGACACTCCATTCTCTAAGTCCACAGTATGACTTTAAACCACTATATATGTGGTGTCTGACTGCTGTTGGCGAAAGAGTAGGGAATGTTTGTGCCAATCGACGCGGCTTCGGTAGGGTTAATGTATTTTGGAGGAGAAGATTTTTTGATCCCGGAGAGTGCGGTCAGGTACGGTCCCTTGTTGTTTTCGCAGGCGGGACTTGCGGAATTGTTTTGTACCGAAGGGAATAGAATTCCTTCGGTGAGAGGGCAACCACAGGGGTGGTCTGGCGTAAAAAGAAGAAGAAATAGTCTCTTCTGGGACTATGTTTAAATTGATTGATTTGAGAAACGACGAACATTGTAGTTTGATTGTTATTTGATTGTAGTATTTAATCAAGAGATGATATATTAATCAAGAGGTTATTGTTTGAATTGATTTAATTATATTTTTGTATTGATTGATTTGAGAAGTTATTAAGAAAGAAATTAAATTTATATGACAATATATTTAAAAGACATTATCCTCTCTGCCTACTCCCTCTTTTGTGGCATCTTGCTTCAAACACGTTACTCGACTGAAACATTACTGGTCTCGAACTCTATGCCTTGATTACTCCCCTAACATGGTTCCTGATTGGATTTGAATTTACTTCCATCAACTCTGAAGGGGAACACGAGGGCTACTGGTGATGAACCGCGTAATTTTTAACTACAGTCAAGTGACGAGCGATACCTGAGCTGGCAGTCCTCTCCGAACTTCCACATCATGCCTACTGGAGGACTTGGAGCCTTGATAGATTTAACCCTTTCGCCGACCTTGGGGAAGTTACTTTCCATCTGCATGTTCTTACAAAATACATCTGTGAAAAGTGGAAAACCCATTATAATATATTGACCTTGCTATTATACTCTACCTGTGGCCCACTGGATCTTTCTGAGTGGCCCGGTCATACCCCATTTCACTAACAAGTTCAATTTTTTAAGAAAAATGTATTAAAAATTTAGCGAGAAATTCTATCAGTCAAGCAATCCCATATATCGATTTGCTATCGATGTGGTGCTGGTAGGAATTGAAGGATAACCTTTCTTATGAAATTGTAACGGTTAACATATAACAGTAGAATAGGGACTATTTCATGGGTAAAACTAATTTCTAATTAACCCTTATGCCTTCCAAGCGAAAAATATATAAGGAATATTTGTTATTTTAGGACGATTGGGATGTTTTGACTATTTCGTAGAAAAAACAAACATGGATCAACAACTTGCTTAATTTGTCATTAAAATGCTATATTTAAAAAATATAATTTTGCTCGTCACTATACCAGTAAGCACAAATCTTACAGTTCCTCCTTTTTTTTCCAGAAACAAAATATTTGGGAGACTTGGGATCATTGATGAAAGTAAATCGAAATTACCCCATAACTGGATAAAAAAAGCCCCCTTTTATTCTGTGAGTCGAGTTTGATGGAGTTTAATATAGTTTTAAAATAAAATCCAAAATTATTAATATTTTGATCAATTTCTGCATTTTTAATGCCTTTGATCTTATAGTGTCCGCTCTCCTCCCCCGGTAATCCTCATGTTGCGGCCAGCGAGAAATAATTGTCATATGTATGCGGCCCGCGTGACGTAATTGTCATATGTATGTGGCCCGGCTGAAAAAAGGTTGAGTACCACTGTATTATAACGATGGGAAGACACTACCCTGGTGTGCAAAAATTAAGGACGAGACGATTTTTTCAATATAACTTTTTACAAAAGCTTTCCAAATCAACACATTTAATACCGTAAGATCCCCAATACGTAAGGACATGTGTAATATGTAAGCAACACTTACTAAAAGAGAAATCAGAGGGATAAAAAGAAGCTTGATTGAAAAAGTAGCATGGAGCGCAATGCGACTAAAGGCCGAAACATCCCTGTGATGGGTGTCCAGCAAGAAACATCCGGTCTTTAGCAGGGGATATGATCTCCCCTGACTGCTAGGCAGGTTTCACAGCGTCTGCCCATGCTGAGAATGAGGGTGTCAATGAGTTGTTGAGGCATTGCTGCCCATTCGTCTTGCAGCACCAATCGAAGCTTCCGAATCGTTACTGGTGGTAAGGTACGAGCTGCCAAGCGTCTGCCTAGAAAATTCCATACATGCTCGATGGGATTGAGATCCGGAGATCGTGCCAGCCAATCCATACGTTCAATATCCTCACTCTCTAAGAGCTGTTCGGCAGCTACTGTGCGATGACATGGTGCATTGTCGTCCATGAAAAGGAACTGCAGACCCATAGCGCCTCTAAAAAGACGCACATATGGAAGAAGAATCTCGTTACAATAACGGGTCCCGTTGACTGAACCTGCGTCGAAGATGTGAAGGTCTGTACGACTATCAAGCATGATGCCTCCCCAAACGAGAACACCGCGACCTCCGTACCTGTCCTTTTCAATGATGTTCGAGGAATGATTGCGGCTTCCCCGCTCTCTCCAGATGAGAATGCGATGAGAATCGCTACTCAAACTGAATCTGCTCTCATCTGTAAAGAGTACTCGTCCCCATTCATTGTCTCTCCAATTCCGGTGTTCCCGGCACCACAGAGAACGCCTTCTCCGATGGGCAGGCGTTAAAGGTACACACCGTAAAGGGCGTCGTGCAAACAGACTACCACCGTGCAGTCTTCTGGCCACGGTAAAACGCGATATCGGTCGTCCAGTCGCCTGTGTCGTGTGTCTAGCGATTTCTCCCGCTGTCTGCCGCCTGTTTCTTCTGGCCTGTAAGACAATGTACCGGTCATCTGCGGGTGTGGTTCCTTGTGGACGACCACTACTGAACCCCCGGATAGCTGTTCCTGTAGTTTGAAATTGTCTCCAAAGTCGTGAAACGATGCTGTGAGCAATTCCGAACTCTGCAGCCACACTTGTCACACTGCGGCCTTCCTCCAACTTCCCAATGATTCGACCTCGGGTAAAAGCATCCAGATGTCGTCTAACAGATTGATTATTCGCCATTTCTCGCTGAGGCAGCAACTCGGTGTGATTTTAACTGCTATACGGCGTGCAATCTCTTTGCCAGAAATACTGATCTTACACCGACAACATGCTTTATACTACTCAGACACTCCCCCATTACGTCTACCAGCATAACTGCGCATGTGCTACCGTACATCACCTTACTTAATCTCCTGATTGGTCTTTCTGTCCGCTCTGCCTCTTCGTTCAGCTGATATGCTAATTTTTCGACTTCGTCCTTAATTTTTGCACACCAGTGTAAGTCCAGCTTCAGTTTTTTACTGTCATCTATTTTTCGATCGATTGAATTATAATTAGCGCTTCTGTTTTAAAAGTTTGAAAACGCTGAATGAGATTTATTCTTCTAAGACACCTGTTTCGATGAGACATTCGTATGCCTCAACGATTCTACTGCGAATGGGAGTAAAAAATACTGATTTTATTATAATAACACTTTCTTATTTCGAAAATTCTGTATATTTTGTGCAGTAACTATCTAATATTGTATAATAAATTATGGTTGAAATGTGAAAGTGTGCTATTGTATCATATAAAAGCCAAGTGCAGTTTGTATACTATTTAAAAAAAATAAAATATTTTTAGTTCATTAATAATACATTTAAATACCAAGGAAAGAAAATTGGGTTTTTTTATAACTATATTTACATGGACATTTTTGCACATTTTGTGCGAGTAACTGTCTAATTTGAATTATAAGAAATAGGTCAAACAGTGAAATGTAAAAATGTCATTACATAAAAAAAAACATGTACACAATTTTTATATTTGAAAAATTTGAACATTTAATTCGTTAGGCACCTATGGCACCATTTTTTCTTTTGAGCGAAAATGTACAGCATAATTAGACGGATATTCCTCAAGAAAAAGTAAAGGGCGTACTGCTAGCTTCCAAGGAAAGAAGTGTGTAGTTCTCCGGATGATGTGCGTTTAGTCATTGTAGAAAATCATATGCCAAGAATGCTTTCCAACTATAAACAATGTAGTAAATGTAGCAGAAGGGAACGAGAAAAGAGGAACTGCTACATGTGTTCAGAATGTGATGTCCTCTTTGCATTGCAACGGGCTTCTCATCTTTTCATGATAAATAATAGCCTTTAAATTTAATTTTCTTTATGACGGTGAATGATTCCTTGGGAAGTATTCTTCCCACCCTAAAATTTAAATTAACACATAAAATTCGCTGATAATAAATCCCGTATAGTGGTTAGTGACGCTGACTGCGGTACCGTAGGGCCTGGGTTCGAATCCCGGAGAAGGCATGGATATTTGAAAATGTATAGTGTCTTTGCGGCATGGGGGTACTCTAAACAATCATCAAGCCGCAAGTAATCTCGTGAGGTTGGTGGAAGGGGAAGTGAGATGGGGCCTCTGACTACCCCCAGGCTGTTCTCCCTCAAAATTAAGATGGGACAGAGCCAAATCGTACTCTCACCTGTATGGGGCTCAAAACTACGGCTAACGACAGGCATTTAACGAGCCCCTTATTACGATGAATTTCGAGGGTCTTGATATTAATGTAGATGAGGCGGCATAAGAAACAACAAATAAAATATGTTTCCTTAAATGTTATTGATTAATTACTCTGAACTGAACTGAACTCATTAGCGCAACAACCCATGAGGGCCAAGGCCTACTCTGCATGTCTCAGCTTTCATGACCTTAAGTACTGGGGTGCACGTGCAGATGTTTCGGTCAAGTGGTCAGTCTGACACGAAACCCCCAGTGTTCAGTTCCCAATCAAGCTTGGTACTCATTTACCGACCCACTGAGCCACCGATGAAAGACTGAGTCGACCTTGCCCAGTCTGGGATTTGAACCACGGACCTGTGGCGTGGAATAGCGATACACTGCCACTGGGCTTTCGTTTAATTGTTAATAAAACATAAAAACTGAGAAATTCAAAAGATAAGTAAAGGGCCCACGAAAGGGATAACGTGCCTCACAATCCCTCTCCCCGGTGAGTCTTCAGTGTCAGTAGGTTTAAAAACCTTGACTGACCAACGCTGGCCACGAGTTCGTGACCATGACCACTTAGCTCCCGTGGCCACTAACATGGATCTAAATTAATAATAATTTTATAGAATAAATTCAAGGATTCATTATTTGAAAGATGTCGATCTTTGATAAAACTCGACATAAAAATATATCAGTAAAGATACAGGATGTACAGGCTTATAAAGTATCCTAAAGTTATGGCTTATTATTACGGAACTACCCATCAAAATGTAACAAACTGTTCATCCGTGGATTGGAAAACTCTCCCAGAGTTTTGGGGTCCAGTCCGATCGGCGCGCATTGTTCGGCAATTGGACATCACTAGTAAATACACTGACTGCATTAGTAAAGATGTGGACGCCACAGCAAAAGATGCAGTGTGTATTTTAGTGAACGGAATTTAAATCAGTCACGCGTGTACAGCGACGTGTTCGAACAGAATGGAATGTCGACTTTCCGATATCAAAATCTATCCACCAATAGGAAAAAAAACTTTAAAGGAGACGGGAACTTTGGTATCTCTGAAATTGGAAAGTATCCTTAAATTTTCGTAATTGAAAATACTGTTGATCATGTGCGTGATTCATTTTGTGGGAGTCCTGATAAGTCTGTTAGGCAAGCCAGTAGCGACATTCCATTCTGTTCGAACACATAGCTGTACACGCGTGACTGATTTACATTCCGTTAACCAAAGTACGCACTGCACCTTTTACTGAGCTGTCCACATCTTTACTAATGAAGTCAGTGTAACAAGTTTATCGTCTGCGATTGCCAAATAATGCGCGCAAGTGCGGCCGATCAGACTAGACCAAAAAATTCTCGGAGAGTCTACGGATGAACAGTTTATTACATTCCGATGGGTAGTTCCATAATAATAAGCCATTACTTTTGGATACCTTACGCCCGGACACCCTGTATAACATTAAACATATAATAATGCTGAGAAATATGTAAATACATTCGCTGACGTTAGAACAGTTTGCGAAAAGCATAAGTCCGTTTGAATTATTTATTGTTTTTTTATACATTTAAGCCACTCCATAAAATTTTCATCGTTACTGCCTTATAAAATTCTCCAGATGTTATATTCTTAGTTAATTATTATTCTAGAATCTAGGAAACGGTAAAAGATATGCTAATTATAATCCCCCTTACAAAGGGGCGTAATTAGAGATGGGAGAAATAAATTTTTGAAGAGAATGTAAGTAAACTTTTAATAAGTCTGTTGTACAAGAATGGCATTAATTAGTGTTGTCTCGCAGGGAAAGATAATATTCGTAAAATCTTAAACAGTACTTTGTGTTTACTCTGTTTCGGAAAATAACATTTGATATTTTTGCCACTTTAATATTTCCTGTATTCGCTGAGATGCAATTTATTCTTTGTTGTGTTTTCTGTTTTATTCGTTCTCTATAATACCTCTGTTTGCTCAAGATAGTCGTTAAATTACTGGAGATATTAGAGATGTATATAAAGAAATAGAATATATCTTGTCTTATAAAAATATTTTTATTTAATTAATGTAATCATCACGTTAGTGAGAATGTCTTTTTTTTTTCATTGAAGAATAGTTCATTTTAGTTGCATCGCAAAACATAAATAATTGTAAGCAAAAAGTTTTAAATGTTACGCCCCAGACAAAAAAGTAACATAGTTTTTTTATAAGATTATTATTGATGATTTATTCAGCTCATGAAAATATTGTACATTTTAAAAAATATCTATTTAAAAATTCCCGCTTGTGGCATCATTACCTCGAAAAAAATTAGAACTTTTTATCGTATTATAATTAAAATTCTATTTATTGCTCCGATTTCCAATATAAAAAGTGTGGTCGCGGTAGCTGAGTGGTATAGGTATCGGATCGTGGCTTGCCTTGTACCGAGTTCGAGCCCAGTACCACTAAAGACCTGCCGTGTACGGCAGCGATGCACGTTAAATCTGTCGAGAGCTGAAACGTCCTCAGGTTGGTGTGGTGTGGTAGTTAGGAGAGGGGGTGTCAGCTCAGGTGTCGTCCACGTCATTTGACCATGGTTCGAAATCCCGTGGTCCGTCGCCAAAAGCCCTCGCGTAGCTGAACAGTGCGACGTTAATATTCAATCAATCAATCCAATATAAAAAGATTATCTGTCTTGTATAAAAAATACATACAAACACCACAATCCTGATAGCGTAGTTAGAAAGACAAATTACCCTAGCTGGCTCTCTAGTATATTCCCCTAACCTCTAGGGCTACTTTAATTTTAACTTTGTTTTTGTTTAATCTCACTATGAAACAACACGAGGGCTATTGGTAACGGACTACGTAATACTGAACCACGATCAAGTGACAGGGACAACATCTGAGCTTGTACCATCCACACCATGCCAACGGGAGGACTTTGAGCTTCGACGGTTCTTCAGTGGTACTAGGACTTGAGTTCGGCAACACCATCCCCGAATCTATGGTTGTAACCACTAGGTCACCTTGTGACAGGGCTTTACCGGTATTTCTACTAATAGTCCTTTTGGGATTTGGGGGGGGGGGCCAGAAAGGCAATTCTTTCCAACCAACCCAAAAAGAGAGCGTGGTTATGCAGATTAGGAATAGTATATACTGGGACGTTAGTATTCGCGTGGAGTGCTAAGTGGAGAAGTAAAGCTAAGTGAAGTGAGATAAAGCTCTAGTATAGTTCTAGAGAAAAGTCTAAGTGTATTTTAAGTGTTCTATGAGTCGGTCTAGTAGTGCCAGTCCACACAGTTGAATTATAAATGGGTCCGAGACCAAAAGAGTATTCCCTTAGCCGGTGCAAGTCGGATTGAAGAATATAGTGACATTATAAGGACTGTAGCTGTTTTTCAAAGCAATAGCGGTAAGAGTGTTTAATTAAGCTTTAAGACAAGAGCGAATTCTATTAAGTTAGGATCCAGTGGTTAATTGCGTTATTTGTCAGAATTACTGTTTGCGTCGCATCACTTCTGATCATAAGCCTCCAAGACTAGTGTCGTTTTATTGTTTATAAGTTAAGATCATAATAAAATAATTTTATTATGGCAGAACTTAGTGGTCCATTATACATTCCCTCAAACATAGGTAGTGTGGATGATGAAGAGATGATACCTCCAGCACCCGGGGTACCACAACCTGAGGTTACTTTATTTATCCCTTTAATAAATCTACGACATGTCATAAATTTTAATACCGTAAAGAATCTGAGGACGCTGTCATATGTGGCAAAATGTACAAGTAAGATTGCAGCATGTTCTCACGCTTGCTTTCCCTTAAGTAACTTAAAGGGTTCCTATATGATGCTATTTGATTAGAAAACCTCGCTTTTTCTGGAGGAACCGTTATGTGTGCAACGGAAAAGTACTATTTAAACCAGTGTTTCTCAAACTGTGGGGGGCGCGAGCATATTGAAAATAAAAGGTTTAAAAAAATATTTTTTTGGAATGAAGTAAAACAAAATGCATTCTGACATAATAAAAAATACACATTTACATTGATATAATTTATATATATTATCTGGCGATCATAAAAAATAAATGTTTGCTTTGCTGTAATCCCACAATGAGAGATTTTTTTATTATGTTTCTTGTAACTCCTAAAATACTACTTTTGATTATCATATATTTGACCTTCAAACTTACTGGTATGTTTAACTCCGTCTCTTTTTCTTTTAGGAAAGTTACAAATAATATTTTTCTGTTGCTTTTTTTTTCATGTGAATGAGTTTTATGACATATGGATCAGCATATTGAGCACTTTGAAGGAATATTTGGCCAAAATGTATTTTTATGAGTATTCTGAAACATATAATGCATAATGAAAAACGTTTTACACATTTATTTTTTAGAACTGACATCGATATTTTTAATTGAATACAGTTTTAACATGGGACCGGTCGCATAAGGCGCTGAGTCAACCCAGGCTCACGAAATCGTTAATTCTGGGAAAACTGTTTATTCGTTAACAGTGACCTTGACAGTATCCTCCTATTAGACAGTCTTAATGGGAACTAAAATGAATTTGTCACAAATATGCCTCTTTTTTGAGGGTGGCAAACGTTTTATTACAATCAAGGTACTTGTTTTGGTCGAGTTCCCTGTGCGACCGCTTTAGTTCAAAAATATTTTCTATGAACCATGCTACACTTTCTCCTATGAACAACTTATGGTTTTGATTGCTGTGTTGTACGACTTATTATGGTTTATAAATGTAAATGAGCAGAATATTTAAAAAATGGGCATCTGTGATCTCTATTGAAGGAAGTTGAAATTGATCAAGCAATTGAAGAACCTGCTGAAATAATGCATATTAATCAAAATAGCGAAAGTAAGTATGAGAAAAGTGATAGACATAAAACGTTTGAGTTGAATTGAAATTTTCAAATGCTGCCTAAAGAACTCTATGAAAAAAACCAAGAAGCCATAAATATAGCACTTTGCCTTGCCAAAAAGACACAAGGAAGAAACAGTTCAAAATAATATTTGTAGATCATCAAACGACAGCGAAGCTACAATAACGTGAACAAAATATGACAATTTTGCTGGAAAATAACGTTCCTGTATTGTTAGCAAAAAGTGTCTGTGGTTTATGTCCTTTATTAAAGTCACGAACATTTGGAACATTTTCTTTAGTTTTATTGGATTTTTTCTCAAATTATCAAAGAAAAATTGAAAAGTCCTTGAAAGAGTAGGTAAGTGTATTTTCTCTTAGTTAATTTATTCACTGGAAATGTGATTTTTATCGTGTATAGTAAAAATAAATATAAAATAAATTATAGTTTAAAAACAAACTAAAAAAACGCGCTTTTATTGTGAATCGGACTAAAAAGTAAAAAAATAAAAATATACATTACTTTAAAGTAACACATATACAAAATTTAATACTTATCTTGTTAATTTGTACGGTTTATAATTATGATCGTATTGTAGCTTTAGTGCCCCAAAAAGTTCATTGTTATTGCATTCAATACATTATTATTTGGGGGGCGATAAAAATTACGTTTGAAAATTGGGTCACCAGTAGTGAAAGTTTGAGAGCCACTGATTTAAACAGATCTGAAAAGAGGAAAGGGGAAGATTTACCTGAGACTACCACAAAATGTCTTTGGATGTTGGTAGAGCGATTAGTGATGGGTCTAGATTTAATAACAGTTTCACAATGGCATTGATTTTGGAGGAAAGATCTTATGTAAACCTACTTGACGATGGTTGTGCCTCCTTCAAATTTAACTGCATGGAGGCTTCAATTAAAGATAAGTAATATTATATATTTCACTCGCACTTTAACGTTAGGTTGGGTTAACCGCTCCTCGCGTGCGCTACGATGTTTTCGATATTTTTATGAAAAATAGAACATATATTAAAACTTCTACTATGTCTGCAATGAGCTGAATTCATGACAGTCACATGATAAAGGCAATTACATGTTTTCCATTGAATTCTAAACTGATAAAAGATTTGTACTTGTTATTCTACTAGTAAATCTCAAATTTGATAGTAACATGAAAATATTCAAATATTAAGATTCTTTAAAAAAGCTTTTTAAAAAAATAATAAATTAATTTAAGTTTTTATATTATAGGAACATTTTTAAATAGCTTACGAGTATTTTACTTATTTATGTGCGTTATTTGTGTTCACTAATAGGTTCTTTTTAAAAGAAGTTTTCTGTAAAAAGCAAAATAGAGAGAGTTGCCTACAGCGAAGCGCGTAAATTAGTTGGCTGGAAGCACGTCATGGCAATTATCATGTGCTTATGACGTCACCTGAATTTGGCCTATTACTTCTGAATCAACGTTATCTGTTAATCCTAATCAGCCACATGATTATTAATTTGCGATATTCCAATGATCCCAGTGGCAAAATTTGTGACCCATTAAGTATCAAGTCGAGTTGCGAGTTCTAGTTCCCCTAGTTCTAAATTACAAGTATTTATAGCACGGAATAGTACCAATTGCAACGCATCCAATGAAACAGAAATTCGGGAACTGTATTCTGCAACGGGAATCGTAACGGAATAGAGACTAGCAAGGAGAATATTGTATCAATTCATAAGTCATCCTAGTCACGTGACTGTGGTTCTCAAAATTACGAGGTTTTTTATCAGTTAATATCGTATAGCTTATATATACTGTGTAATGTAAGTCAAGCCAAGCTAAACGTTGACTAAAATCAATCAGTGCCCTAAGCCAGCGGTTCTTAAATATTCGGGGGTTCCCAGCGCCTTTCTACGGAGGCAGCGAAGGAGTGTCATTTAATGTTAAAATTACTCTCTTTTACAGACTCTGAAAGACCTCGTGGAAAAATTGAAAGATGTACCATTCTAGACTAGATCACTGAATTGCCCTCAATGAAAAAGCTCTACTAGAACATGTATTTCAATCAAGAATATTAAGAGGCATGGTACGATTTACGCATAAAATTTTAATTCAGGGATTTTCCAAATTTTCTTGGTTGCCTCCTGTGTGTGTAAACTATATAAAACAGATTTTGTGTTCAAAATCTAATAAAAATCTAGCCATTTAATTTTTTAAGGAAAAAGCTTAAAATTTGCGATTTCAAAATACTACTCCTGCAAAAATTCTATTCGTACACGTATTAAATTTAGTTTACAAGTACGTCAAACTATGTATAATATAAAAGTTGGTATGGGTTTTGCGATAACATGATTGGTATTTGTACAATACTTATTTTATGAATGCTTATTGAAAATTTCTTAGAAAATGTAGAAATTCTGAATTCAATTATTTTTTAAAAAATAAGTATTGTTTTGACAAAAATTCATACCAGTTTTTGTTACATGTACTATTAGCAATAGGTAAAAAATGCATTCAAAGAGCATTAGACGCAATAGAAAAAACGCCTTAGCATTTTAAAGAAAGACAAACTAGTTATTTTATCTTTCTAAGAAAAGTGAGTTTAAAGTTTTTATTTGCTATAGGAATGTGAATAAAAATAAACGTAAAAGTTCTCATAATTCTGCATTTTTTAAGTTTAGAGCTTTTAAATTGTGTGAGATTATAGAAAAGTATATAAAGAATAATTTAGGCTAAGAAAATTAGATTTGATTTTTTGACCAATTTTTGTCAATTTATTCGTACTGTGCCCCCTAAATTTTTTTATTGTTTGTAACTACATAGCCATTGCTAAAACATAATATTTTAAAGTTAGTTATGTGTTGGGAGTCAGGGAGGTGTGTTAAAAATCTTGAGGGTCCGCGATGTCAGGCCGATACATAAAGGGGTTCCATGGTGATCGAAAGTTTAAGAACCACTGCCCTAGTCAATAACTAAAATATATCAAAATACATTTTTCGGTGGTCCATGGGCTTAGAGAGCTAAGTTTCAAATTATAGTTCTGATATTCAATTAGGTTTAAAAGTATTTACAAAGAGAGTTAGAGTTTGCTGAGCACTTATAAGCTCAAAACGTATGCTTTTACAAACTTGAAATGCGTTTTCTCGCAATTCATTTTTGTCAAAGCGTGATTTTTTCTCATGTTAAAATCATAGTCTTGAAATTTTTCGTGGATATTTGTATATATATGTGTTGTAAAAATAACCATGAATTTAGAGCTGAGAGTTCTGGTTAATTTTTTTTTAAATACGTCAAAGTTGATACTTTTAAAATCTTTATGATTTCCTCCCCGAGTTGAGAAACACAAAAATAACTTTTACAGTTCAACAAATAATTGAATTTTCAATCGCATATCAGCGTTTTCACAATAATGCAAGAAATTCAAATCCTTCAAAATGACTAAAAATTGTTAAAAATCGAAAATTTTGCAAACACTTTTAGAAACTTCAAATATTTCAGTTTTTAAAAATATTTTAAAGTATGACTTTTTTTCCTGATTTTTTTCATAGTTAATTTAATAACATAAGCTGAAAAAAATCATTAGTTACTTTTTATATTGCTGTTTCCAAAGAATTTGTTTTTTTAAAGGATACTTAATAGCTTTAAGATTGAATAACTCCAATAAAAACAATTATAAAATTCCTTGAAGCAATTCTCGTAAGCTTTTCTTGATAAGACTTGTAACCTAAAAGCAAATTACTGCTTATTTATCCCATTCTTAAGGCTCATTCAAAACAAAGTAGTAAACAGCGAGAGGCAAAGACGTAGCAAATCAGAGAGAGACTTTAGCGCGATAGTGCTAAGGCCGCAAGTACATCTTCGCTGCTTGCTGCTTTCATGTTAATGAGCCTTTACTTTTACTCGCTCTACTATTACACATACGACTAGTTTTGTAAATTCTTAATTAAATTATTGAGATAAAAAGTTTTATACTTTTCAAGTCTCAGCTGAATAACTTGTCGATGTTTTATATGGCGAAATTAGAAATCAAATCATTTATATCAGGCCACTTGCCAAAGAAAAGTACTGCATAAAAATCGAAAACTAAAAATATTAAGTTGAAACAGGACAAGACTAAAAAGTGAAAACAAGCAAAAATTACACTAATTTTCCCGTAAAAATCAAGAACGCACAAATCTTGAGCAGGGGTCTTCAAACTTTTTTTGAGATCGCGTACTCTTATAAAATGAAAATAACCATAAGAAATGCTTCATTTTATATGTGTATTTGTAATTTTTAGTATAAAATATACTTGAGAAACAAAAAAATTATTTTAAGACAATGATTCAAACATAATTGAAATTATGTGACAATGTGTGAACGATGCCGTAGTATTATAAACCTAGTAGACTGAGGACTATGTTATATAAGGGAGAAGTTTAGCCGGTTTTATAGTCGCCTATCTTTTCCCCTTTCTGTTTATGATACTGAGTGAAATCCTATGGATTATAAATCAATAGAGGTTCTCAATCCATCATTAATAATAAAGGTAACATACCCAAATTAGATCATGCTCGAATCAAAGGACAATAAACGAGTTTTTGCCAGATTCAGAGATCCAAATACAAATACAAAGCTTAAAAATTAAAGTCGATTAGTAGAATTATCAATAAGTATATATATATATGTAATAACAATATTTACTTAAAATTCTAATTGTATATTTTTATCTAAATCATAATTACGAATACTCTACTTCGAAACTCGAGCCTTTTTTCATTTAGCACGAAATGATTGAAACCTCTACTTTTTGACAGATTTATTCCTCATTTTTCTTTTAAAAAAATTATACATTGAATTTTTGACAATTTATTCCTGATTTCTAGAACAAGAATATCGAAAAGCCCACACGCATCTTACTGAGAGATTTAAACTTTTCCCTAAAATACTTACGTAATTCCTAAAAATAACTAATGTTTCCCTTCACTTGAACATAAGGTCTTATTTTTTCTGTTGCGTCTTTCCCTGCTTTTCCTTGTACTTGAATGCAAAAAATTGATTTCGGCCTTATACTATTAACCATGACAGGGGTGTTAATTTGAACCACGGACCTACCAGTCTACTGCTATAACGTGTATGCCTTAGACGACCGGGAGGAAAAGGAATCCCAAGTTCTAAAGGTCTTTTATTCTCATCTTTTATTGGTTGTGATTCGCGGGAGAAGGATATGCTGCATACCCCCCTTTAGAGAAGTAAGTTGTTTTCGCAGTTGATGAGCTTTCTGAGCGATGCTTAGAGAAGGTTGTTTTTTCTGCCATTACTGCAATTGATATCCATCTCCTGTATGTTTGAGTGTCGTTGGAACGTTTTTCGTTGACGTTGTGGAAAGTCTCTTGTTGAGATGGCAGGTTTAGTAGACACGTGTGCCGTTGCCCTTTAACCCGTCAAAGGGTTAAATAGCCATCACTCTATCATGAGCTTACTTCTTTCGCGTATCCCCAAATATTACTCTGCATAAACCCCTCCCCAGTGGAGTAACGAAGAATACTAGGGACCCCCTGCAAAGTCAGGTTTTGGACCCAAGCCAAAGTACGTACTTGGTGTCAGTCAAGCTTTGGGTCCCCTAGAACATCTGGGCCCTTCCGCAGTACGGGGGTGTACGTTACGCCACTGCCCCCCTGAGGTACGCGTTCCAAGCTTTAGAGACCCCCGGTGCTGTGTGCAAGCAATATTTTGATAAAAACATGAGTCACTTTGTCATTAAATACAATAGGCAAACATTCCCTCCAGATCAGCGTTTCTCAAATTGTGGGGCGCGCCTCCCTTTGGGGGGGGGGCGTGATAACTCTATGAGGAGAGCGCGAGCATATTGAAAAGTCGAAAGCAAAAGATTATTTAAAAAATTGTTAAATTTACTGAAAGTAAACAACCCCAAAATACTTTCTGATGTAATAAAATATACAATGCACTGTGATTTAATACACTTATAAATGAATCAATACTATACAATATGTTTTATTATTAATTTAACAATATTAAGTTAAGAACAAGTTTGATAATTACCAGTGCCCCCATGGTCTTGTATTAACATTTATCTTGAGATTCTGTGCAGTTTATAATTAATTCCTTAACTGCCTATTCAAAGTTACGCGATTCGCTCTCCAATGAAACCGTTTCCCACATAAATGTGCGTATTTTGATGGGGGAGAGAGGAGAAAAGGAATAAATAAGCAAAAATCTTCCGAAATAAGTAAATTCTTCGCAAACACAGTCAAGATTCTTTTATTGCATTCCAAAGCCTTCGGAATAATTTTATGGATAGCAGTGCACAGAAAAGATCGTTCTTTGGAAAGACGTATATATACGTCCAGAAAATTAATGCTTTGGCTCAGTGAGACGTTTATATATGTTGGTGACACATAAGAGGTTGAAGTCGTATTGTAGCTTTAGTGTCAAAGTATAGTATTATTGAATTCAATACATTTTTATTGTATGTCGGGGGGCGCGATGAAAATGATGATTGAATATTGGGTCGTGAATATTGAAAGTTTGAGAAGCACTGCTCTATATTGCAACTTAGGATCAAAGTCCAGGCAGACCAGAAAAAGCTGAATATATTTTGAAACAAATTTGTACCTCTATTGTTGTTATGCTTATAGATGACCACTGATATATTTCATCAGCTTTTAATACACACATAACTTTTTATCAAAATATTTCACAAGTTTTTTTATTTTATTTCTCCTTAAGAACCACGACCACTGACTGCTTCGATAAAATGTTATTTTCTTCAGAAGATACTCTGAGTGCATTATTGATTACAACAATATTTATCTTGGAAAACCCTCTCTCCCGACGTTCTTTTCTCTTCTAATGCAAAGTCATTTTTCTCCCATCATGTCCAAAAATAATCGTACGAGAGTGAAAAATAATTCCTTTTAAAATTCATTTATGCAATGCGGTAAGTGATTCATAATTCATTAGGTAGCTCTACCCGATTAATAATTTATTAAAAGCAGATCCTGATATTTCCTTTGAACTTTTCTTTGCTGGCTCTCCAGACGAGAACATACACTGGTGTAATGCCCTATCTCCTCTTGCTTTGCTGTTGAGTAATTAATTTTGATTTCTGATGTTTTCAAGTGATATTTGTCGCATGTGATTAATGTGTACTCTTTTTTTAATACTTCGATGACATTCTTTGTAGTTTGAAGGTAAAAAAAATTGAAAGAGAATGATTATGTTTGTAGCAAGTAATGTTGTTAATCTGTTTTGAATTTTAACTATGTTTTATTTTGTCGTATACTAAAAACATTTTTAGCTTTGAAATAAAGATTCAATCTGCTGTTTTATTTTTACTGGAAGGATAAAACATAAACAAGTAGTACAGAAAAAAAATTTAAGTCAATTCCTACTTTGAATGGATGAATAGATAGTATTTTATTAGATTGAAAATTGGAATAGGATATCTATAAATAAATATATATGTGAGAGTGAACTAATAGTAGGAATTGAAAAAAGAGCATTATTTGTCTGCATTGTTGTAGCAATGCACACCCGGTTTGGCTGAAAAACAGGTTTTCGACGCCAACTTTTGTCTTTGTTTTAATAGTTACATTGTAACAACAGTGGAGACGAATCTAAGGTGGCGTCAGAAACCGATAATTAATTTTATTAAATTTAATTAATTAATTAATATTTAAAAAACTGTATTAACATCAAGTGTCATCCACTACAAATTTTAAAAAATTTATTTGAGCTTGATTGGATGAATAGAAAGTATTTTATGAACGATTGAAAAAATTAGAACAAGATAAATGTATAAATAAATAAATATATAGAGACACAGTAAGCTTATATAGCAGGAATTGAAAAAAAAGTTTGAAAGAACTTTTAAAATTTATATATATATTATGAAGAAGAAGAAAATGTGTGAATTATATAATCAACTCCGGTGGCTAAGAGAGCCTAAGGTTGCGGGTTCGACCCCGGTTGGAATCAATAGATTTTCTGGACGCTAAAATCGTAGGCGCGTATGTCATATGATTTATGTAGCACGTAAAAGATCCCTTGAGTATCAATTTGGCTCTAATACTCTCGGAAAAATTAAATCACAGCAATATTTAGCATCCGACGAGAGTTTGAATTGAATAAAATTCAAACGTCACACAATTTGGTAGCGAAAGCCGCCACTAGATGTTGCCACCTTTGAAATGGCTTCCACTCTTGGAGACTTCCCGTGTCTACAAGGATTAAGTTGCTAATATGCAGACCACTAGGAGATTTTGAAACTTTTATTTCTTTAGCGGTTATATTGTTACGAATTTTGTGTAAATAGTGTAAATATTTTGTATTGGAGTGTTTAATGTATTTATATTACTCTATGTTATATTTATTTCATGTTAAAATTGTACTATTCACAAGCAATGCCGCCCCTTACGTTATAATGACGATTCAATGAGAACTTGGTGTAATCTTGGCGGTAGAGTCAAGTTGATATCATTTTTGGAGACCAAGTTGGCGACTTTGGTGACTATTTTGGCGTCATTGGCGACCATGTTGGCGAGCGGAACCCTCTGGAATCTAGAAAGTAGTAGATCTCTCCACTAGTGTCACGTTCAATGACACGAGCGGTTATATTTCTGGAAGTTTCTGTCGGGCCTATAAAAGAAGATGCTCGCCGGTACGGAGATGAGTCTTGATTAAACCAGCGAGTCGTGAGCATTGTTTTGACTAGCAATTAGCTCGGCTGTGCTTGTGAGTAATCTTTACTTACGTGTATTTTTAAACACTGATTATTGTGTCTGATTGCTGTTGAAGGTGTGAAGACCTTCGGATATTTACTCTGGGAATATTGCCGCTGAATCCTGTTTTTAAAGGATTGGATTTTTGTTAATAAATTCGCATCGCTGTTAAACTGTTTATTTTCTTTGTGATTGTTTTGCATAAAATCCACGAACCTGGATCTACGTAACAATATGAATTTTCATATTTTGGTTTGGATTTATTAGAAGCACTAGATCAGTAGAAGCAAGGCGGGAGGTATTGGCAACGGACATCATCTTTTGAACCATTCTCAAGTGATAAAAGAAGAATTTGATCTATTCGCTCTTTTAATATCTACACCAGGGGAGGAATTTAAGATGCAGTTCCACCAATTTCATCAAGTACGACCTTTTCATAATTTTCACAACACGAGTTTAGAGGAAATATTCATACCTATGACCATCTCCAGTCATGAAGGCTGAGTGTGGTGGTTTGGAGAGTAGGGTTTTTGAGCTCAGGTGTTGTCCTCGTCGCTTGACTGTGTTTCAATGGTCACAAGCTCGTGGCAGGCATGTCATGTTTTAGCCCCAGTGTCACTTAAGACTCTCCATGGGGACGGTTGATGCACATTTAATCTATCGTAGCTTAAAGAACCCCCCGTCGGCGTGTTGTATTGGTTTGGAGAAGGAAATCTCATCTCAGACGTCGTCCTCGTCCCCTGATCATGGTTCAAAATTACGAGATCCGTTAACAATATCCCTCGTGAAGCTGTATAGTACGATGTTAATATATCTTTCCCTCATTCAAGAATGTGGCCGCTTTTGCTTTTAACATATTCAGTAATGTCTAGAAAGCAATCTTGCTCAGGTATTGTAACCATAGGATTGATCAGATCAAGTCTTCTTGAAATTTAGTTTTAAGATTCAGACTGATCCATGAACGATACATAAAGATACGTTGTCTAGCAGCATCAGCTTCTGAAAATCTCATTTCCATCCATTCCATTTCCCATCGTTTAACGAATCGAGTAAGGAATATTTTCTTAACACTAAGATAACAATACTTTGGTATATTCAACAATTGAAATTCATAACAAGTTTAAATTCCACTCGCATTGTAAAAGTGGTATTTTTTGGCGGTAGAATGCAAAAAACATCGAAATTGTATCAACGATCTGTTTTATACTTATAAGGCTTGTGGGTGTTGCCTTACTTCTAAGTTATCCTCGTGACCTAGAGATGTGGAAGTGAATGAAGAACCAGGCGTTGCCATAATCTTAATATCTCTTTATTAAGATTTTAACTTAAACACTATACAATGATAATATTTATATTTAAACCAAGTGAATCTGTGGTGAGGAGACACACAATACGTATTACCAAATAAGCACGACCCCCTGATCACTAAATCTAACTTTACCACCTACTCCTAACCTCGGTAAATACACAGTTCCTGGTATTAACTTGAACAATTCTACCTCTATATCCTGGGTAAGCAGTGACTCACTCGAATCCTAAATGACGTTGCGGTTTATCTCGTGTGGAATGGTATTTACCTTAACTTGAACGTTCTGGCACGAATAGATTAACTCTTGAGTGTCGGATAACTCGTCTTTCTTAAACTTACGCACTTGAACACATGGACCTAGTATAATCACTTCCCGTAGCCACACTGCTTACGCTAAACTTCTGCTATTTAAAAGATTCTTAATTTGCATAATCACGCTTCGCTTCTGAATTTGGTTGGAAAGAATTTGCCTTTTTGGCCCCAAAGAGGAGTTTTTAGTTGAAAACGCAATGAGCCCGTCACAAAGGGTGCATATTAGCTTTATTTATAAATTGATGATGAGAGCTACATGAGTTTTGGACTATTTATATAAGGATCAGACGAAGATGTAAGTGACTTTATTTTGTTACAGATAGCCATCTTGAGTTTTAAATTCTATTGAAAGTGTTAATTAAATAATTTTAAAAAGGTGGATTAAAATTGCATGCAAAAATTACGCTACATAAAACAATCATCAGACTTACTGTAATGTATGTGGGAGACAACAAGGGTCCAAGACATTTGTCTTTCTTCTGGTTTATTTGAAACTTAACAAAAATTATATATATATAATCAAAAAGGTAGCTAAATTTTTAACAAATAGATTTCCATGATGTGACAACGGAAACGCCTGCTCGCGCACCCCCAATCTCTTTTTCTTTCTCTCCGTTTCCTTCCAAAAAACAAAGTTCGTGTTGAACATTGGATCAGCTGCGCCTGTGCGCGAAGACTACGCGTTGTTTTGTCTTTAGAGTTTTGTTGAGAGATTCAACTGGGTGACGACTCCACAACCAATTCCACAACGGCCAGCCTGACCGTACGCTGTCCGCAGCGGTACTTAATTTTTTCTTCTTCCATGGCGACCCGAGGAGAATCTGAAACATACACAAAACACGGAACAGACTAGGACTATATAATAAATACACAAAGATTTAACATAGCATAATTTTGCTGAATTAGACAGTTTCTCCCCACGTCTTCATGTGGTCTGCTGCTGTGGATGTAGTATTGGGTCCTTCATGCAGTCCAATTTTTCTAACATCATATCGATCCTTAGGTTTTACTTTTACGACTTCATAGGGACCGAAGAACTTAAGCCTCAGTTTCAAGCCAGTTCCAAACTGTGTCCGTTGGATGGCGACGATATCTCCGATCTCATACTAGTACGCCATTTTCCGTTTCTTATTAAAATTTCATAGGTTTTCCTCTTGCATCTTCAGAATGTTTCGCTTGGCTTCCTCCCGAATTTTTTCACGATTTTCGGTGAATATCTCCACGATTTCCTCTTCCAATAGTTTCAGAATTTCAAGATTTTGTTTGGTCCTCGTCTTTACTCCGGTCAAGAGTTGAGACGGCGTCATCTGAGTGCTTCGTGAAAATGTTGAATTGAGTGTTCTCTGCACGGCTGGAACAAACTTGTACCATTTCGATGCGTCATCAATGGATAGCTTGGACAAAATTGGGATCAGAGAACTATGAATCCGTTCAATCTGTTCGTTCCCTCGGGGTATTCCAGTTGTTATGCTTAGATGTTGGATGTTCTCAATCTCACAGTATTCTCGAAATTCTTTTGAAGTAAATGCAGTACCTTTATTTGTTATGATACGGTGAGGATTACCAAATGTAATCTCTTGTTGCTTAAATTTCTCTAGAGCATCACGGGAAGAAGTGGACTTTACGGGATATAACCATATGAATTTAGTGAATGCATCTATTATTGAAAAAATGTGGTTATAGTTTTTATTTGTAGATGGCAAAGGACCTAAAAAGTCAATATGGTAAGTGTTAAGAGGGATATTTTCCTTAGGAAGAGGATTTAACAACCCTTCACCTTTCCCTCGTTTTTTGTTTACAAGAATGCATTCAAAATACAATTATTAATAACATTTTCTAGCATTAAGAAAATAAAAACTTTGTTTTACCATGATTTCAGTTTTATTAATACCAAGATGTCCTTTAGAATGAATATTTTTAACAATTTCTGTTTGCATCTCTTGAGGTACTACCAAAACATCATTATCATTTTCAATTTTATATAGGACATCACTTTTAACAACAAAATCATTTATTTGCTTATTTTCTAAAAGGGTTTTTAATGAATTAATGTACTCATCATTTCGCTGACAATTTGCAAGTTTAGTGGTTATTTCATCATATGTTGTGGTCATTACAGGATATAACGGCTTAAACAATCTACATGTCCCATTTGTTTGCCTGGACAATGAATGATTTCATAATTATTCTAAAAATAAGGCCCATCTGGCAATTTTAGGAGTTAATTGTTTTTTACTCATAGTTTTTTGGAATGCCGAACAATCAGTTACAATTTTAAATTTGTTGCCAACGAGATAGTTCCTAAGTTTCTTAAGAGATTCGATTATAGCCAAATCTTCAAGTTCATAACTTGAATATTTTTCGTCCTGGGGAGTGGTTTTCTTGCTAAAATAGACTCGATTATCACTACAATCAAACAAACACAGTCCGTCGTGTTGAAAATTCTCCCAAGAAACTCTATTTTTGGTACTACAGACCACGCGCTATGCGTCGTTTTGTTACCGAAGGAATTCACTTTCCTTAACCCCAACAACAGTCAAACGTTCCGCGCTTTCAAAAACAAGAACCGTCTCTCCCCCTGACCATCCTGCTCTAGGGTCAATTACCTTTTTTCCCAAAACAGCAACCCCTCCCCCGCAGATGCGGGAACGTTGCCAACTCTTCAAGGATTTACCGCCAAACAGTAGTCACTTATGGATCTGAAACTTGGACTAAATCACAAAGTGAACGGCAAACGATCTTTTAGTGAAAAATTCTTGGATATATCTTTGGTGATGTGTATGATAATGGATTGTGAAGACAACGACATAATTTTAAACTATATAAGCTATTTAAAGAAGCAGGTGCATTAAATCCATCATGATTGATCACTTGAGGTTTGCAGGCCAGAGATGCCGTATGGACCCCTCATCCTTTACGTTCAGAATTTTTAAGGGGGTTCACCTATGTGAAGGCCTGTTTTTTTAGTATTTTCAGGAAATTTCTTTTAATTACTAGTAAAAGGATAGAACTTTTATGTTGAACATTTTTTATCATTTATTTATATGTATCTTAAGAGTATGTATATAAATTAAATTTTTAGCCAAAAATATCCAATAGAACGTGAGTTAGATCACTCTGAACACACCCGCCTCGAAAAAATGGAAGCTCACATCCTCCACTATTCCGGCTGATTGGCTTATTCGAAATAAAAAAAAATTAACGGCGTTTAAATCTATAATCTTAAATGCACCGAATGATGTATACTCAATAGAAAATATCAAAAATTGGATTTGATTTTTGGAAGACTGAAGAAAAAGTTTCGAATTTCATAGGTTTTTCTGTTCTGTTTATGTTATAAAAGATAGAAATGTTTTGAATTTTGGTAGGATCTTAGTTCATTTGGTGCATATATTTGTGCTGAGTCTACCCTATAAATTTGAAGTCATTCGGTTAAACCGTTCTTGTGATATGATGGAAGAAAGTTTGAAAAACACTGTTTTGAGAAAAACGCGTTTAAAGTTTCAAGGTCAATTAAAGCAATGAAAATCTTAACTTAGAACTATTCGAACAGCTGCTCTTCTAACACCTGCTTCCTTATAACGATTTCGAATTTTAAAAAATCACTTTACCACCGTATTTTATACATGTTAAGAAAACAATTCATGAAGAAAAAAAATTTTGATTTTTGGAACCCATCACATGGGTGAACTCTCTTAATTACAAATCTATTGGAACAGGAACTAGGGGTAGGCCCAAATTGAGATGGGTTGATTGTGGAGGACGATTTTAAAGTTTTAAGAGTGACTAATTGGAGAACTGTGGCTAAGCGGAGATCAGAATGGAAGAGGATTCTTGAGAGGGCCTTGACCCACCCAGGGCTGTTGTGTCAATTGAAGAAGAGTGATTATAATAATTGTGAGAGGCTTGCACCTCTCTCTCGGGCACATAGATGTGTGGGAGGTAGGGAAGAAACACTCGACATGATCCAATTCATCTATTTATTTATCACCCAATTAAAAGACACAATTTCAACTAATAATAGTAAGAGAATGTCTCAATGCTAACCTCGAAAGTGGAACAACGACGGTAAAACACGAACTATTAGGAGACTATCAAACTTGATTCTTACTTCAATAAAGAATCTAACCTATTATCCCATTTAATCTAATATCAATTCAATCACAGTGAACAACTGTCTCTTTAAAACTTCCACCTAATGAATTATTAATCACAATAATTCTAATATAATACTTTCAGTAACAATCTCACCTGATTCGAGTATAACTCCTCACCTACTCTCTCTTCTAGCTAGAAAACTTCAACTACATATATAGTAAGTTAATTTAAATATCACGATTCTCTTCTTCCGAAGGGTTGATTGTGAATAACGCGAATCGAAAGCCCAAAGATTTCCGAAGAGATTTAATTGAAGGAACGCGTATAGATCCGTCACATAATTATAGTTTCTTTACGATACAGTTAAGTAGTTCATTGTCTTTCAAATGTACCATGAGGAACTAATTTTAAGAAACTTTCTCGCAAAATAATCATCCTAAGCCTTTTTCGTTGTTTTTTTTAAAAAAATGTCTATTTTTGTAGCAAAATTTGGTGACAGTGACATTTAGCGACCAAATGAATCTTGGTTTCCAAGGTTATTTCTGTTCATTTACTACTATTGAACGAATATCAGTTAACTTGACATATTACATTGAACTTGATCACCAAATGATTTTTTTCTGCCATAACACCCTTTCGGCAGAGAAACAAGCATCGTCCAAAATTTCTGTAACAATAAATAATAACTTTATAATTCCTTTTTTTTTCTTTCGATAATTATTGTAAAAAGGATAGCTATTGATAATGTTTACATTAAATACAATTAATCAATTAATTTACAAAAAAATAGGAACATGAGATAAAAACGCCTCTTCTAGAAAGCTAACACTAGGAAAAGAATCTCGAATCTCAAAAGAAATTTTAGCAAGTCCTTTTTGTTCCTATAAACATTTCCAAATAGTATCACGACAGAAATAATTTAGTGTAAATAATTTATATGTAATGATCAGGTTTACCTGTCTTCCACGTGGGTGAGTCTTTGAAATAAAACTCAACAATCCAACTAATTAAATTATATTAATGATTAACGCGTAAAGATCTTCAAAAAACTCCATGAAAAATAAATTGTTCGAAGTAGAAATAGATTGATGTATCGTGAGACGTAATACACAGCGAAGATGCGCATAGTGGTTTATTAGTTATTCTTATAGAAGAGGGGAGGAAAGTTGTGAAAGCTCGCTCAACTATTGTGTAATTAAAACTTTGTAAGAAATCCACTATTTTATATTCTTATCGTTTTTTTAAAGAAGTCCGAATGTTCATTCTATTTACTGAATCAATATCGTATCATTTGGATCGATAGATTTCCGAATGGAACTATTAAAAGTTTTAAAACAATCTGAAATTGATGTATTTCAATGACATTTTCAAATATTCATCAAAATTTACCGAATTATCTTTCACACCTGAAATAAGGCTGCGGTAGCCTAATGAACTCCTAGTCCTTTGTATACTAGTTCCGGACTAGATGTCGGCATATCATCTACGTCTGAAATAAGTCCGTGGTATCCTTGTAAACTTTTAACTCCGTGGTAACTTAGTCATAGACTAGAGATCAGCATGTCATGATTTCGAGAAAGTGTTACTGTGAAAGCCTATCGTGTAGAGCAGGGATGGCGAACCGTGGCACGCGTACTATTGATGGCACGTGATACAATATTTTTGGTACGCCAGAGTTCAAAATGATTTGCATTTTATTTCAAAATTTAAAAGTTTACTATGAAGAATTACGAACAAACGCGAGTGATCAATTGCGGGGAGGAGGGAGCACACTCGTTTTTGTTATTGTCTTATCTTAGTTACGTCGTAGATTACAATTGCTTTTGATGTAAAGTTTCTCTACGCACAGTATAGTCAATTTCATTGGACACAACTGTACTTTAAAGTTTATATGCATTATATTTACGATTTTTAACTGTTATTAAACATGGCTAGTTAAGCAAAAGAACAAAAAGTGCAATATAGAGTAAGTGTAACAGAGAATTTCAAATTTGGTAGACCGAGAAACTTGGCATTATTAGTAAAGGCGACAAAGTGGTGTGTGTATTATGTTCTGGAACAGTGGAATGCAGAACATCGTCTGTAGAACTGTAATTTGAAACAAACCCCAAACCCTTTTGTCGAAAAGAGTGAACCATAGCAAAGATAATTAATTGCTTAGAAACCGTTTGACAGATGACTCAAATTCAGCGTGTATTCTACAAAAAGTAACATCTTACAATACTAATATAAGTTGTGTCACACACACATCCAATCTGCAATAACAGAAGTCACACTAATGTTATTTTAATTTGAATATTACACGTATAACTAAAACATTTATAACTATACTGCGCAAAAGGTATTTTTTCACAGTAAATAGAGTTGTGTTTTGATAGTATTCCGGTTTATTATTTTCCCATAGAAATAAAGGCACTTTGATCTCATAAATTTTCGCCACCCCCGGTGTAGAGAGACTGATGCACGTGTTAAATTTATCGAGGTTCGATGTTCTCTCGTTTTCGTAGTGTGGAAATTTGGAGAGGGGTTGCTAGCTCAAGTGCTGTCATCGTTTCTTGACATCGGTTCGAAATTTATGGGTTCATCGCCAATAGTTCTTGTGTTGGCTGACAGAAAGATGGTAATAAATGCTTATTCCACATTAGTAAAACAAACTCAATCTTCTTTCTTTAAATTTTTCCCCTTACAAATGAGGCTGCAGATGCATAACTTGGATGTACCAACTGCGCTTTCCAAGCAGTGTAGTTGATTAAAAACTTAACTAAAAGTTTACATTTCTCAAATAGTTGCGGTGTTTTGTTCGAGGACATGATCGAAAATTGTACTGGAAATTTGCAGAAACTACTTCAAGTTTTCATTAAAAAAAAATCTAAAATGAATTTCGAAGAAAGTGCTTCGAGGCGCATACCATCATCATCCATCGTACCAAATTTTGTGCTATGGTCTTTACCAGTAGCGCACACAAAGACTTTTCAAGGGGAGTATCCAAGGTCGAAAGTCCACCATTTTAGTATCATGCTCCGATACACCGCCCAACATATTCTTATGATTTTGTCGATTTTCGGGAACAAAAACAAAGCAAAATTAATTATTAAATAAATCATTAGGATTAATTAATAAAATTAATTATTAATAACAAATACAGAATTAAATTTTACGTAATATTATTAGCAGTCGAAAAAAAATCAAGGGCTATGGTGGTGTCCGGACCCCTAGGACATCCCCTGGGGTGCACCACTGGTCTTTACATATTTGCCAACTGATGCATAAGCACACAAAGATAGAGAAAGGAACTATTCGAACACAATCGAAAAATTCCGTTATATATAGATTTGTACTTTATTCATAAACGTTGATTCTGTAAGAGGCATCCAGGACATGCATGACCACAGGATACATTTATTTCAGCGGATGAAAGTTTGTGTATCCCTTGTACAAAATTTCTCCGGGGTCTCCGGGCAACTTAAGTGCAATTTGTAAAAGAGGATCACGAGGGTGGTCAGCGCTTGTCACTGCCCTTACTAATGAAGGCGATGGGCTTTGCTGAGCGTCGTAAAAATAACCCGGCTTTAATTTGGAAAGGAAAATGTCAGATGCAACGAGCGAATCACTTTCCCATTTAATGAAACTTCCGCCGCTGCATTTAAATTCCACTCTCCCCAATTATACTTTCGCATTGTTAAGGGGTCGAGGGAAGGGGTGGGGTGGAGGAACGTCGAAAACGAAATTACAAGAGAAGTGAAAATCACAACCTAAATCATTAATTGCTTTAGTATTATTACGTCCTCGGACGCTCTTTTATCCAATAGAAAGTTTTCTCGCCCCTTTTCAATCGGCGGGAAAACGGCTCTAATAATGAATTAGTCTCCAGACCTTTCATATCAAGGTTGTGCTGGCGCAAAATGTAATTAATGATACTTTGGACATTACCTGATTGCTGCAGGAGAAGAATTTGCATAACAAAGTTCTGAGCCGTGCTTATTAACCGGATGAGTTATTAATAACATTTCGGAGAATGATTACATTCTCCTCTAATGCGCGTAAACATAATTAAATGAAGGAAGTCTGTCTGTTGCCATGCTCGGGCTTCGAAATTACTTAAACGATCGCTTGTACACGCAAAATGGCAGCAATCGAACGAAAGATGATAATGTTATTGTTGCAAAAAGACGCGCGAAAATTACCTCATAAAACGGGTTGTTCCATTCTTCTCTCTTTTTTTCCTTCGAACACAGGTGGTTTTCATTTTTTTTCCCTTCGCCATTTTTTTTTTTTATTTAATAGCAGTTTGTTTTGGAACAGACGATAATGACTACACCATCTTGCTTCTGACTTTGCTTGTGTTATTTTCGCGCTCTTTTCTGTGTTGCCAGATTTGTTCGCCTAGTAATAAATCAATAATCTGGAAAAGAGAGAGAGAGAATGGCATGGTAAAGGACGATTTTTGTTTTGTCAAAGGAGTCTTCCCTCTCGATGCCAAACAGCGATGATGAATGTGTAATTAGACGAGGAATGCGCTTTCGTCATACGGCATTTAATGAATTTTCCAAGCCCCCGCCAAAACGTTGACTGTTACGTTGATTAGTTTATTGGCCGTTGGTTTGGCTTTCGTTGGAGTTTAGAAATGAATATTGCATGGCTGAAATTCTTCAGGTAGGTCAGATTCGTTATTGCATAACTCCGAACAACTCGCTTTGAAAATTAAATGCATAAATTTGCTCGACATTTCATCCCAGCACAGCCTGCATTATTTAGAATAATTAGTTGCTTTTGAGCTCGGCAATGCTTGAATGGAATCTTTCCCGGGGAATATTAACTCGCGTTAAGATATGGAATAATTTATAAACTGGTAACCACCGATGTCTTTCCTTAAATTCTATTCTTCGCGCGGTTCCGAAATCTATTTCCTAATGCAAATTAGAGCGCCGAGATACTGTTTTGATCTTTCAAAACCGCATCTATTGATAATAACAAAATGCTTTGCCACCTCAGAAAACTTCAGTTCTGTCATGTATCTTCTATTCACTTCGCTTGGTTTCTGAGAACAATTTGTATCTCATTCGAACGCTGAATGGTAACTCGAAGACAGGGAAATTAATGAGCACTGGAATATAAACATTTTTTTTCTCTTTTGGAACCATCACCTTCTTTGAAAAGGACTGATTATTCTTTTTGGATTCTTTGTTATGATTTGTATAGAAAAATAATTGTATCATTCATTGCAAAGTACTTGATTGGAATTAAGAGAATTGCATACCATTAAATGTTCTGTATTGAATGAATGATTGTAAATTGAATGTTTTTTATAACACGTAAAAAAGAATAATTACCTTCCTAACAAATGATTTTTGTCACTGCTTCTTTAAGCAAAGAACAACTTTATACTTTAATGATAGAAAACTATTATTTTGAAACAAAAGATGCTATTTCATAAAAATTCAAACTTATCCCAGCTTTTATACATTAATAACGCGTTTCTCGTATTCCTATGGTAAAATCTCAGTACATTAAGAATAAATAAACTGACTTTTAAATGAATGGTGTATTGCTTTTTTTGTAGAGAAGAAATCTTTTTTTAAATTAATTATTTTTTCTGAAACTTAACAGGGATTCCATGCCAGAAAATGTATCTTGTGAAATTATTATCCTATATCAGAGTGGTTCACAAACTTTTTAACCCATCAACACCTTTTAACTGTCAAATCTTGCCCATGAACCAACCCCTTTTAAAACTCAAAACATTCCCAAGCCCCCCAATGAAAAAGCTGCATATATGCATAGTACAAATTTTTAAAAACAAACAATTTTTTTTAAGAATTATTTATTGAAATTATAACTTTTGTTTACAATAAAATTTTTAAAAAATTAATGACTTGGATGAATTTGGTGAGATGTTTTGAGTGTATTTTTATGTCCGTCTGAATGTTTGTGAGTAGCAACCGCAAATCCCAACGAGCACAAAATTTTTAGTAGGTTTTTTTTTTTTTTTTGCGTGTGTGGTGAGGTTTTTTAATGCAATAAATCCACGCTTTACCAAATAAGAAGACGGTAAAGTATTCAAAAACTTTTGTAGAATAAACCATAATACAGAATATGAAAATGGAATCTGTTTTTGTAACCAGAATTAGTGGTGTCCTTGTTCAGACATTGGTTTAAGTCCCACATTTGTGGATATTTCAATAAGATACTCTTGTATTAGTATGAATTCATCTGTGTTTGGAATCTAAGTTAGTCCACGCGCAAAAGGGTTCAAGACGCAGTTGGGAATATCCAAGTGAACTATTGTTATTTATTTAAATTTCTTTAAAAATAAAAATGGATCAAATTTTTTAAATTTTATATTAAACCATGATTGATCCCCCTAACATTGTTCATGGACTCCTAAATCAATTTTAATTTTCCACGGACCCCTTGAGTATAATGATCCTATACTCGCCAGAACGCTTTCATTATTTTCATTTTTATGTAGTTAACTCATAAAAACGTTTCTGTGTTTGTAGCTGTTTTCATCTCCCCCATCTGTACATATTTTATTTAAAATAAATCATGATACAGATTACGCCAAGCTTTCTGATGTAGAAGATTGATTGTTATGGGAAGAAAAAAATTATGGCCATTTGATTCCCTAAAAGACTTTACAGTGATTGGACCTTGGCTCCCCATTTCACTCGTAATTCTAAGATTTATGAAATCATAATAATTGGAACACGTTCATGCAAAAAGAATCTTTTAAAGGAACCTTAATTCATGTTTTACCAGAGTTTCAAAAAGAGTTAATGCAATGTTATGTTGGTAATTGTAATAAATGTTGGTATGTATGTTGGTAATTGTTCAAAATATGGCGACATACTAACGATTAAATAAGTTTAAGGGAAATTTACTTATCTGTAACTACACTACGTTCGCGCGTAAAACAGTTTATGATAATAATTTTCAATGTTAAATAAAATATGTACGACAAAGACAGCAAAATATTTATTGAGTAACTAATTAAAAAGTAATCATAAAAATGCATTTAATAGGAAATTTGAGCTGAATGATTTTTGATAATTTCGTTTATATTGGGTCATAAAAATGATAATACCACTCTCATTTCGTCATTTGCATTTAAAAAACTCTCGGTCTTTTTTTCTCCATTTTTATATTTGTTAATGCTGAAGAATTCAGTCAAATAAGATGTAGAAAATTGTAACAATATTTTTAAAGCTTAATTGGCTGTTATGGAATAATCGTCTTTAATTTTAATACAAAATGAATTAATTAACTCTTCAGAATATTTTGAAATTAAATCTCAATTATTACAGAGAGCGGAATTAGTTTTTCCTCTTCATTGAAAGTTAATTCACATACAGATGTATCCGTTATCACAAATGGATGACGAACCCAATCAAATTTTTTTACATCTGTCTATCCGCTAAAGAATAAGTTAAATAAAAACCACGAATACCTTTAATTTATTTCTTTAAAATGGTTAAATGATTCGGTTCCTGATTTTATTTTTTTCTCAAAGTATGATTAATAATTTTAAAAAAATTGGCGACACACTTCAAGAATTTGGCGACACACCAACCGCCTCCGTAGCCCATTGAAAGAGAATCACTGCTTGAAAGAAACATAAAAAATGTACTGTTATGAATTTTGTATAAAATAGTGTACATAATTTATATTTGGATGTGTAATGCATTTATATTAATTTATGTTATATTTATTTTATGTTAAAGTTGTAATATTTGTAATATTCGAAAGCAATACAGTCCCTTACATTATAATGGCGATTCAATGGAAACATGGCGAAATCTTGGCATCATTTTGGCGAACTCTGAAAATTTGTGGAGAAATACACTACTCTCAAGATCTATAACGCAAGCGGATCTTGTTCGAAAGATCCGCGAGGCCTATAAACAGAGAGATGCTCGCCGAAAATGAGATAGATTTGTTTTGATTAGTGATTAGTAGTCTTGTCTTGACCATGAAGAGACGATTACCGATTAGCTCGACTGTTGAATAGGACGAGCGGTGCTTGTAAATAATCTTTTGTATACATGTATTTTAGACCCTGTTAGTTGTGTCGGAGCGCTGTAGAAGGTGTGAAGGCCTTCTGATATTTATTCTGCGAATTTTGCTGTTAAATCCTGTGCTTCAAGGATTGTTTTCTCGACACTAAGTTCTCGTCGCTCTTAAAGAACTATGTTGTTCTTTGTGCGACTGATCTGCATAAAATTCTCGAGCCCCGATCAACATAACAGTACATTAAACGAGAAAAAATTCAATTTAAATTCATATTAAATGTATTTCTTTTTGTCTAAATTTTCTTCTCCGGGTTCCCTCTTAAACTAAAATAATTTTAATTCTAGAAAATTTTTTCAATCGAAACATTATACCTGAAGAATCTTATTCTACCATTTTTAAAACATTTAATAAAGTTCTAGAATTCATGACATTAACCAAATCTTGCTGAAAAGTACATTGTAACGTAACGCAATTTCACGATTCGGTCGTAGATGAGAGATCTTGATCGTGGCCAGTGATGTTTAAGTCAAACAGAATTTGAGCCACACAGATTCCTCGTTCAAAACAGGATTGTTGCACATTTATAAAATCAGAAGGTTGCGTGTTCAAATCACGTCCGGGTCACCACTGTAAAATCCTATTTATGTTGCGCGACGAAGGTTATTCCTTAGGATAACAACTCAGTACATTTCATCAAAAGCTAAATATTCGATGGAATGAGATGAGTTGAATATGGAACATGCGTTCTACATTAGATCAAAACAAAACTAATCAAATAACAAGTGTTGCCATTCTACAGTAGTTAAAGTAAAATATGAAGGTGTTTGCCACACATTACATGGGACCAAGTCTCAAAGTCTTCCCGTGGTATAGAGACTCAGAAAGAGAGCATACGTTTAATTGTCATCACAACTTGGTTGCGTTTCAAAACTACAAGATTCATTGCAATCAGGACTTGTTTTTAGAGCGAAGTTGATTCCAACCAACGAGTTAACAGTTGTGTGTTTCATCAGGCAATAAGAAAAGTATAATCTCATATTGTGCTAAGATATTAATAGTAAAGATGGGGTCTTTGATCTGTAGAGATATCATGATAAGGAAGCAGTTTCTCTCCTATATAGGTAGATAAATAGATAGATTGAGAAAACATGTTATTAAAATCTATATGTATAAAAAATGAATGTTTGTCTGTATATCTCTTATACCTTCCTAACCCGATCATCCGATTGTGATGAAACTTTGGGGAATGGTTGGACCCATGCCCGTGAAGGTTTCTGAGTTATAGTAAAATTTCCCCTTACGGGGTGTTAGAAATAAATATTCCCACTTTTGAACTATTAGACCTACCAACTTGAAATTTGTTTGGCGTGTTCCTTTCGAGGATTAGATATCCGCTACAAAAGAAGAGGGGTGGCGAAAAATGAATGCTAAGGGGCTGTGCGGCGCCTTAAGTGGTGTTATACATAAATATTCTCGTTTTTGAACCATTGGACCTACAAACTTTAAATTTGATAGACCTGTTCCGTTTATGAAGTTGAGATTTGCTACACACAAAGGTTTTACAAAAAATTGGACCCCAAAGGGTGTCGCGAGGGTTTAAGGAGTGTTATATATTATATAAATATTCCTATTAGACCTACATGCTGGAAATTTGGTACGTCTGTTCCTTTCATGGAGTAGAAATTTGCTATAAAAAGTGTTTTGAGAATCGACCGGAAAGGTCATTGCGAGGGCTTAAGGGGCGTTACAGATAAATATTGCCGTTTTTTAACTGTTAGACGTACAGACTTAAAATCTTGTATTGTATATCATTCAAACTTAAGTACAACGTTTCTCAAATTGTGGGATGCGCATGAGAGGGGTGCTACGAGGGGGGGTGAGCATATTGAAAAGTCGAAAACAAAAGATTGTTTAAAAAAATTAATTTACTGAAAGTAAACAAGCAAAAATACACTCTGTCGTAATAAAAAATTTACATTGATATAATAAACTTATAACTGTATCAGTACTGCACAATGTATTTTATAATTAATTTAAGAATACTAAGTTAAAAACAAGTTTAATAATTACCAGTGACCCCATGGGGATTGTTATATAAAATTATGTACAAAAGTTAACACTTATCTTGATCATTTCTACAGTTTAGTTTATAATTTTCCGAGTGCACACGGAGTACGTGCTCGTTAAATCAGTGGGTCCGTAGTCTTGTGGGCTTATTCACGAGCGCAGGAACTGGAGAATATTTCCCTCCTCTTCAGTTCACTTGCAGAAATTGTGGAGGTGGAGATAGAGGTCGTGTCGCCATCTATCGTCCCTTCGGGGAGTTTCACCGAGCTTAAATCGCACTGTCACCTGTATGGTGCTCAAGGCCAACGACAGGCGTACCTCTTGCCCATGCCACGATGAATTTCGTGGGCCTCGTTCTGACTACGTCAGGCAGGTGGCATTAGCCACAACACAACAACAACAACAGTTTATAATTAATTCCTTAACTTCCGATTAAATTTACGCGATTCGGTCCCCAATGCCTCTGTTCTCCACGTAGGCGAGCGGATGAAATGTATTTGGGGTGGGGGGTAAGAGAAATGGAATAAATAAACAAATTTTCTGAAATACCGTAAAATCAGGCGTATAACGCGCATTTTTAACACGAAAAATAAGATCGAAATTTACGGGTGCGCATTTTACGCCGGATAAAAAAAAAACGATAGCTTAAAAACTAAAAAAAAAAAAAAAAAAAAAAGAGAAAAATTGAGTATCAAAATATATTTAAAAGAAATGACATATACTTAATGAACTTAAAAGGTTGTGGTTCTTGAAGTATGGTATGTTTTCTAAAACTTGGAATAATACCTCAAATAAATGGCCTTAAAACATAATAGCACTGCTAAGGCACCTTGCAGGTCCCTTCGTAGAAAAGAGGTTGCGCGTTATACGGCGAATATACCTTAAAATTAAAAAATTTTACGGTAAGTAAATCCTGCGCAAGCACTGTCAAGATCCTTTTATTGCATTCCAAAGCTTCGAAATAATTGCATGGATAGCAGTGCGCAGAAAAGATCGTACTTCAAAAAGACCTATATATACGTCCGGGTCAATTAACGCTTTGGCTGAGTGAGACTTTTATATACGCCAGTGGCACTTAAGGGGTTAAAGGCGTATTGTAGCTTCAGCACGCTAAAGTATAGAACTACAGAATTAGATAGATTGTTAATATATGGAGGAGGGGGCGATGAAAATTATGATTGTATATTGGGTCGCAAATATTGAAAGTTTGAGAAGCACTGCTTTAATACAAGATTCTAACTTCCCTTATTTATATTATGAGTTTCCTAATATTTAATGTTGAACTGGTTTCATAGATTAGTAACCAGTGGCGCTAGTATAGGTTCAAAGGCGATTCTAATAAACAATCAATCGACTAGTTTCATTGAGAAAAGTTTCGTTGCATTTGCTAAATTGATTGGGATCAATGGAATCGATTGAAAACGGGGAAGAATATTTCTTTTTAAGTAATTCATTTTTATAACACTTTGAAAACAGAAAGATAGTATTGATTGAAAGAATGTGTTGTCCTTGTATTACATTCCTCTTATTTGTAAAACAACTTATTTTGGAATATGGGCTATACTTTTTTTTTAAAAAAATTAGCTATTACTTTTTGATAAATTCCTTCCAACTTAACCGAATCTTAGCTACTTTTGACGATATATTTAGAGACATTTGAAAGTGGGAGTTGGCAACAATGGTAAATTGGCGATATTGTTGATATTGCTTCGCATTGCCGGTTTTTTCTTGCTTTTACTGCAGTTCCTTTTCATTGACATGGAAATGTAAATAGAGACATAAAAACAAGTAATATAAAAAAAAATTAAGGTCAATTTCTACTTTGTTAGAAAAACTTCCTGGCGCCTTCTGTTGCAGATAATTCTAACTTCATCAGAAATAACGCGAAATAAATTTAAAATTAAAATTTAATTAATAAATTAATATTTTAAAAAACTGTATAAACACCAAGTGTCATCCACTACAAGTTTTTAAAAAATGTATTTGAACTTCAGTGGATGAATAAAAAGTATTTTATTAACAATTGAAAATTTGAACAAGATATATATAAATAAAATATATGCATATAAAAATGGATATTTTTGTATATATGACCTCGCTTCAGTCCAACACCGTTCAATGGATCTCTATGAAAATTGGCATGGATATGTATTTTTTGTGGAGAATGTTTTTGTGCTATCCCTCTTTGTTGCAGCTCCCCACCAGGTGGCACTACAGTATATCAACCTCTGCACCGTTCAATTAATCGCCAGGTTGCCAACAGGGTCGCCAAAAACTATGCTAACTTGGCTCCATCGCCAACGTTTCGCTATGTTTCCATTGAATCGTCATTATAATGTAAGGAACGACGTTGCCTGCAAATCTTACAACTTTAGCATAAAATAAATGCAACAAAATGTAATATTAACGTATTAAACATCCAAATACAAATTATTCACAATATTTTAAGCGTACATTACACAATATATATGTGTGTACACAATGTATTACTTTTGCTGAGCAGAGATCAGCTTAAGAAGGTGTTTTCAAAAATCGACCCATATAAGAATTACGGGGCGTTATAATTTTTTTTTAAAAAAAATCCTTTTTATCATCTATTAGATCTACAGACTTAACATTTAACAAGTATGGTTTTTTTGTTCAGCTGAGATATGTTAAAAGCTTTTTTATTTGTTTATATTTGCAATTTATGTGAAATTAACTCATTAAAAACTTATTTGTCCTTCAATCTACATTGTTTAATTTTTCAATTCACCCGAGTGAAGAACGGGTGTACCAGCTAGTACAGTGCTCCGCAACCTTTTTATCGCCGCGGACCGGTCAACGTTTTATAATTTTACCGCGGCCCTTTTAATGGTGGGACACGTCGATTGTTTATATTTTAGGTTGTTTTGATTTAACAATTTTAATTTAGTTACATTTAAATAAGCCTTCAGAATAAAATATAGTTACACCAAAAATGAATAAAAGTGATTTAACGTGGAATATAAAGTGATTTCCGTGGAAAGTTGCACAAATCCGAGTGAAATGCACCACTTTAAACAAAATGACAATAGTTTAATGTTCTTTAAGCGGCCCTGCACTATTTTATCCACGGACCGGGGGTTGAGGATCACTGATCTAGTATATGTGTATAGGGAGAGAAGGAACTAATAGTAGGAATTGAATAAGTGACGATGCGTAGTTATAATAGTCTACCATATGGTCAATCGTATTAGTGGTCCACCAAATATAAAATTCTACCTTTAGTAATCCATGAATTTCGAAAGATTGCTTTGCTGGTCTAGTTGTTAGGGTCGAGAACCTGCGGCCGGTGAGTCCTATAGTTAGAGCCCTAATGCCCCCAAAGATCTATCGCGTTGAAGAATTGAAGCACCTTAAATCTGTTGAGGCTCAAAGTCCTTCCGTTGGAGTTAATTAGTGGTTTAGAGAAAGAGTGGCAACTCAGGTGTCGTCCTCGTCTCTTGGCCGAGGTTCAAAATTACGAGGTCCTTCGCCAATAGCCCTTGCATTGCTTTATATAGTACGATACTGAAAATTCTCACTCACTTAATTGAATTGGAATATCTTTAAATTTTACTAAACTATTACCCCCCTCCCCAGCTCTTCCTATATACCGTATTTTCTTGAATCTAAGCCACATCCCCAATCCTCTATACGTTTTTGAAAAAAATAAATTGTGTAAAAGGTTTATCAACACTGAAAAAAAAGTTTTTTAAAACATTTTAATGAGAAATAAGAAAAGCTAATAATTAAATTATTACCAGTATTAAAAACTGCCAAATACATACATGAACCTATAATTACTCTAACAGTTAGTATCATGTTTTGAAAATGGTTCGTCACTCTCATTGACACAGCTGACTCAGGAATTTGTGCCAACGTTGCCATTCTCCCACACAAAGTCGTTTTCCGTGCCATCCGGTGCATTTGCTATACAACATTTTTTTTTTTGAAAGAATGTATTATAGAAAGAATGTGAAAGAATTATTAAAGACTGTTGAATATTCACAAGCAAAAATCGTATCATTTTGCTTACGCCATCGACGTATATTTCTTTCATCCATTTCAAATTTTCAGGGGCCGCTGCTCTGTTTCCATTTATTTCTGCATATAAAATTGCTTCTCTTTTCTTCTTGCGTCATAATGAACTCATCTTGATACTATTACCAATATCTTTGATGTTTAGGGGATTAAAAGAAAGAGTATACAAAAACAATTTTTTTTCTAAACACGAGTACACATCGATATTTAGGATAGACTGAATACTAGAGATAAACTATGGAATGGGCTAAGTCAACGGTACTCTACCTGCGGCCCACCGGGCCTTTTTAAGTGGCCCGGTCATGGTCCATTGCTGTGAGAAATTCACTTATTTAAGAACATTGCATTAAAAATTTGGTGGGAAATTCTTTGTCAAGAAATCAAATATATCAGTTTTGCTTTTTTGCTGTCGGTGTCGTACGGGTATCGATTGATAATCTTTTTCTATTTGGAACGGTTACGGTTAGTGATAACAGACAACAGCGGAGTAGCGACAATTTTATGGTTGAAAATATCTTTCATATCTTGCATGCGAAAAATATTCGATACAAAATAAATCGTTTCAAGACGATTGGGAGGTTGACTATTTTGTAGTGAAAAACAAAAATGTGGATCAATTATTGTTTGATTTGTCCCGAAAGTGCTGTATTTAAAAAATACCAATAAACAGGAATCATTCAGACACTTTTCCTCGAAGATTTCTTTCAAGAGGTGATAAATAGGTTTTCTTGAATAATCTTTGCAACAGCGACAAATTGTTTTGTCAGTGGTAATATCACAGTGGTAACAAAGACATCCTATGAAGTTTGTTATATTATTGGTAATCGTATGAAACAGTTTGCTGATGCAAAAATTGTGAAAGAGTGTTTCTTTAATGCTTCTAATTTAGCGTTAGTGACAAAAGTAAAAAATATAAAAAATAATAATTATAAAATGCAAAACAGGAGTTGTAATATTTTGATCAATGTTTCATATTTTTAATTTCCAATGTGTCTTGTTCTTAAAGCATTTCTCCCCTCCCCTCCTTCATTTATCTTCATGTTGCGACCCGCGTGAAAGAGCTGGCATATGTATGCGGCCCAGCAGCAAAAAAGGTTGAGTACCCCTGGGCGAAGTCATCGATGCAAGTAGCCAGGATGGACTGTTACATTTTTTCTTTTGAAAGGGGTGGAATCTCAATTTCCCCCATCCAACAAATGTTTTTCCTTTGATTCTAAGCCGCACCCGATTTTCAGTAGCATTAACTGTGGAAAAATAGGGCGGCTTCGATTCGAGTAAATAGTCTGCCTTTTGAAAGATTTAAGTAGAAAATAATAATAAATACAAATAATAATAATACCTTACAAATTTCTTGTGGTAGTAAAATAACAATGTTAGACTTTTTTAATTAGATTAGATCATTAATATTGAAAACAAGTCAAACTAATATACTATATCTACAGATATTAAAACTTTTTTGTACTTTTTATGGATTCTCTCTCCTCCAAATTCGTTATACAGTTGAACCTGTTTTTGTGCGGCAGATAAGGACCGCGCATAAAAATAAACGCACAACAAAAATATTCAAAAATTTCATAAATTCTTACATAAAACAAACTAACATAATACTACAGAATTTTTGTATGCGGTGGATAACGACCGCATAAAAAAGTCGCATTTCTAAAATATGCCAATTATTTACGAAATTTATGTAAGAGTACTTCCATAACCAAATAAATACTTAAATATTATACATGGAAACATTTTTCAAACATATAGTTTCTCATTGTATACACGGATAAGTTTTCACAAAATGCACATGCATAATCCATTGCTACTCATCGTAATCCAAAGCCCTGTAATGAATAAGTTCAAAATCGCGCTTTCGTCACCTGAAGGTACAATTTCACTTGATTTATTTTTTGGCAACATAAAGTAAGAGAAGTTTTTGTGACGAAGGATGGGTGGACAGTTGCTTGTAAATGTCACGATAACCAGATATACATGATTGAAGCCCTTTTTGGAACTTTATACCCCTTTCTTAATTGGTATCTATTTTAAGAAAATGCTTTTGCAATTTGTTGGAAAGCTAGATCCCTGCATATTTTTATCCGCTCTCAAAGAATCCGGTTCTTCTTGTCCGTCTTCATAATCTATCAAATTATTGAAAATGTCACTGTCATGGAGAGTTTCGTCTTCAATTAAACGTGGGCGGGAGACTGTTTATAACAAATGAACAGAGCGTCTTGAAGTGTCTACATTTCAGTGGCGTAACGTACACCCCGCGTCACGGGAGAGAGAGGGGGCAGGACTCTAGGGCCCCAAAGCCTGACTAACGCTAAATACGTATTTACACAACTTATAAAATATTAAAGGCAAAACCTAACTTTCAGGAGAGGGGGTCCTAACATTCTCCGTTACACCACTGGTAAATAGATAGAAAACATTGCAATGACGCTAAAGCCTTTGAGTCCTGCCACGGGGGGCTGGACTCTAGGGGCCCAAGGCTTGACTAAAGCTAAATACGTATTTACCCAATTTATAAAATATTAAAGGCGAAACCTGACTTTCAGGGGGAAGGGGGGTCTCAACATTCTCCGTTACGCCACTAGTAAATAGATATAAAACATTGTGGCGCCAAAGCCATTGAAATTCATTCACCGCATAAGAAAAAAGATCGCACAAAAAGGAAATCGCATTAAAAAAGACCGCACAAAAACAGGTTCTGCTGTACTCTTCTTTTAATAAAATTTGGAGTCGAATTATGCAAATAAAATTTTAATTTCACATCGATTTAATTAACTATAGGATTCTAAATTGATTCGAATTATATCTGATTAGTTTATATCGAATATCTGATTTAATTTTTAAAAGAACTGCAGAATGCAATATTTGAAATACTGTCGTAGCTAGATCTGAGGGGGCCCTGTTTCAAAATTCCTTCAAGGCCCTTTTTTTTAGATATGGGTGCCCTGTTAGTGGGACTGTATTTACACATATTGGGGCCTCTGTAGCTGGGGGCATGTGTCATTGATACGTCCCTGATTTGAAATGAAACATTTAATTGGCTTAAAATATTTTTAAGTAATCATGCAATAAACACTTAAAATGTGCAAAAAATAGGATTGGGATATCTTGTGTTGCGAGATAAATAACTAATTTTTTCAATTAAAGTTCCTTCGTTTTTATCCAACAATCAAAAATTTAATCTAAATTTCAAACAATACGGCATAAAATAATCATTAATTTATGCATCAGAAATTAAATAAGCTATAAATATGTAGAAGCTCGTAAAATTTATAATTTCGATGTATATTTTTTCAATTCCTACTATTAGTTTTCACTCTCTCCCTTTATATATACATATTTTGTTCAAATTTTCAATCGTTAATAAAATAATTTTTATTTATCCACTCAGGTTCAAATACATTTTTTTAAACTTGTAGTGGATGATACTTGACGTTAATACAATTTTGTCAAATATTAATTCTATTTAATTAATGAATAAGTAGTAACAAACAAAAATAATAGTCCAACACCATATATCAAAAGAAAAATCGCTCATTGTGTCTCTTAACACCGCTCGTTGGGTTTTGTAACACCCCTTAACCCTACGCAATCCTCCTCGGGGGTCAATTTTCGAAAGACTCGTTCTTATAAGATCTCTACTCCATGAAAGGAACATGCTTTCCAGTCTGTAGGTGTAATAGTTAAAAAACGGGAACATATTTAATTGTAACGCCCCTTGGAAACTTACCTTCGCAAAACCCCAGTTGTAGCGGATTTCTACTCCATGAAAATGAAAGGAATGCTAATTTTTAAGTCTGTAGATCTAATAGTTTAAGAATGGGAATATATCTATGACGCCTCTTTTAACCTCTTGTAACACCCCTTGTAGGTCGATTTTCGTAAAACCCCTTTCGTAACGAATCTCTGCTCTCTAAAAGGATCATGCCTATCAAGTGTGTGTGTGAGTCGCTTATTACCTTTGTATAAAACAGATATAAATAAACTAAATATCCTAATAAAAACAAGGGAAATTAAGAATTACAAGATATAAATTTAAACCTTAATATACATCAATATCAATCAGTCTAATATTAATAAACCTTAATATGTAAACTTTAAACGTCACTATCAGTATATTAAAATGTACTGATATTGATGTTTTACTTGCGGTGTGTCGGATATGGCTTATTTAATATTCCATAAAATTAATTTGTATTTATTGCTAAATAATACATAATTTTAGAAAGACAGATTATGCAAAGTGTCAGAGCTTAAAGTATCCAAAAGTAATGGCTTATTATGGAACTACCCATCCGAATGTAACTAACTGTTCATACGTCGATTGGAAAACTCCCCGAGTTCACGTCGCTATGCCCGTGTGACTGATTTAAATTCCGTTAACCAAAGTACGCACTGCACCTTTTGCTGTGGCGCCCACATCTTTACTAATGAAGTCAGTGTAACAAGTTTATCGACTGCGATTTTCGAATAATGCGCGCACGTGCGGCCTAGACCCAAAAAGTTTCAGAGTTTTCCAATCCACGGATGAGCAGTTTATTAAATTATGATGGGTAGTTCCATAATAATAAGCCATTGCTTTTGGATACTTTTAGCCTGGACACCGTTTTATAATTAATAGAAAAGGTGATTTTTGAAGAGAGCTTCACCAATGGGCTGATTGTTTTCTTTCCCCTCTAGAAGTGAAGTGAAATAGGTTCTTATTAAGGAGAGAGAGAGAGAAAAATCATCTATCAAATAATAAATAAGAAATTCGTGTATTTCAATATCTCCCAATTTATTTTAGATATTTTTTGTATAATCCCTGTTCATTTCCTATTTCATTAAAAAGTTACAAGATTACCATTGACAGAATTTGAAAATTAATTTTTAATCTTCAAGCTATATAAATTTATATACAAGTTCAGCACATTTAAGATTCAAGACAATGACAAACATTTTTTCATTTTAATGGCTCATAAGGAATTTACCTTAAGTATTGTCAGCCCAATTGATTAAAAAAAAAAAACACTTGTGAATTCCCGAAGAGGGACGTACAGAAGGAAAAACTTTTTATATGTAATTATATAATTGCACAAATATAGTGAGGTACACAGACCTCTCTCATGGAGGGCGTTTACATTCTTACATTGACGAAAGCACTGAAAAGTAATCTGAGGTAAAAATTTGCAGGTCTGTGGGGAGATTGGTTCACCCCCCCCCCTTGTGTACGTCACTGTATAAATCACTGAACACTTCATACATTAAACACCGTATTCTCTCTGCTACATGTTTTCTGATCCTTGAAATTAAATCTAAAAAAGATTATCTCTCATGAAAGATAAAAACATTAGAATTTTAAAGTTAAAAAGGTACATTAGCAATAAAATCAGGCTACTTAAATGTATTGTACTAATTATTTTTCTGAAAATACTGTGAATTCTTAGTTACTGATATTCTTACAAAATGCGCTTTAAAATTTAAATCTATTAACGGGTTTGGTGGCGCCATCTACAGAACTTTAATTAAAAGAGTTAACAAATCGAAGGATTAATTCAATGTTAAAATTGCTCTGCAAACAAAATAGAATGTATACTTTATTCTAAAAAGTATATCTTGCAGGAAGAGTTAAAGCACAATTCTATTTAATTCTTCCTTTATAGTATGCTCTCTTTAAAAATAGAAAAATCATTTAAATTTAAGACTATAATTTAATTTTTGTGATATTTCTTGTGTAAAGCTTATTGTCTTGGTGGTGTTGTACCAGGTCATGCCAGAAGTTCTGATGTAATTAAATGAGTTAGAATAAAAAATAATAATCTAAGACTAAATCGTCTTAAAGTTTTATTTTACCTTTTAAATTCAACATATTGCACCTTTTATTCAAAACAATCCCCTGTTAAATTTTCTTTTTGGGAAATTACTTATCGAGACATGCACAACCACTGTTTTAATGAAGATGCCACTTTTGGCACACGTTAGCCTCCCAATACTGACTGGTTTACTGCGAAACCAATCTACCTAATTAAGACCTAGTACATTCATTCTTCTCACCAGTGGGTCGTCTTCGACTTATGAACAGGAGCAGAGTCCTTTTGAAAAGTCCAATCGTTTCTACTTACAGCTTTAGGTTCAGGCGCTTCACCATTGGTTTTATGATCGTGTTTTAATGAAATTTTACCCTGATTTTTACATTTCTGACAAAAACGAATATCGTATCGCCCCATCAAACCGTTTACGGAAGCCGAATGGTAAGCTCTATGCAAGCATTTCTTCTTCTCTTCAGCTTCTTGGGAAATCCTTGCATTTGCAATGTCATTTTGGTGGTCAAAATATTCCTTAATGTCAAAAATAATCGCGCTGGTAAGCAGAATTCGTCTGTGGCCGTTATAAGTGCTACCACAACTGTGCTTTAGCTTAAAGAATCTTCTGGTGCTTTAATTCCTTCGTAAGAAAATGGAGTTATTTTTCGATAACCTCTTGGTCTTCTTTTATTATGCAATGCATGCTTCTTTTTGACATGCTCATGTTTTGCAAAAGATTTTCAAGGAATTATCCCCTTGACGAGTTGCTGGGACTGCTCTAAGCATGGACGACCGTATCTATTACAGCCTGCAAGGCTGTAGGTCTCAAAAAATCTCAATTGTTACATAATTGAATAACTTTTTGAGGTCTTAAGAGCTTTAAAATTCTCCCCCAACTGGCTTTTCATTTCTTTGATGCATAGAAATATTGTTCCACGCATCACTACATGACGTTCATTTTGCAGTGTTAAAGCTCTGATTTAGAACATGTGTGAAAGGCTAAAATTTTCTACAATTGCAGACAACCTCTAATGACGAAATTCAGAATTGTCTGCTAAGTCAGAACCACAGATGGTCTTGAATTTTTGTATCAGAACTCACTCACAAAGTAAATGTGTACAATTAAATCAATCTACACATTGTTATGAATTGTATACAATTTAGACAGTATAAATGTGATGAGGCTTTTGATGTAGTATCTGTAAACAAATTTAAAATTTGTCAAGCCTTTAAAAATTACCAGTCATGAATAGATACTATCAAATATTAAAAAAATATTTTTTAATTATAGAGGTACTAGAATAAAAAATAAAAGTAGAAACAGTATTTTATTTAAGGATTATTGTTAAGCTCTTCCAATACCTTCAAATAACACATTCGTTATGATGGCATATAGATACATAAAAAAAATTACGCTGGAGTTAAGTTTTAATAAATTAAACCTAATTACATCCCATTGACCAAATTTAGCTGGTAATGTGTTTCATTTACCCGATCATATTATTCATACACATTTGTAATTAAACTTTAAAACCCCTTGGAATAGACAAAATCCACAATAGTTTTTAAGAAAAGAAAGCTAGATCCGTGAGAAGTACATTACTACAAACAGAATGTTTTGTGTTGGGGGAAAAATCAGAAAGACAGCTTCAGATAACAACTTCAAAACAATTTATTGAATGGAAAATGACATTATTAAATGAATCTGAACACTCTTGCTACTTTCCAAAGATCACAAACAATGTATGTATAGTTTTCCTTCGCATCAATTTACTCAAGAATTATTAACTGTATTATAATAGAATTGGAAATATTTTATTTGTTACAATGTCTTTACACGAGTTAGTCTACAATATTCAAGTAATCAACACTATATACAATTTTTTTTACAAGTTACGAGAAATTACGGAAGATACCTTATCAAAAATATGGTATTTCCAACAGCATTTTGATGCTCCCTCAAAAGCAATGCGAACAATTAGAAATATACAGGTTATATACAGCGCTTCTTTTAATTTCTACTAGAAAATGTAACTTTTTTTCTTTTTGTATAATAGGAGACAATTATTTCTAAAGAATGTAATTCAATCAATTAAGTAGTAATTCAGAAAAATTATAACACTATGGAAATTATTCTAAATCTCAAAGTAGGAGAAATACAAAGTGTTTAAAAAAAAATTGATAAGCAAAGTTTTCAAACAATTATTTAATTCTTATGAGTTAAAAAATTTCCTTTTCTAGTTGAATTAAAATAAAGATTTCAATTTTATTTAGGCTTTTAACTAGCCACCAAAGCGCTATTGTGTTCGCTACCAGTAAATTGGTCAGCTGATCTCTTCAATTTCGTTACAATTCACATCTGCTTTCACGAATAATGAAATTAATTTTTCAGTAAAATATATGGATTAAAAATCTTTGTTTCATTCATTGTAATCTTTTTTTTTTCAATAATATAGCTCCCTGGTGGCTAAAACTGCTTTTTGCTCATTCATACTTAAAGTATACTATGATTGAAATCATAAGGGGTGGGGTTGCTAGAAATTTTTGTAAATAACGTTTTCCTTCTGGTAACCCTCTATAGCAGCAGTTCTTAAACCTAGTGCCTTCCTAGAGGTTCAAAAGTCTCATTTAATGTTAATATTTTCTTTTTTAACAGACTCTGAAAGCCTTTGTAGAAAAATATGCATCTTAAACTTGATCATTAATTTGACCCCAATGAAAAAATTAAACTAGAATATGTATTTTGATCATGAATATCAATTAAGTTTGCAACAACATAGTCATTACTTCATCGTAATAAGTCTGTATCAGTAATAGAGAGGCAGTATTAGAATTATTAAGAAACCTTAAAACACACACTCAAGCCATATGTTGGAAATCAGGGAGGGTTGTTCAAAATCGTGAGGGTATGCAATATCATGTTGATACATAAAAGGGAACTGTGGCAATCTAAAGTTTAAGAACCACTGCTCTTTAGAAACTTACACAACCTATTTTGGTATTCACTAAAAAAGAACAACAAAAATTGTCAACCTGTACCTTATATTTTATTTTAACCAATGTTAATTTGTTTACAATAAAGGAAGCTTTCTAAATACATTTTTATAGGTTTAGAGACAAATTTTAGCATAATAAAATAATTGTTTAAATCAACTCAATAATTACAGAATCTAAGTATTAAGGATTATTTAGTTAATGGGGAAAAATCTAAATTCAAAAAGTGAAAGCATTCACATATTGTTATAATAACAAGTTACAATGTATAATAAGTCAGTCAAACATACAACACTATGTAGAGTAAAAAAATGGGTGCCATTAAAAAAGCACCCAAATAAAAGAATTCTCTTCATAACACACAACAAACTTTCAGTTTTAGTATTAAAACAAACCACATTACTTTCTGAATCAACACTTAAATGAGAAAATAGAGTACCATAAAGATATAAGGAAGCTGTACAGCAATTCTCACTTTTATATGCATTCTGGCAGGTTATAGAAATCGAGGTAGCTCTTTAAAATTCCACATAATACAGTCAACAGGGAATGCAATACTTGCAGCACAAGCAAAAAGGACTGCAGTATGCACTACACATAACATTTGTACAGCAAAATTAGGTTATCGCTTAGTACACAGCCAATCTACAATTAAAATATGAAATAAAATAGGGACAACTTGCATCACAGTCATATTTATAATACAAACTACAATTCCAGTATCACATTAACCCCCGGGCGGCTATGATAACTATAATACCTATACAAGCAATAAACGCCAGATGTTTTTCAAAGCATAATATGAAAATTCTAGAAATAGTATGACAGAATATTCTTCTAGTATTTTTACACAATACAGTATTGAAAAAAGCTATTAAGAATAAAATCATTTGCATGATTTTATTAGATAGTTTCTTTATATTTACAAGGTTCTATTTTGATTTGTGTATTATTGAAACTAAAAATAGACTAAAAGAGAATTCATTTATAGAGTATATGAGAAAATAAAGATTAAGTCATATTGCATGACTTTCTTTAATATAGCACAATTGCTACACAATACTATTTGAAAATTGACAGTTATATCAAAAATGTTCATTGTAATAAATATAGAGGAAAATAGATAATTATTAAAACAGGAGTTATTTTAAGGCGAATCTATGGTACTTTATATAAGGCCCTATTTTGATTTGTGCAGTATTAAAATAAATTTTCCAAGTAATATATATCTTTTCAAATATGAAAGATTTGAGAACATTATAAAATAAGCCTAGTGATTAAAAAAATAATAACTTAATTACATTTCTTGCTCAGTTTTTCAATTATCTTGCTCAGAATACGAAATACTTAATAAAATACCACAATTTTGTTGACAGAAAACTTTTTCTTTCAATTAAAAATTTTCAACATATAATTGCAATAAAAATTAAGTTAAAATTCAAAACATCACGACAAAAATTAAAAATATACATCACTTTCGTATGTTAGAAAAATTTTAACTGTTACAATGATGAATTATGTAATTTACTCTCTGGTTATCCATTTTTACTTTCACATACTTTTTGAGAATGCAAATTTCATTTATTATATGAAATTTTACCATATTATTATTGCTGCTTTATACAATATAAACTGTTATACCTCATTACATATACTTGATGTTCTACTCACAAATTTGTTAGCAATTTTTTTTAGCAATCTGAATAATTTGTTTCTTTTAATTAAAAGCTGGTTCCATAATTTTTAATCATTAATGCTACAACTGAAAAATAAAATTTATTTAAAAACATACTAAAATAAGCTAATCAGCCAAAATATGAAGATCGATACATAACATAATTATGAAAATAAAACTAAATCAAAATGTAACAAATTAGTTTAATTTTCAGATTCAACTAACAATCACAATCTGTTTTAAAAGAGAACAAAAAAATTTTAACTTTCAATACATCTTTACAAAATTAAAATTTGTGGAAATAATTTGTATTATAAAAGGAAAATCTCAAAAGTAAAAACAATCAGGTTATTCTGATAAAAAAAAGTTAGCTAAATTCCGGCACTAAACAGAAATTAACACATTTTTAAATGGTTAATAATACTTCTACTCAATAATATATTCAATGAATTTTAACAGCAAAGATACTTTTTTGTTAACAAAGCACAGCATAGAGTTACAGTGAATATTATATCTCACCATTTAAATCTTAATAAAATAAGAATGCCCTTTTATCCATTGATGCAACCTTTAAAAATTTTAAAAGTGTTTTTGTTAAAATAAATGAGACAGCTGATTAAATACAACCACTAATTAAAACAAAAATTCAAATATATATAGATAGATAGAGCAAACTTATACTTAATGATAAATACTATGAGAATGCGATAAAATCGATGCATGTTTCAAAGACTGACTTTGAAAACATATTGTATATGATTAAACAGTTCATGTTATTTGCTTAAATTGATTTTATTCTTATTGTTATGTGCACAATTTTAAATATTTTCAACAACTTGATTAAGTATTAGAATACACAACAATGAAGTGAGAAAAATTATTGCAAGAATACATTTTCAATATTAAAATATTATTTCAACAGACACTCATGAAATTACATTTAGAACACATAATTTCGTCTGGCATTGTTTGAGATGATTAGTACAAACAAAGAAGGCACAATATATTTCCAATAAAAAACTATGTGTGAATTTTTACAACATATTATATATAACTGAAAGAAACCACAAATAATTTTCTTGTTATAAGCTGTACTATAAGCATTTTGTGAAAATTTGAGTTAGACTAAAAATGTAAGAAATTTAAACTATTCATGCTAAATTTAAGTTAAATGAGATGAAACATTTAAAAAATTCATGCATTACAAGTTTTAAACTAAACAATAGCTTGAATAGAATGAATAACCAAAATGCAATCAAATTATTAAAATTGAAAAAACATGTTAAAATTTATTTAGCAAACTCCAAGAAATGAAAGAAGTTATGCTATAAAAAGATATATTTCATCAGTTACAAAAACCTTACATCTTGAATTTAAATTATTTCCTTTCAACATAAAAAACAATAAAACTGACCTGTTTTTTTAAATAAAAAAAAAAGAAGATGGTTGTGATTTTATAGTGTAAAACCCACTTTTTGGTTTTATAAGTGTTTTACAAGCCAAAAGTGAGCTTTTCGTTTTTGTGATAGATGAAAATAGAGAAATCTACACAAATAAAAGTAGAACATTATGACAATTACAAATACTAAGGCACTAATAGCACAGGAAAATATATTTTACCTCAAACAAAACAAATCCAAAACAAATACTTAGTCCAGTTCATTGAGCAACATATCTATTTAAAAGAAACAAGGTATTATTAAGTATTTGTAGTGAATATTTCAAAAGCACACTCTTATAGGAAATGCTCACTTTTAAAAAACTTTTTTTCTTCAATTTTATTTAAAATCAACAAAAAATTTAAATATACAAACTTTTATTTCAAAACTATACATACAATTTAATGCATAACAGTTTTCTTAATTTTGTTTTAGAGTTTAAAATATCCCAGCACCATATAAATGTTACAACTTAAACAATGAAGAAATGGCACAGAATTTATAATGTTACAAAACAAGCATAAAATTATTTTTTACTTATACAAACAACAAACAAACCATAACCAATATTTACATTATCCACAAACTTCTTACTTTAAAAAATATAAGCATATATTTATATCAATATTCTGGAAATTTCCAATTTAAGGGAAAAAAAGTCAAACTTATCAGGCATAACAAGCAAGAATATAGTTCAATAATTTTTCACAATGCTCATGGTGAAAGACTTAATATAAAAATTAGAACATTTTTTTTTCTCCCATGTAAGAAATGGGGAAAGTCTACAGAGAATTTCGAAGATTAAAATATATACAGTTAAATAATATACAATTTATAGCACTTTGAAATAAATTTTAATCATCTTCATATTCATTATCAAGCATCAAATGTGGTTATTAACAAAACAAAAAAAGTACTGAAATAGGATTATTGCTGCAAGTACACACAACCATATATCCCCCCACACTTTTACACCAATATTTTACATGTTGAAAATGAATAGCATGATTATGTGACATGCATCATTAACTATTAATTGATAAATTAAAAAAATGTTTGAATAAAAATGGGTAGTCACAAGTGTACAAATTGAAGTCTTTCAGAAATTTAAAAAGTAAAGAATTGCATAATTATGTAACAGTATTTAATGAAAAAATTACAGCATTTCTTTAGTAAGTAATTTTAGTATGGTAATGAAATCAAACTTTTTACAATGACATTTTCAAACAAGAAAATTCAAAACTCTATCTTAAACATAAAAACCAATTTAATGAAAAAACTTCTTTGATTAAGTAAATTTATAAGTCTATTTAATTATATTTCAAATATATTTTAAATATATAACACTTAAAACTAAACTAAAAATTACATAGTTGCTTGGATCACAAAATCTTGTTAGATCTTATACTGATTTTAAAAAATGCTTATTAAAATATGTCACATACTAAGCATAACATTGACATAACTAGTGAGTTTGAAAACATTTGACCATTAAAACATTGCATGACCCTAATATTTTTAGTAGCTGCCCATAACATATACTAAGCATTAGTGCAATAAGATCACAAGAATAAAATTCATAAATGAGCAGTCTGATTGCTAACTAACAAGTAAAACAATTAATAAAAAATACTACTCATGAAATGTTAGCCATCAATAAACAAATGTCAAGGACACATGAAACCTGTAATAAAAACAAATTGAAGCAAATTATTAAAAGATGTCAAGTGCAAATTAAATGCACAGACAACTTATGTTATAAAATTAATAGAGGAAAAAAATCCAAATAATTATGCAATTACGAAAACAGCTAATTGGAAGATTTTGAAAGGTTGTAAATATTTTCCTAAATTCAAGAAGCAAGCAATATATACAATTAAGAAATAAACTTAAAAACAAAATGAAATTAAGCTAATTTTTCAATGCAATACAATAGTTATCTAACAAGTGAATACTAACACAATACAGAAATAAAATTAAGCTGAATTGTTAAAAACAAAGTTTGATACAAAAGCATTTTAAGGAGACAAAAAAAAAAAAAAAAAAAAAAATTCAGCATGATTTTGGCAACCAAGTCACTTGACTAGATTACCTTTTTTACAAATTAAAGCTACATAAATGGGGACAGCTCATAATATTGGCACAACATTAATAGATATATATATACAAATAAAACAATGCACATATCATAACTGAAAAATAATGCCTGATAAGTTTTTACATCATTTAAAGTATAATTACAATTTTGAAAAGAACTATAATTTAAAAATGAAATTGTTATATGAACAATATGCTTTTTAAATTAATTGATTTCAACTCTTAAACCAATTTCAGTTTTTCAAAATTAGCTCACACCAATCTACTCAACAGTAATATTCAATTTCTTTTAAATTTATGATTAGATGTCATTTGATCTCAATACAACAGAGGGGAAAACAGATTTGTTGTTTGTTCTCTATTCCACATTCTTCTCTTCTCAAAATACATGAATTTACTCTTTGACCACATAAATATCACTTAAAAAACACAGCAGTGAACCAATACATAAAATATTAAAACATATTAACAATACATTTAATTTTAATCCAAGATCAAATACAAAGATCTTCATGGCAGTTAGCGGTCTGAAATGCATCCTATAAATTTAACATCATGGAAAGGAGTTATCACTGCACAGTAAAAATACATACGTTAAATATGGCTATATCATGACAAATCTGAAACAAATTGGACTTGGATGATTTGACTAACTTTTAAAAAAAAAAGTGTTCCTTTCATTATAAAAATAAAACATGCTCTTTATTAAAAACCATTCCATGAGAAGAGACTTGTTCCCAATGTTGCCATAGGAAAACTTTTTATATAAATTTTTTTTCTTTATTAACTTAATTGATATTTTACATGTTTTAATCAAACTGTAATGTTTAACTCTCATTTCTAAATTAATCTTATTCATTACAGATTTTCTGTGATAGAAATTTTATAATTTTTAGTGGATTCATTTAACAAACTTGACATTGAAAGAAATGGAATAAAACAAGCAACACACTTCTCATATTTCGAAAACTTATATTTCCTTTTTCAAAAACTTCTCTTTGAATTTAAAATTTTTATATATACCAAATACATTTAAATATTGATCAAAATGAATATTTCTTCCCAGTTAAAAATTAAATTTTAATTTTGCTTTGAAAAAAAGTATAAATCTCTTCCTTTCTAATAAAAATATTTTTCCTTTATTTCTTCCAATTGCAGTTACTCAGAAAGCAAGGATTAAATTTAACTTTAATTTTATTTACAGCCCTTATTTCAAGTATATACATATAATATACAGAACAGAAAACATATTTAATACTTTAGCTATAATTTCAAAGGTTTAGCTAAACCTGCTATAAAGCTCAACTACTAATATTTTTTTTAGTTGTTCAGTACTTTGAACATACTCAAAAGGCATTGTGGCAACTTATATGTACCAAATAATTATTCTGTTACTTGAAAGTGGAATAACAGAATAAGATATCTGATATAAAAGGACCAAATCGCATCTCATGGATAGACTACAGCATATGGCACAAAGCTTTCACGAACCCCTAGATCACGTAAAATATTAGAAAAAACTAAACAGAGTCCTAGACTTTTTGGAAAAGTAAAAATTAAAGTAAAATTAATAAGAAATTCTAAACAGTTCATTAATCTTAACATGTTGACTGTCGTTACATCACAGCACATAATTCGGCATAAGCATGAACTGGTACATATTGTGGAGTGATATTTTAGGTGTCAAACATATGCTGGCATTGATGTGGAATGGAGGGGCTAGAAATTTAACAGTAAATGTGGTTTTGAAGTTTATGTTTCCTTACTTATAAAAAAAAATTAGCATGAGTTGTACAAACAGTTTTCCATAAGGCCATCATATCAGAAAGAAAAGGTGTAGCATAAGCCAGTAATGGTCAATGAAATGGAAAACTTGTTGTCCAAAAGATTTTAATTATGAAAGTTGATAGTGACAAGGAATTCGTTCCTCTTATAGATGGCTGTAACTATATTTTGAAACCAAAAAAAAGATGGTTTCTGTTTGTGACAGATGTGTTTATTTTGATTAGTTTTCCATGCCACATATCAGTGTAGAAAGTGGTATTTGGGAAAGTCACTGGATGAAAAATTAACCTGCACTAGCATGTGGACAAAATATCCTACGAGAAAAAGGGTTTTACACAACATTATCAATCAGTATGGTATACATAATTATCTTTTCACTTTTGAATCATATATTTCATAAAAGACTACTTCCATGTCATAACATGAACTATTAATAAAATCTTGAATGACAACTATTAATAAAATCTTGAATGACAAACAGTCAACATGTTAAGGGAAAATTATTTTATAATCACTTTCAATGTGCCCCTTTCACATACAAGATTCTTATTTGATTTAAAAGAATACGAAGTTTCAAGCAGTATTGTAAAAATAATAAATACATAAAACACAAAACAATCAGTAAGTAGGATAAAAAAGATAATATACCAGAACCATGGAACAAAATAATAAGGAAACTAAAGGCTGCATGGAAACTTCTTCAAAGAATGTGTGATTCTGATGAGATTGTTGAAAAGGATGTAATTGATGATGAATTTTAACAGTCAATTAATTTCACTGCTAAGTATTTATTAAAATGTATTTTAATTTCAGCATGTATTACCCATTGACATGCTGACCGGTGTTCGATGAAAAAACTTTTCAACAAAGTAATAATCTCTTATAAGGCAATCTTAACCTAAAAAAGTCAAGGAATGATTCAAATACTTGAATTCATGCAAATTCTATGCATTACTACTCAAGAACCATGCAAAAACCTGAATTATAAGCACTGAAAATGATGAGTACTCATCAAATTCTCAGTGCTGACCATTAAAGTTGGTAAGTTTGTTTAGTGCACCCCATATGGTGCACCCCGCCAGTCAGGTTTGCAAGTTCAACGCCTGAAATGGAGGAGGCACAATTGGAGGACCAAGATGGGATGGATGCTGAGGATGTCCTTGAGGATGCTGCTGGGATGGATGAGGCGACTGATGTGCAATCTGTGGTGGGGAAGGAGACTGTTGGTGAGGTAGGTGTCTATTTTGATGTTGCATTTGATGATGGCTCTGAGGACCCTGGTGTTGTGGAGGAGGCTGGTGATGGGGTGGAGGTGCTTGTTGCTGCTGTTGAGGAGGTGGCTGGTGATGGGGAATTCCTTGAGAATGTTGTGGTTGAGAAGATTGTTGCTGAGTTTGTTGCTGCTGTTGTTGTTGCTGCTGCTGAGAAGGAGGCTGTTGAGTTTGTTGCATCTGATTAGGATGTTGAGACTGTGGTGTAGGTGGCTGTGAATTTTGGGTTTGTGGAGTAGGAGGACCAGCACCAGGTTGTGACTGCTGCTGTTGCTGCATGTGTGGTGGGGGCTGCTGTTGCTGTTGTTGTCCATGAGGGGTTGTCTGTTGCTGAACATGCTGAGGGGGTTGGGATTGTTGTTGAGGGGGCGGTTGCTGCTGTTGCACAAGAGGCTGCTGAGGAGCTTGTTGGGGATTCTGGCTTTGATGGTCAGGTTGAGGCTGAGAATGATTCTGCTGAGGATGGGTTGAAGTCTGAGTATGGGCTTGCTGATGCTGGGGTTGGGAATGTGGTTGATGGGTGGTTTGAGTGTGAGCTTGTTGATGTGTTGTCTGTGTGTGGGCCTGCTGATGTGTTGTCTGGGTGTGGGCTTGATGAGTTGTTTGTGTATGCGCTTGCTGATGTTGAGGTCCAGAATGAGCCTGTTGAAGAGGAGGTCCAGGATGAGTTAGATGATGCTGCTGCAACTGATAATGCAGTTGCTGTAACTGGAGCAGACCTGTACTAGTTTGAGCAGCTTGTAATTTAGCTGCATTATTAGCATTTTGAGTGTGACGGGATGAACATTTATGTCTTTTTAAATCTCTGTCCTCCACAAATCGTTTTCCACAAACAGGACAAGCAAACGGTTTTTCACCACTATGCATTTTTATATGACGAGTTAACTTATCTCTTCGATAAAATGCTTTGCCACAGGCTAGACAGGCATATGGTTTCTCACCCGTATGTATCCTCCTGTGACGAGTCAATTTATCTTTCCTATAAAAACCCCTGCCACAGAAGTCGCATGGATATGGTCTCTCACCAGTATGAATCATGGAATGTCGAGTCAGATGATTCTTCTGCGAGAAACTTCGTCCACAAACATCACATTGGAAGGGCTTATCACCTGTGTGAGTCCTCATATGATCCAGTAATTTACACCTGTAACTAAAGCCACTACCACAAATATCACAAGCACAAGACTTTTCACCGTGTGCTGATCGTACATGAATTCTTACTCGCTCATTTGTAGCAAATAATTTACCACACATATCACATGGTACTGTTTTTTCAGTTTTTGTGTGCGCAGAAAGATGTACCTGCAGTTCAGATGCAGCTTTAAAGGGTACCTTGCAGGAAGGACAAGGCCACAATTTTTCTTTCTCTTCACTTTTATTTTCTTGATTAGGAGGATGAGGAGGTGGAGGAGGTAATTTATTTGGATCAATTCCAGGAAAAGCTGCTGAAGTTGAGGCTGCAGCTACCAATAAATTTCGACAAGCTGCAAGCTCTGGAGTAAGAGCAGCTTCAACTTTTATACCTGAAACCCTTGCAAGATTTTTATGTTTTCCCGATTCTTCAGCAAACTGTATTTGTGTTGGTGTAGGAGCTGGTCCAACAGCATGAAAATTTGCCAAATGAGTACGTGGGTCAAATCCTAGGGGAAAAGAGAAAAACTATTTTCAAATATAAAAAGTATTTAAGTTGTTCTACTTTCACATACTGCAGGAATAAAATAAGCATGAAACACCATATGTATAAAAAGAAATAAACAGAAGAATATAAAGTATTTAAAACTGACTTCCCTAAAAGACCTCATCACTTTTTGATTTAAAAAAAACTACATTCTACAGTAATAGTTTATGTCCAAAGGATCAAGAATTTTTCACTTGTAAAACAAAGGATGTTTTTCTTTTAAAAAAATCATTACTAACACATAAAAATACTATTTCCTCTAAAAAGTTTTAAATTGTTTCAAACATATTTAATTCATCTTTATCTATTTAACTTCATTTTTTATGCAATTTCTCCCAATAATCTACTTCAAAAAAGTTTCTAAATTTTTGAAAATTTTCTACCTTTATATAAAGTAAATTGATTTCATGATACGTAAAACACACTACGATGGCCTCTAATGAAAGTAACAGCCTTCTGCCCATAATTATGTGATAATAATTACCTAAATAATAATGATCAGCTACACAGTGTTTTAACATACCTGCCATTTTCAACAACTTTGATATTTTAGTCACTTATTTAAATTACATAAGCATCAGAATTTTTGCATGATATACAATTCAAAAACAAATTCTAAAATATTGTCTAGTTAATTTTTAAGTTAGATAAATGGGAACTTGTACATTGCCAAAATTACTTCAAATCTGCACAAGTGGAACTTGTTGAAGTTAAAAAAGGAACCAAATTTTGACAGCCCAACACAATTTTTTAAAAGCATTCAGTTTAAGTGTTTCGACATTTTCTCATTTCTTTTAGTTATAAAATGTACTTTCAAAAAATGGAAGTTTTGCCTACAATGCCCTAATTTTTCCCAATGAAAGAATAGGTAATAATATTGCTTCTAGAATGCAAAATTTTGCCAAAGATGCACAAATGTTTAAATTTATATTTAATGAGATTGTTTACTGAGAAAGCAGAGGATATGTAATGTTAGAAAAACTTAACATATTGGAATGAAAAATAAATGGGGAAAAAATCTAGAAATTGTAATTGATGAAAGTTTATTTTCATAGCACTAAAACAATGATGATCACATTCTGCAGCAATAGTGGAATATGTGAAGGACATGGGAATTTCTCTTAGTTCCTGATCAGAATGCAATCACATTAATGAAAAAAATTTATCCTACGGGTAAAATGGATGTATAATTTATCCTCAACCCTAGTTGTTTTTTTTAAAGGAAGAATTAGAAAGGGTTGATATTAAGCATGGAACTCTATCAATCACACATATAACTTTGTAAATTCAGAGGCAGGGTTACAAGGCATTGAAAAATATACATAAAAAATGAAGAAATACTCAGACACCATTTTTATTCATACTTAGCTGAGTTTATGTGTCCTTAAAATTAAGAAACTAAAGAAAATATTTGTTTTGAAGGTATTCTTAAACCTCTCTACTGAAGTAAAATTTCTGTCCAAAATAAACAAATCCCAGCTTAATTTTTTTAAATTGATGATAAAGATAAAAATTAAACCCAACAAGTTAAAACTTTTTACTATGCAGAATGTCATTCTCCTATGGAAAGCACAATACACAATTGAAAATTTTTTTTACTATTGCAATAAATTAAAATTTTAAACTTTTTTTTTCATTTAAAATAAAGTATTTATTCAGTTTACAAAATGTCAGAGAGAATTTTAAACCTCATAGCTAATTTTCTGTTTCAAGACAAAATATGAAGCTTTGCCTTTTATCAAATCTAAAATTAATGGAATAAAATCTAACTTATGATTTGGTACAATTTAATAAAAGAGTACATATTTATCTTATTATAAAACCAGAAAATTACACATTAACATCCTGCATAAAAAAAAAAAAAAAAAAAAAAATCTCATAAACCAGAAAATGCAAAGGTTCACAAATCAATTGTATAATTTTTAAGAATTCAGCCAAAGTGAAGAAATGATTTCAAAAGACAAAAGTTGTCAAATTTAGGTGAAGGAGATTTGATCATTCTTCATTTCAATCTCTAAAATAAGAACTGGACTTTTTTGCTTAGTTTTCAAAGTATATTTTGAATTTTATATATAACCTGGGATCTAAAGTAACATAAAAGTTAATGAACAGTTCTTTTTTAATTTCCTTTTTATATATTTTATACATATCTTAATACCTCACACAATTTCTAATGCTATTTCATAATTTTATTCTCATTAAACAAATTACCAAATTGATATACATTGGAATGCAACATCACAGAATAATTCTATTCTATATCCAAAGGCAGGAATGCTGATATAATGCTACACAAATATAATTGCTTCTTTATCTGAAATAGAATATTTGGTTAAATTTTTAAAACTTAGTATAGAATTAATTTGGATAAATTTTTGGTTTGTTGATATTCTATAACTTGAAAAATACTTTATATGCATTTGAAGTAAAAAAAATTATATATGCCTGGTTACATTCAATAATTATAAATTATATTCTACAGCAAGGAGTTTAATTTTTATAAAGAAATTGTGTAATATCTACAGTCACACAGTAACAAAATGTAATAAAAAAAATATATATACCATATATAAATATACCAAAAATTATACAATCGAAATATTTAAAAAATTTAAAGTATTAGAAATATTTAATATGCAAAATGTTTAATGTAGATATCCATTTCCAAGAAGAACATGTGAGAAAGTTTGAAGAACATGCACAGCTTGCATTCTACACTGGTCTTCAAAAAATTAAGAGAATTTGCATACTTACACAAATTCCTGAAAAATTATAATGCTTTCAATGCAAATTTTTAATGTTGCTTACATAAAGATATACAAGTAGATCGTGCATTTCAAGAAAGTCTTTGTAAATAAGTATATATGCCAATTTTGATGCTTTATTTGTTCTTGCACCTTGGTATCTTTTGTGGAACTTTATATAAAAATTTTGGCAAAACAGTTCAATGAAAAATTGGATGATGGATTGTGGTGGCAAATCATCAGATGTGAGACATTTTCAAGTGCAGATTTCTAGACTGTAATGTAATGTTGCCATTGTTTGCACCACAGAGACTAGATCAATAAAGATCTAGGCAAAGTCATCCAACATGCAAAGCAATCAATGAAATTCAATATAACGTAACAGCAGTGCAACAGATTCTTATTTTTCTCATAATCTCCATACGACCAAAATAAAACCAGAGTTACAATACTACGAAGCTACATGAAAAAGACCTGTTTAACATTATGCAGAGAATATTGACATTACAGCAGTGCAAAACTATTCAATTATTCATTGACGAGTCCAAATTTTTCCTAATTCTTCACATAATTTTATCTAGAACAGGTTTTCCAACAAGTGGATCTCTTGTATGTCTATGGTATTCCAGGTTTTGTTGGATGTCGACAACAATTGTTTTAAAATTTTACTTAGGGATTGTAAATATTAGATACTATCTATTTTAATATTATGGATATAACAGACTTGAATAGGAAGGATCCACACAGTGATTTATAATTATCAACTAGTTTTACAATTAGTATAAAAGTAGGAATAGAAAAGCAAGCAACCATCGCATAAAATTGCTTTAAAAAATTATAAACAGTACATATAATTCAGTAAAAGGGAAATATGCTTCATAAAACATATATATTTATGTTATAGTGAGTATACAATAAGCAATTTCAGTTCAATATTTAAAAAATTGTATTAATTACAGATGTCTTATTTAAAAATCTTGTTTATATTCAAATAATTAAAAATGATAAAAAAAATTAAATCTAATAAACTACATTTCCCCCCGAAATTTATGATCATATTCTTAGTCAAATTGTTATTGAAAACCATACAGAACCAGAAAAGTTTGTAGAAGGAATAGGAACTGCTGTTTTGGAAGAATTCAAAATATTATTTTCTGCATGGATTCATACTGTATAAGCTGAATAACTAAACAGACCATAATTCCTATTATCCCCCCCATTCCATTTTGTAGTCCCGTTTTTCGACTTTCCAGAGAATGATCCTGTACACATAATCATATGCATCATAAATGTAGTAACATCTATTTTTTTTTATAATAACTATGTTTAGTGACTAATTTCATTACCATTTATCTAACACTTCAGGAAATAATCAAACAAAAAACAAAAATTATCTGAATTTTGAACATAGGCATACATGGAAAAAAATATATATATAGCATTACTAATACAGGAAGGATAAAATTTTATTTTTAGTTTGAATTTGAAATATTCTTTTGAAACTTATAAACTGGCAATATTAATGACATTGTTTTAAAAACTATGATAAAAATCAAAGATGAACTTTAAAAAAATAGAATACATTACATATATATTAATGCATTAAATTCATATAAAAAATGTTATAAGTGTAGAAGTGTGTGTTAACATAATTATTAAATGTTTATTATTTGAATAAAATAATAAACATTTCATATTTGCTGAACAAAAATGTATATATCTACATAAAAAGAATAAGAGATACAAAGAATGTTATGTCTAGAAGATTTAATCTAAAAATGTGACAGTTGATCACAATATGTGTGTGAGTTAGGTATAAAAAGACTTTTTAATCTGTGCAATTATCTTCAAATTCTGATAATTCTCTACTGGAAGAAATGCAGTCCAAGTTCCAATAATTTATAAGAACATTTTAAACATTCATTCTTGCATTTTCTGTATATTTCTTTCAAAATTCTGGCAAAACAGACATCTTTTGACTTTTTTCAGATAGAAAGAAATTTCCAATCAAGATGAAAGCCAATTCTTTTGCTTGGGCTTCAACTGTAATAAACTATATATAAAAACTTGTTTCAAAAATTTGTTTAGTGACAAAAATCAATGCCCAAGAAAACAAGATTACAAAACCTTGTTACATTCCAAATACACTGAAATACATTACCTAACTCTAAGTTATTGTAGTGTGGGTTAGGAATTCATTTATAAGTTTGCAACTAGAACTAAATAATAGTTAAAATTATTCGTATTCTAGTCAAAATTTTCCTAAAACTGAAGTTGTAGAGATAAAATTTTTGAAAAAATGTAAATCATTTGTGATGTATGTGTAACCAATCTGAATATTTCTACATTGTGAAATAACTCACTAAACATATTTTTTCCATTAATTCCCATCCACAGAATACTAATTGTATAACATTTTTGTAGAATCTTCAGCAGTCGAGTCCCGAAAATTTGGCCTAATGTGGACAAAGGATGGTAGTTTGTGAAAATGCCGAGTTATTGAAAATGGGGTTACAAAAGAATACGTATGAACGTTTCCTCAGAAAACTGCACATGTATGTATTCTTTGCTTGAGAATACAAAAGAAAACTGCACTGCACAGAAAATTTTTAAAAAATGAAAAGTACGTATATAACGAAGACAGAGCATTTAAAACATGAAAATGAATATATAGTAAACAGTGATTTACCACAGTACTTACATATTATCAAAACCTCATTGGTGATATTACGAGACAAAGCACATAGTTGCCAATTCAGTGCGTATGACGCATGCAAAATCAGGGTAGATAACTTGGCGAGGTATTTGGAACACTGGCATTTGTGATAGTACATAAGTACCTTTACCTGACATGCCTCAGAAAAATACTTTATGAAGCCATAAAGCTGTCTATAATGAAAATTAAGTAGCCATCTTTGAAAAAAGTGGCATAGAAATACGTAATGTCCTGTTGTCTTTGTACCTACCACACCCTGCATTTTGCTGCTTCATCTCGAAGACGACGAAGGCACAGTACGTCCATTAACCAATGTAACTTGTAATTCAAAATACTGAAGGATGATTTTGACAGCATTTAATCCCTTTATGTTGCACATTTGAGATTGCATGGTGTCCTCAATGTTAACAGGTTCTCAACAAACGTAACAGGTTTTTTCAAACCTGCAAGGATGTGGCCAAGTTATTTGGACTGATGGTAAATCGAGGGCTAAAGTGTAGAATAAAGAGGCTCTTTGGATTTGGCGATTTCTATTTAGATGTCATGGTGCTATAAATTTATTCCGGCACACTGTAAAAATTTTTTGGTAGCCCTTGATTTTTTTTTTTGTATATGGTTTTATGCAGATAAGGTCATGTGATCTTTTTAATAAATTGGTATTGATTAATAAAAAAATAGTGGTTGTTTTCAACACAAGCAGACGATTTTTAAATTACCAATTCCATTTTTATTTTAAGTTTCATTTCGCACTTGGATGTCATCCATAGAGGATATTTTGAACTTTTCTGCCATTTTTATTATTTGATTTTCCTGAAGAGTATGCCTGAAAGGTATGATTTGTGTGTTTTTCATGATTTGGAACAAAAGTGGAAATTGTCTGCAATACATTGGTGCATGGAAAAAGGATTCATTGCTGCCAGTGCTGAACGTTTGGTTTACCAGAAGGCTATGCATCTGATTAAAAAGAATTTGCATGATGGATATATTTGGGAATCACTGGCGTAGCTAGTCCTTAGTGGACCCTGTATCAAAACTTCTTCAGGACTCTTTTTTAGAAATAAGTTTATTAGTGGTACTGTAGTTACACATTTTGGGACCCCGTATAATTGATATGGTGGTAGCTATGTCCCTGTTGGGAATGCTGAAAGAAAGGAGTGAATGCATATTGTATCAAGAGATCAGTTCAAAGAAAATAGGCTGAGTATGCTTGAGAGTTACATCTTGACAAATATGTGGGTGCAAAAGGCCAATTGTAATTTCATTTCTTTCGAACTTAATATTTCGAAGAAAACAAGTCCCTGATTGGATTAATTTTTGCAGAGAGGCAAGCATGGAAATGTATGTGAAAGAAATTTACCCTTCTTTGGAACTTTCCAGAGCGCAGATAAGACCTTTTCTTTAACATTCTAATTTACGATTTCCTTTTACTTAATAAAAAAAAATTATTTTTCTGCATTACTGATAGCTTTATAAACATTTTTTTTACTTCACATTAATATTTATTTTTATTGCAAAATTACAATTAGTCAATTCTTGGAAAATCTATCATTAAATTATGTTACTTGGCTATCGATTATGGTTACCCAAAACAGAGGTCTCCAAACCCCGGTCCGTGGATCAAATACTACTTGTCCGCACAAGAAACATTCAGTTATTTCCATTTTATTTACTGCAGCATATTTTTCTTAAGTTTGGGCTACTTTTTAGGAAAATCACTTAATATTCCTTGTTAAATCACTTTATATTCATTTTTGGTGTAGCTATATCTTATTTTGAAGGCACGTTTAAATACAATTAAAATAAAATTATTAAAACAAAACAATCCAACACATAAACAATGTGTTAGCTCCCCCTCAGTGGTCCGCAGTGATAAAAAAAGGTTGGGGAACACTAACCCAAAACACTTATTGATAAATTAAATTACTTGGCGACCAATTCCGATAGCCAAAAAATTGAGTGCCAAGTTTTCAGAACTCTACTGTACTTTTAATTTAGCATCTATACTATAACCTATTTCAATAAGGTTGGCAAGACTGCTTTGTCTCTTGATTTGTATCACATTGATCATAATAGGTTCCTAGTTTGCTCTCAAACTGAATAATGCCTTGGTTTTGCAATTACTATGCTTTGTACATTTTGAGCAAGGATTAATGATTAAAATTTGTTCCAGTAAGAAAAAAAGAAATTACTGACTTATAAAATGATCCCATTCCATCATTGGAGAGCAGTTCTTGTAAAGAGAAAACTAAGATGTTGCTGCATATAAGTGAAATGAGGCTTCCAGTTCCAGTTCTGCAACTGGAAATAGTGAGAAAATATTGTAGTATTTGTCATAATTGTATTCATAATTATAGAGAATGTCCCTAGACTTGACTATGTTGTTTGTGGCGAAAATACAACATAACAGTAACATGAAGCAAATGACTTATGTCATTTACAAACTAAACACACAGATAATTGTGTAACTTTTTTTCCGGTTGTACTCATAAAAATCTTGAAATTCCATCAATCATGATATAACCAGAAATTATAAAGATAAAATGATTGGAGAAAATTTGATTTTGCAAAACATTAAAAATGCACTTAGTATGTTAAGCACTGGGATGCACACATTATAATGCTACATCTATCTCCAATAGAATCTCTCAGAATTAAAAAAAATTTGATGATATGAAGGAAATAAAAATCAGTGAAGAAAATATTTTTTCATTCAAGTGGATGAGAGTAGGTACTTGTTTACATACATTTACCACTGTGTGCTATTTCTGGGTAATTTGTAAAAATGAATGTTTCTCCAAATATTATGTTTTCTCTATTCCTATACATGTAGATGATACTAACTATACATAATTGAGGTAGAGTGGGGATGCAAAGAACAGTGACAACAGGTCAAAGAGTATGCAAACAATAAAAGATAAAAGAAATGCTGGTTTATTGCACTCAATACATAAATTCTGATTTAATTGATCCAATTTCATTGAGATTTTTTTAAAACTCCTTTTTCTGACAAATTTTAGTAAGAAAAAAAAAGAGTTTATAAAGAAATATATCAACAAAATCTGTCAGTTTTGCCAAACTGTCAAAAGAATGACTATGAAGATGCAAAAAAAAAAAAAAAATCCAAAATGTTCTTGAATTTATTGGAAAATGAGTTGCCACTTAAATATTGATTATTTGATTGAAAAGGCAGCCATTACTTACCTTTAATAAAAGACTGCCAGAATTTGACACTAATACCCCTAACATACCATCGAATCAATTGTTTACACTAAAGCTGTACCCTGTTTAACAATCACAAATAACAATTGCATTTGAAATACTATTGTTTTTGTTTTGTACTTAACTTCAAAATATTCCAATGCAATTTCACTTGAAAATGTTCCTTTCTTCATGTTTAATAAATATAACTCACGAAAGTTTACATAATTTTCTTCATAACAGTCGAAATTTTCACAGGCTGCTTGAAACACTTTCATTGAATCATGTAGCAAAAAATAATGAACACTTAACTCATTAATTTCAAATAGCTTTAAGTTCATTAACATGTATATGCAGAAATATATGTACTAAATTAGATTATAGTTCATAAATATATTAAAATAATGCAAAAGTTTAATTTTTTAAAACTTTATTTTGAACTAAACTTTTAGTGAAAAAGTAAATTTTTAGAAGTATGCTATTACCTTACCTCCAGTTCAGGTAGCTTAAAGGAAAAAATTGAATGAAATATATATATATATAACATACCATTACAACATTTGAATAAATAAAAAGTATGATGTTAACCATATAATTTAAAATACCTACAGATAATCATGTACAACTTCCTTTCTTTCAAATAAACCACAGAATCGTTAAACATCGGATTTGGAAAACAATATATATCCAATCAAAAATGCGGATTGAAAAATTTAAGAAAATCAATAAATTTATTTGGATTAAAAAATTATGAAGCTTGAATAATATTTCATTTTGTAGTATTGCTTTACAAAAAGGCATCAATGATATTAAAGATATTAAAAGTATCGAATTGTCATAAAAAAAGTTACTATATCTAATTAGCATACCAAACCATTATAATCGGATAATTAATTCAATTAGAATGCAACTGCGCAAACTACTAAATTTCCTCTTGAAGCATACTCATATTACTTGGAATAAACACAAAGAAATTATTTAACACTGGAAATGTACATAAAAAAAAACGTGTTCTTGAGGTAATTCCGAACACTTAATGGCAATTTGAGGAAAATTGCGATCTAAGCCTGATAAGAGAAATCCATCACCACGACACAATTTTATGAAATTTTGGCATTATCTATGTGGTTAGTCAAGTAAGAAATTGAGACATTCCGCATTTATAATTCAAAGGAAAATAAACAAACCTGGAAAAGCAGCGGGGAAAACAAAGGTTGGGGTACACACTACTTGCTCAGGAGTCGAAGCCATTTTTCCCCCCCGTTCCGTGGTCAGTTGCCAACTCGTAACAAATGCTTTGAAATAAATATATGAGCTAGTTTTTTTTTCTTCGAAGCAACACTATCATAGTTCGACAATAAAAAAATATATAAAAATTACTTAAATAATTTTTAATTAAGTATTTAGCTAATATTTTTCTTAGATAGCAAGTAATAATTATGTTAAAAATATAGAAATAATTCCAGCTTTCCTTTTTATCATTTTGTATAGTAATTATTATCATGTCCTCTTCGTGCATCAGATTATAATAGTAAAAAATAAATCAAATAAGTCGACAATTTTTAAAAATGAGATATCTTAAGACATTGAATAAAGACAGTTGCACAGAATAAAGGTTAAATAAATTTAAAGTGGCAACCTTTTCCCGCCGTATGTTCTGAGTTTGGAATTCGTCTGTACTGTTGTGTTCTTTTTTTCATATACATTTTCCCTTGGAAACTGAAATATATAAACTTCATATAATTTTCATCATGCCCCATATCGAAAATGACATCAAGTTAGATTTCAAAGACGTGTTACTTCGTCCTAAAAGGAGCACTCTAAAAAGCCGCAATGATGTAAGTATCCAAATGGAAACTTAATATGCGCTTCTATAAAAATCGACTAATTTAAAATTCTGTCTTAAACATATGTTTTGGGGAATGTGAATTTTCCTTTTCGAGTCAGAGCTAATTGATGTTGTAAACTTAATTAACTGTTTCAAATGCTTTCATTATTATTTATAGAACACATTGTTGAAATTTTACTTACAGCCAAATAGTTTTTTGTCGATATTCAAGGTTATGTCGCAACAACCGTTAAAGATAGCTGTAAACTTTCTTGAAATGATTTTGAAAAAAAATATCTTTTTTTTTTTGAAAGAGTAGCTAAGGAATAATTGAATTTGGTTGAAATATTGATTGTGATGTACTGTTGTATATATTCTCATAAAAAAATATTTGTATACATATCTTAATGCAAGCAGCTTTATTTTATTTCTGACCTTTTACTTTGAAAAATATGTTCGAATTTGCTTTCTTTTTATAATTGAACAATATTGTTCCAAGTTTCTGAAAATTTGTTGATTTTTATATTGTTTGTTTAGTAGTGATTGCTTTCAAGTGAATGATGTTAAAAATTGTTACTTCACATATATAATTATGGTTTACAGTTTTCTGCTCGTCCCCTTTCAAGCATGCTTATGTCAATAAAAAACAATTAAAGAGTGTATGACAAATATTAGCAAAAATTCTCTTTTTATAGAGGCTATTTGTTTCAAACTACATAGAAAAAAGGTAAACAACTTTGAATACAGTTTAACATATTAGATTAAATAAAAGTAAAGAACAGAATAAATAATATAAAGAAAACAAAAGTTAATCGAAAGATTAATTAATTTTTCATTATCAAAAAAGTCATTATAAAAATGGAATTCCAAGTACCAGATAAATACTTTATTACAATAAAAGTAAAATTATTGGTGATCAGCATTAATTTGTAACTAAATTTATTTCTAACATTACCATATTCCATTGCTATGAATATATATATATATACATGTGTGTGTATTATTAAATTTGTATTATTTTGTAGGTTGATCTCTTCCGCACATTTAAGTTTCGGAATTCTGGTCAGCAGTACTCTGGAATACCAATAATATCTTCCAACATGGATACAACTGGCACTTTTGAAATTGCCAAAGTTCTAGCAAAGGTAATAATGAGGGCTTCCATTCAGCTCACATTATTTAACTTTAAAATCATAAGTTCTTTATGAAAGGATTACCGTAAAATCCGGCATATTACGTACACCCTCTTTTTTGCGAAGAAACCTGAAATGTTTGTATGCAGTGCTCTTACGTTTTGAAGTCATTTATTCAAGGTATTATCGTCAGCTTTTGAAAAAATAGAATACTTCTAGAATTTACATCCCTTCAAGTTCATAAGGAATATCATTTTTTTTAAATGAACAGCATTTCGATATATGTAGAAATCTAATTTTTTTTATGCTCATATCTTTTTTTTTAAGCTATAATTTTCATAACCAGCATGTAACGTGCACCCCTAAGTTTCGATCTTATTTTTTTGTGTTAAAAGTGCACGTTATATACGCCAGATTTTACGGTACTTATAAAACATGTAAATTGTAGACTGCTCATTAATAAATAATTGCAAAGCTTTACACATGTTATCTTAATTATATTCCCCTAAAGGTATATTATATTAAATCAAAACTGTGAGTTATTTAGTTAAAAAGTTTAATATAATTAATGTAATTAGACAAAAAATTCCATTGCCATGAAAAATTTGTTTTTAAAGAATTATCACTATATCTGTTTGAAAGCTGCATTGGTAAATTCTAAGCACTTGCTGTTTGGAGGTGGTTGTGAAATGTGTAGGTTACTAAAGGTTTGAATTAATTAATCATTTTATAAATTGTTATGACATGTACGACATTGGCAATGTTTGATTTACTATTGAAATAGGAAAAACAAATGTAACTATATAAACTTTTTAAGCAAAGCATAATTTCTGTAGGAGTTCTTATTGAAATGATAGTTATATGTTAGTAATGAAATCATTTAGAAAATGTAATGTTCGAATAATTGCAGAAGAGTTTTTATTATCATTCTAAAATATTTATTCAAGAAATATATACAGAAATATCCTGTATTCTACATATGTGAGAAAATAATCTTTCTGTGCACTCCTGAAAATTTCACCATAAGCATGTTTTTTGAAATTATTGCAATAAGTAGGATGTTGAAAAG
>BMAU01015346.1:0-18995 GCA_019973935.1 Trichonephila clavipes | reverse complement strand
ACTGCACGGATTTTCTGCCTTCAAGTAACGTTTTCAAAGCGGATTAGCCGCACTTTTCTGAAATCCTTTACCCCTTTTAAGCTTTAACATCTTGAAAGATAATGAGGGACGGAGGAAGCAACACAGCAGGAGTTTTATGGCTCGCAGGGAACCCCGTGTTTGACCCCCCCCAATCGTAAAAAATCGGGGAGAAATTTCTTTACAACCCAAAAAAGTGTTTCTTTGCTAGCTTGTATTTTAAAAGTTTCCAAAAGTCCCAACGCATAAGTAAAATATGTTACAATTCCCTTTTGGTTTCATATTAATTTCAAACTGTAACAAGTTGGGGCGTGTCAGGGCAATCTGATATTTTATATAGTTAGACAAATTATATCTTTTTTAAGTATATTCTCTTTCGCTTCATTTTTCTTATTCAAAGCTTTCAGTTTTTGAAACATGATTATTTTACTATAAGATACCGAAAAAATTAATAAAACATCAAACTCTTTAAAATTTGGAACCTTTTCAATTTTCCAACCATTAAAAATGAATAAATTTAAACTTCATCAAATCATTTGAAATATTTTCTTACACTTTGATAAAAATAATAACGAAAAAAAAAACTAATTAATATTTATTTGTTTTTTTTTTTTTAGATTTCAAAGCCTAAGTGTTCAGGTAAGTTTAAGTACAGTGCCTGGTTATATATTGTTAAAATGCACCGAATTATATTTGAATTTTAAGTGCTTGAACTTCAGTTTACATCAAAGACAACATGAATGAAGATTTTCACACATTTTTTATAACTGGAATGTTTGAATAAATGGTAATCAAAAATATACGGAAACATTTACAGTAGACATTTATATGCATATAAATAAACATAAAAATAAATTTTAAATTCGAGCTATTGAAAAACATTCGAATTATATATTGTTCAAAAATATCTATTTATACAAAATACCTCAAGATTTATCTTTTTTAAAGGCTAACTGAATAAGTAATTAAAATCTGGATATGTTTTGAAATCTCGACCTTATATAAAGCTAGAAATTTTATGTTAGAAATTCCATTTGAAATTTCGAAAAAAAAATGCATCGCGCAGTTAAAAATTATTTACCATAAGTTTTAGCAATTGTTTGAGTATAATAAAAATTTCAAATTTTATTATATAGCTTCTTTGTATCTTTTAATATATTTCGGCCGCGGTAGCCGAGTGTATAGGTATCGGAACGTGGCTTGCTTTGTCACGAGTTCGAGCCCAGTACCACTAAAGACCCGCCGTGTAGGGCAGCGATGCACGTTAAATCTGTCGAGAGCTGAAACGTCCTCCCGTTAGTGTGGTGGGGTAGTTAGGAGAGGGGGGTGCCAGCTCAGGTGTCGTCCACGTCACTTGACCATGGTTCAAAATTACGTGGTCCGTCGCCAAAAGCCCTCGTGTAGCTGAACAGTGCGACGTAAATATTCAATCATTCATTTAATATATTTCGAAGATTTTTCATACAATTCGGTTGAAAACCGCATGCTAAGAGCAAAAAATATACTAAAAAATTTGATGAATATACAATTACAATAAATTCTTACATAGAGAATCAAAACTGAGAAGCTAAAGCGTAGGAATAAAAAATTTTGAGTATATCTGAAGTAGTTTTCGAAATATTTATTTTAAAGTTCAGAAAATTTGTCTGCGTTATGTTATACTTAATATTAATTAAATGGTTAAAATAATATGTTAATATTAGTCATGTAATCGTTTGATGACACATTCATATACTAATAAAAATTATCATGGTCATTGATGCGAATGTCAAGAATTTTATGTAATTTTAAATTCAGACATTAAGATATTGATGTAGAAAATGTAAAACGACCATCTAAAATACATGAAAAATGCAGTCTGCTATAAAATGATCTTGACAATCAAAATCCGGCATTTTCACTTACTATGGCAGAGCCGGCTTAGTCAGGTTCGATCTGGAAAAACAGAGAGAGAACCGCGGTTTTGATGGATGCCGCTCTAGCTTTTAAAGCTCCCAGGAAAAATTATATATATATAAATTACAAATGCAAAAATAAATCTTGTAATTTTCCATACATTTTTATAACAACGAATTGTGGAATTGGCTTCCAATACATTGTTGTGTTTGACAATATATCTAAGGTAACCAACCCTACTTTAGATAGATTTGTACTACTTTTTCGTAACCGTATTCCTTTTAAAATTAATTCGTGCAGCCGAAATACACCTTTTGTACCCTTAAAAATTTATGTTTACTATAACGGTTAATTTTAATTTATTCTACTTGTGAAATGTTTATAATTAACCATTTCCGTCTAAACAGTTTTAATGAAAAAAAAAGTTTGGACTCCTTCATTCATTAGGGATTTATATAAGATTCTAACATTAAATTTTATTTTTCACCGAATAGGATTGAGTGAAAGTGTATAGTGCTTCCACACCACAGGTCTGAGGTTCTATTAACGGGCTGCGCAAGGTCGACTCTGCCTTTCATCCCCGCTACATTGGGTCGATAAATGAGTACCAAGCTTGCTTCGGGTCTTAAACACTGAAGGTCTCTTTTCAGACAGACCACCATATCGGGACATCTGTTCATGCACCTCAGCGTCCGATGGTCACGTGTATTATGATGGGCACAGTAGTTCCTGGCCCTCATGGATTGTTGTGCTTCTGAGTTTGAGTCTTAAGTTTGAGGATTACCTCACTTTGGGGATACCCCTTTGATAAACATGTATTTCCACTCATTTGCAATTAAACATTTTTCTTTCAATTACGTTTATTTCAGAAGGAAGTTTGATTTTTCAAATGTATTTGCTTAATAACATGTATATTTGTATTATATTAAAAATTTGATCAGTCCAAAATTACATGTTTTTAGCTCCTCTAAAAGCTTTTAGGATTTTACAACTGATCTTACAATCCATATACGTTTTATAGTAGTATATTTAAAAATTATAAGGACATTTTTACGACTGTGTGAGCTGTTATCCCTCGTTTATAAATATAAAAAATTGCATTCAGCTACAGTTTTTAAAATGTACAGAAATAAGTGGAGCAACAGGATACTTACATATTATGAATATTTTTGACTGCAGTAAGATATATTTATATTTCAGTTTCTTTACAATTTTGAATAGAAGTTGTAAGCCATTTTGCGAATAGTTTGATATTGAGTATAAACCCATAGGCTGTTTAATATTGTAAAGTGTTTTACTTTGATACCAGCACACATTAAAATAAGGCTCATTTGCAGTTATATGATCAGCTTCAGTGATATTTAAATTTTAAAAAATAGTCTACACGCGTACGAAAACATTCTTTCACAACCGCACACCACATCTCATACTATATCTTCCCTACAGCAGGAAATATTTGTGTATACTGAAAAATTTAATACAGGATACATTTCCAAGTGTTAAATTTGTTTTTAAAATTTGGTATGAATACTTTGTGGAACTGTCGGTTAACTTCACTGAACAAAATTGTTTTAAGTGTACTGTTTTGAAAGACAAGATTAATTAGGGAGAACTTTTCTCACAATAGAATTTGTAATGACTGAATTGTGTGAAAATGTAGTTATCGATGTGGGACATTTTTCCTTGTAATAAAAGAAACAGAAAGATAAGAAATTTAACTTGAGTAGAAAATGGTTAGAAGTACTGTCATGCGCATTTAAAGAAGTATATCCCCCATTAAAATTAAAAATTATTGACTGAATGTGTGTTATGTCCATCACAAATGCCGATGTAGAAAAGGAATTTTTATTTAATACAAGAAGTTCGAAAAAGAGAACACTAGGAAGGAAAATTTAAATTTTTTCCGAAAAATATTCAGTTAACATAAAAATATCTTTTATATGATTTTAATTAAAATAAATTAAAAGTATTGAAATCCTTTCTTATGCTATTTTAAATTAAAAATATAACTGAATAGAGAATGATCGGTTTTATTTCATAAATATAATCATTGTATGTAATATTTATTGTGTTATTGTTTAAAAATGAGATAGGGCCTTTGCTCTTTTTACCTCATTACTTTTTTAAAAAACAGGAAAGTTAGTGCGTTTTCTTACTCTCATATTCAAAAATGAATACAGGATGCTTTTTTCTGGTTCAAATCGCAATACCAAATATATATATACATATATATATATATATATATATATATATATATATATATATATATATATATATATATATATATATATATATATATTTTTAATTTTTAAAAAATGACAGAAAAATAAATTTTCTTTGAAGAAAATATAATTATTTTTCAACTTCTAACATACTATTTATTTCATTTTTTCCTCTTTTTTTTTTACCTTTCATTTCGTTTTTAATTTTACTGTGACTGAACATATAGGAGAAAGAAACACCGTATCTTTCAAAGAGGTTTGATCAAGAGAGGATATCTACGCTTTCAAAGAAGATTGCCCAAGGCAACTCAACAGCTAGCTGTAAACGATTGATCTCTTGGTTCTTACTTTTCAAAAGGGACCGAACTGGGTCGTAAAATTTTCCCCGTTCGACCTCCCAAGTTCTAAAAGGGGGAAAGGAAAAAAGTCTGTTGCATTTTTTAAGGGAATCGCAAAATAAGAGTTAAACGCTTTCGGAATAACTTTTCAGGAGGAAGGTATCCAGTTAGAGGGTTAAGATTATAAAAATGTCCAAATTTTAATAACCTTTTCTTCAGTCAACCACTAATGGAACATGAATGATGAGGGATTATGCATAAATATATATTTTTTTAACTTGAATTTAAAAAGGATCTTTATATTTATTTAATTGCGCAAATGTTAACTGTAAATTTGTCCAAATGCTTTTAAATACTCTTTATTTGAAGATTCAAGTTCAAAAATATAAGCTTGTAGTTTAAGTTCTCTTTGAATGAAATTAATGTTCAGACATTCAAAATTCAAATATAATTTGTTATCTGAACAATGCAAAACAAGGGATTCTATGTAAGATGCCCTGAATACCTGGCTTTAAAATTATGAAAAACTAAAAGATTTAAATAGGGTTTTTTTTAACAATGCATAAAAATTTTTTGCAAATAATGTAATACAGAAGCTTAAAAATTATTCATGTTTAGAAGTGTCCGAAATTTTAAAAGATTTTAAATTTTTAACCTTTTTTTTAATTTTTTGACACATAACAATATAATCATTTTTAAAAAAAAATCCCTGAAAGTATTGATTAAAATAAGAAAAATTAAACAGTAAATTATCCTCAATGTTTTAATATATAATTTGAATTTAAATACTACAGATATTTTTTAAAAACTTAGACATACATTATAAAAGCTTAATTCCATTTGAGAATTTTAAGGTAAAGAAAAAAATGAGAATTCTCAACTCGTTGACTTGCAATTATTTCCGTGCACTTTATTGTTTAAAGAAATTCTTCCCAGTTCTTTACGATTGCTACAGGGGAAAAACCGGTCTCCCCGTGAGCCATAAAACTTCCCCTCAATGCCCATTGTGTCTCCCCGACCGTCTCTAATTATCTTTTAAGATACCAAACCTTTAAAGGGGGGAGAATTTGGAAAAACACGACTTTACCATTTTTGAACACATTACTTGAGGAGGAAAAAATCAGTTTGGTTCATTTTTGGTGAGTCCCCGGCCTTACGAAAAATTCAGTGTGGTCCGTTTTCGAAGCCTCTGTAGTAGGGCGGAAAAATCCGTGCTGTCCGTTTGAGGGTTAAATAATTTAATAGATACAGTATTTAACAGATATAGTACAACAGTATTTTCGGATAAAGAAATTCTGTTAGTGATTATGATGAGGAAGAATCAAATGATGATCAGTATAACAGCAAGTATGATTCCTCCACTGAAATCGATCCAAATTTAGAAGAGGGTGATGCATTTAGAAATAAATGTTTTTTTGTATAGACACATAAACATTTGGGAAAAACATGACTGTAAAGGAGAGAACTGGTACACATCTACACTGGTGTGCAAAACTTAGCAACATGTGGGTTTAATGCAATAACTTCACGAAATATCCTCTGAGAGACATGAAATTTAGAAATGAGGGAAAGTATTATGTACGTAAAGGATGACGAAAGCATCGACGCTGAAAAAGGAATACAATGCATACGGCGTGGAATCAAACAAAAACAAGCTTTATTAAATGCATAGTATCGTGACTCACATGATTGTCTATCCAACAGGAAGAACAATAAGCAGATGTTTCTTAATGTGGTATATGCCCTCCAATCACTGCAATGGTTGCTTCGCACCGTCTCCGCATACTCAGAACCAGCTGGTGCAACATTTCTTGCGATTGGAGTACCTATTCTTCAATCGGCATCTGTTTGAGTTGTTGGGTGTTCTCTGGATGAAGTAAGCGTGCTGCAATACGTCTCCCCAAAGCATCCCACACATGTTCGATGAGATTTAAATCTGGGGAGTACGCTGACTAATCCATTCGAGTGATATCTTCACTTTCCAGCAGCTCCTCAAAAGTAAGAGTCCGATGTGGCCGTGCATTGACATCGATAAAAATGAAGTCTGGACCAATGGCACCTCGTAACAGACGCACATGGGGAAGAAGTACCTCCTCACAATAGCGATCCCCGATTACAGATCCTCTATCGAAAATGTGGAACTCAGTTCGCCCGTTCAGCATAATGCCTCCCCAAACAAGAACTCCAGGACCACCGTAATGGTGTCTTTCCTTGATGTTACTGGTATAAAACCGTGTTCCGATCTCTCTCCTAATCAAAACGCGTCGAGAATCGCTTCTGGTACTGAACCGACTCTCATCCGTAAAGAGGACACGACTCCATTGATCAGTTGTCCAGTTTTTGTGCTCTCTGCACCACTGTAAACGGTGGCGTCGGTGGTCAACTTTCAACGGGAAGCAGCGTTCAGGCCGGAGGGCGAATAGGCCCCCTTTGTGAAGGCGTCTTTGTAAAGGCAGTAAACCGCGATACTTGTCGCCCCGTTACTGAGCAATGACGCTTGCTGACTGCCGTCGGCCTCTTTTTGCCTGCAGAATGATATATCGGTCTTCCCCTGCAGTTGTCGTCCTCGGGCGGCCACCACCAACCTTTCTGACAGCTGTTCCTGTGGTTTGGAACGCTTTCCAAGCGCGCGAAACGACACTTCTGTTGATTCCGAACTCTGCAGCTACACTGGTGACGGTACGCCCCTCCTCTAACTTTCCGATCATTCTTCCACGTGTGAAGTCGTCCAGGTGATTTCTTCTAACCATATTTCACGAACTGACTCACTGGCACTTGCAACGAATATGTTGAATTGCGTGTCCGTCCTTCATTTTATTCTACTGTTGAGCAGCGCGCGCCGACATCACGCGTTTTGCGTACGCTCACGTAGCTTCTGCCGTTTCGGTCCTGATATTTTCATACGCATGACGTTTCTACTGACTTACTTGTTCATTGTACTGAGCTCCAGACCTCCTTTTCTGCAATTTTATGGCTGTCTGCTAAATTTTTACATTTTTGCTAAAGTTTTGCACACCAGTGTACTTTTAGATGAATTTTTGAAAAGAAAAGAAAACCTATTGCTGGAACAATAAGCGAAAATGAAAAAGAAATTCCAAAATAAGATATAGACGGTATACAGCTCTTTAATGCAGTGTTTCTCAAAGTGTGGGGCGCGCCCCCCTGGGGGGGCGCGATGACCCTACAAGGGGGGCGCGAGCGTATCGAAAATTTAAAGATTTTTTTTTAAAAAAAATAACCGGAAAGAGAAGTAAAACAAAATGCTTTCTTCCATAATAAAAAAAATACACACAACAACACAGACATAATTTATGTTTATTATCTGACTTTTTTCCGTCATCAAATAGCTATCTTTGATCCCAAAACCAAATTAAAGGAAAAAAACATTTTGTTTTATTTGCTGTATTTCCTCAATGAGAGATTTTTTTATTACGCTTTAACATAAAATATTACTCGTTAAAAGAAAAAACGAAACCCAGACCCTGAGAAAAATTCTAAGAAGATAAACAATTCACCACTGTAATTATTATTGAAATACTGTACATTAGTTGTAGAAAAAAAAAAGGAAGTCATGATTCACTTTTCAGCCAGGCTGCATAGTACGTTTGCTAATCATTTAATTGACCTTCAATCTTATGGTATGGTTATTCAATATTAGTTTCGTCCCATCTTTTATGCGTTTGATTTTCGCTTGGGGAAATTGTAAATAATAGAGTTTTACGACATTTGGAAAATAATTGATTGATTTAACATTTCTGTAATATTAGTGAAAAGTGTCTGATTTGCGTCCTTTATTATGGTCTTGTACTTTTGAATAATTTTAGTTCAGTTTTATTGGATTTTTTCTCAAATTATCAAAGAATTTAATAGTCCTTGAAAGAAGGTAAGTATACTTTCTATAAATTAAAATATTCACTAGTATTCCGATTTGTATCATGTACAGTAAAAATAATTCTAAACAAATGATTGGGGTGACTGAGTCCCCCCGCACTACCATTAATGTTAGTATCGAGTACGCGCCTGCTCCCGGGTTAAAACATTTTGAAGTCTTCTCGCTTTAAATGTTAAAAAGTAACACAATTATTCTTCATCGGAATTTTATATTCTTTTTCATAATTTAACATTAATTCTAAATGCTAATTGTGTGAGGTTTAAAATTACAGTTCTTTTAAACAGTTATTTACAATTATAGCATTTATCTAAAAAATCATTTTACATTTTTGTATACAATGTCATGCACACAGTTTTACTCTCCTTACAGTTCAGCTATTATATCAAGAATAGTGTTTTATTTTTTTAAAAAATGAACTCGTGCGAAGAGTCGGTGTTTCAGCCAGTATACGTTTCATGTATCAATACTGAAGAAGGTATTTTATAAATAATTTCTTATTACTGAATTTGGCCGCGGTAGCCGAGTAGTGTAGGTATCGGATCGTGGCTTGCCTTGTCACGAGTTCGAGCCCAGTACCACTAAAGACCTGCCGTGTAGGGCAGCGATACACGTTAAATCTGTTGAGAGTTGAAACGTTTTCCCGTTGGTGTGGTGTGGTAGTTAGGAGAGAGGGGTGCCAGCTCAGGTGTCATCCACGTCACTTGACCATGGTTCAAAATTACGTGGTCCGTCGTCAAAAGCCCTCGTGCAGCTGAACAGTGCGACGTTAATATTCAATCAATCAATCTTATTACTAAATTAAGAACAAGTTTAATAATTATTAGGGACTTCCACGGGCTTGTCTTGTAGAGGAAAGTTTTGCAAAGGAAGGTTTAATATCAGAAATTGACACTTAAAGAGTTATTTTTCTATATTTAGCTGAGATCTATATTTTGTCTTCAAGGCATCCACTGCAGAAAATCCGGTTTGAAAAAGGTAGGATGTTGAAAATGGTAATAGTATACGAAGTGCTTTTGTTTTCAGTACAGATAATTCCTCATCCACCTCTACCCCTAATTCAAAGAGCGATTTATTACAAAATTGCCTTTTAATTTTTCACTGGATGTGAAATCTATGAAGATTTCTTCTTCGGAATTTGAGAGCCCTTCTGGAGTATCTTGAAATAGATCCCTAATCCACTCGTAACTTGCTACCAAGCTGTCCTCATCCAGAAAATACTTTTTAAAATTCTTTGCCAACATATCTAAATGATTTTTTACATGTTTTAAAAACAACTTTCACATGTTGTTCTGCAGATTTGTAAGTTTTAACACATATCGAGCTGGGGCTTTTTTCCCATCATTTACTTCAGTAGTGAAAATCCAAAATTTAAGTATTTTTGAGAAGATCGCCTTGATTTAATTTTCGGAACTATGCTCGTTCGTCTGTGTACTTGTTGATTCTTTATTATGGTCGAATGTTTGCTTACGACTTAAAAATGTATGTATGATATTATTTTAATCTACTGCCGTAAATACTTAATTACCGTGAATTACAATTAACGTGGAAATTAAAAAAAAATGTACATTCAAGCTAGATTCGTTAGCTATAGGAGTATCGAGTCGACCAAAACTAACTGGAATGTACGAGGAAAAGTAATTTTACATGTTTTGCGCAGACGTCCGATAGGTTCCCCTGATTCACGCAAACGTACCCTATAATGCCAGATGGGATGGATATGATAGAGAGCAAGATTGACTAGACTATTTTTCTAATGACATTTGTACTTTGAGAAGTGAATGCTGAATGAAATAAATCTTTAATTAAATATATCATTTTGTGATATGTTCCAATATAAAAATTAGAGAAAGAAAAATAACATAATAATAAGTAAGTGATATATATTTTAAGTAATTTTCTTAAATATATATATATATATATATACTTAAAAGTTACATATACACAAAATTTAATATACTTATCGTATTAATTTGTACGGTTTATAATTAAGATCGTATTGTAACTTTAGCGTCTCTCTCTCAAAGTGCATTTTTATTGCAGTAAATACATTGTTGTACAGGGGGCAACAAAAATTATGATTGAAAATTGGGTCGCCAGTATTGAAAGTTTGAGAAACACTGCTTTTAATGTATGAGTGGTGCACAGAGTATTTTATGACTAATTAATTAATACTAAATTAAGAACAAGTTTAATAATTATTAGCTACTTCCATGGGCTTGTCTTACAGAGAAAAGTTATTGAAAGGAGTTTTAAGATAAGAAATTGACCCTCTGAGCTCATTTTCTATATTTAGCTGATATCTATATTTTGTCTTCTAAGCAACCACCGCATTTTGTAATATGTTCCGATTTAAAAATCAGAGAAAGGAAAAATAACTTAGTAAATATTCTATTACTTAACTTTTTTTTGCTTAAAAGTAACATATACAAAATTTAATACTTATGTCGTGAATTTGTACGGTTTATAATAAATATTGTTGCTTTATCGTAAAAGTGCATTATTATTGCATTATTATTATGTATAAGGGGGGGCGCGATAAAAATTATGATTGAAAAGGGGGGCACCAGTATTGAAAGTTTGAGAAGCACTGCTTTAATGAAATAACTTCATTCAAAGATATTTTTTCTGGTCAAAAACAGCCAACTGAGATATTAGAAATTATAGTGAAAATGATCTTATTCCCTGTTTTCCCAATTTCCCTCTAGCATTAAGATTTTTTGAACCTAACCTGTTTCTGTTTCTCCTGATGAAAATTAAAAATTAAAAATTATTTGAGAAATAATATAACACAAAAAAGGCTTTCAGATTTGGCTACAGTCTCAGTTGAATATGAAATCTCAAAAACAACTAACCAAAATAACTAACAAATTTGCTGCACAGAAAGCCAGAAAAGTTATTTTATAGTTTAAGTAAAATCTGGCGTATAACGTGTGTGTTCCTACACATATTCGCCGTATAACACGCCCACCCTTTTTTGCGAAGAAATCTGAAATGCATGTGCACAATGATCTTGTGTTTTGAAGTCCTTTATTCAAATATTATTCCAAGCTTTAGTAAAAAATAGTGTACTTTCAGAATTACAAACCTTTAAGTTTATAAGGAATGTTATTTCTTTCACAGAAACAGTATTTTGATATATGTACAAGTCTGATCTTTTTCTATGCTCATCTTTTTGTATTTTTAAAGTTCTCATTCTTATACCCAGCGTATATATAACGCGCAACCGTAAACTTCGTTCTTATTTCATGAGTTAAAAGTGCGCGTTATACACGGAATTTTATGCTATAGTTTATTATCTATTTTTAGTAGAAGGACTGATTTACATACTTATTATTCCACGAGATTTATGCCTTAGTATTTATTTTTATTAGATTGTACTTTTAGACTTAATTCTATTGTTTTGCATTTATAATTATAAAATGTTTATTTTTATTTTAAAGGTTATATTTTTGTTTATTATTTTGTTAAAGCATTTTGTCGAAATTACAATTCATTACCTGTCCAAAAAATGAAGTTCTGCACTTTATATTTTATTTGAGTTATTATTATTAATGTGTTTTACTTTTTTTCTTTTATAAGTAGATGATTTTTTTAACTTCAACGTTAAGTATTAGTCAAAATATGAAAAGTTCTCTAGAGGGGCGGAACATTATGTGTTTGCCCGAGGGTGGCCAATACCCTCGGATTGGCGGCCCTGGCAACAAACTGGTCAATTTTTGAATGAATGCAATTTCATAAATTTGTAACTGACCTCATTTGACAAACATCTCCAGAATTATGGGTTATTAGGGAATTATGAAAAAATATTAAAGATAACTAAAGGTAATTTTACAGCTTTTTTAGTAAATTATTAAATGCCATAACTGGAGATATTTAATTATTTGAAGAGAGAAAATTACATATAAATTCTGCTTTTCCACTTGTAGTTCTACATATCTAAGTAAAATATCTTTCCTCGTATGAAAAATATTTGGAGTCCGCAAAGAAATTGTTTAACAAATTAATGCTCGTAATCAGTGTCAAAGTGAAAGTCACAAATTATACCACATTTTTTGCGATATGATAGTAGAGGGAAGACTCACTAGGTTAACTTTAAAAATTTCATTTATCTTCCTATTTAACTGTAATGAAGGGAAATACTTATATTTTACGTTGTCTATTTTTATTTTAATAAATATATTTAAAAAGCATAATATATGTACAATTTCAATTTTTCGAAAAAATTTTTGTTAAAGAGAAAGAGTTAAATTTTATGCTGTTTCTTTTTATGTTAAGAAATATTTTTAATTAATGCAAAATTAATGTGTGATAAAGCTGTAAATCTATATAATTGAACTCTATTCCCGAAGAACTTGGTTAGAACCAAAGGGTTGAGTCCTAGGAGGACCCACTTCTGTCCCCAAATTTTAGCAATAAAGGTTACAATATGGTAACCCTACTATTTCACACCAAAAGATTGGATTTTCCAACGCCCGAAAAAAATGGCAACCCTAAAAAGGTTGAAACGAAAATCGCCTTTTTCGGACAAAAAGTCTTTTTGACTCCTGACTTCGCTTGAGAAGGTTGTTTGGTCAGCACCGGTTTTGTTAAGAATGGCCTGTGAAAGGAAATTACTTGAAAGTGAAACCACGACAGGTTTCTCTTTGTGCTTCTGGGCAAAAAGGGGAAGAAAGATAAGTTAAAATGGTGCATGAAAGCTAATTTAATTGCTTCATGGTAAGAATGTCCGAAGTGTAGAAATGATATGAGTTTGAAGAGTGAAAGGGAAAGGTTGACGGCTACGAATGGCGTTGCCGCAGCCAGTTGAAAGATAATCCCAACGACGTCGTTCAGATTGTTAGAAAGGGCACTTGATTTAGCGAAAGCAAGCTTGGTATGACTATTATCTTACGTTTGACCAGATATTGGTTCGGCAAGAGCATGAATGCTTTCGTTGTGAGCGACTTGAAAGTCAATAAGAATACCGTCGGGGACTGGTATATGTTTTGTCGTGAGGTATGTATCATTACATGGTGTATACACCCATCCATTGCAAGGGTGTATCCACCAACCGAAAAAGACAAACCACAAGCGTAAGTTAAGAGCCTTTAAAATTTTTTAAAAATAATTAATTTCATGTATTTTTCATTGACTTCATCTTTGCGAAACGGTCCTTTCGTCATTTTCTTAAAAGTGTAAATCATGTACTACACACTATTTTTAGAGTGCTTTTTTAAAATGAATTTCATTGGTTTCTCAAGTTTTTATCTTTTTAAAATGATTAATTGCATGTATTTCTTTGATTTTATCTTTGCAAAAAGCACATTTCTTACTTTTTTAAATTTAAAACAATTACTACCAACGGTTTTCAGGCGTCCCTGACGCCATTCCTGGAATCCCGTTCATTTCATGATTTTTGAACTTTTCGTTCCTCCCCCCTTCAGAATCTAATCCCGTTGCTCTTTGCCCATTTCATTCCCCCTACTGACACATACGGTTTCCAAGAGTTTTTCGTCTTTGACGCCATTCTGAAAAACTTGTGTTTCTCAATTTGGCGCCAAAACAACACCAGTCGGTCCAGCTAGGATTTTGCCGAACCAAAGTTATTTCTGAACATGAAACTCCTCTTCTGTCAGTTGTAAATGCTCACTCCAATGGAAGCAGCGATGAATTCGTCAAATGTACGTGTTGCCACTCATGTTATATTTCGCTTTTCCTGTTGTCTTTTCTATATTCAGCTAATTTGTTACTAAGCTAGCGGAATTGGCAACGGAGGGAGAATTAGAATAAAAGCAGAATTTCATGGAAGTCGTTAAATAAAGAGCACTTTTTCCAGAAGAGGAGAGGGGAAGGAAACAGGGGGATGACAGTCTGCAGGGTTACAGAACTTAGCAAATTTCTCGCCAATATCGGCGCTTGCTTTGAATACGATGCCAATCATTCATTTTCGCATTAGACGTGGACCTGTTCACACTCTGAAAGCTGTATTCTTATCGAAAGCATAAAAAAATATCTAACCATCTTTCGAAATAGCAAGTTTAAATACATGGAACAAATTTATTTTAAATGAAATTAAATATTTGTTCATTATTTTTTGAATAAAGTTTAATTATGTAATTGCAGTGGTAAGTAATACACAAGTGCGAGCAGAAAGCGCTTAGAAACTCCGCGTTTTTAAGGAAACGATACTGGATTAATTTAGATAATACGATTACTCATGGCACGGAAATTCAAAAAAGAAGCAGCTCCTCTGTTGAACATTTTGTACATGTTACGAATAAGTATTTTAAATATAACCAATAAGTGATTTTATCGGATCTTTTACAAATGTTATTACTATAAATCGAAAGGGTAGGTTTTTTGATACAGAATAGAAAGCGTTTACTAAAGTGATTTGAAAAGCTTATTTTCGTATTTAATTCTCTATTCTACAAAATATAATATTTATTTTCAATTTTAGATAGCTTGTGCACTGAATATTCATTGATAGATTTTTATTAAATCGGTTATTTGTTTCGCTCATTCTGTGGGTCATCAAATTACATTTTGATCGCTACGTAATCGTAAATACTTGTTTTATTAATAACAATTCAATATGTATATATATTCATAATGATACAAGTTTAATGACGGATTGACCGAAAGCTATGGTTTTCACTCTGGCAATGAATCGAGTTTCTCTAATATTTTTGTTTAATATAAACGGAAAATTTTTAAAAGCTTAATATTTTATCACTTTATATCAAACTCTCTCTCTGTAAAAATAAAAAAAGCAGACTTCCAAAATTAACTAGAAACAATTTTTTTCTCATACTTTCAAGCTAGATCAGATTTTAAATTAAACTCATTTTCAAACGGAAATTAGTATATATCCTTCCATAGTATAATCATATATCTACACACATAATGCATAAACTCAACTCAATTTGTTACTAAATTTATGCCAAATAGAATAATGAAAAAGTGCATTTCAATTATTTTACCGCTAAAGTAATTATTCATATATAAATACATATTTGTGAAAGCAGTTCTTTTTTTGTACCTAATAAAATTCGAGTTCGAGCAAGACAAAAATTGAATTACATACTGCCTGTGTTATAGTTTTTAATTAAATGGTATGAAAAGCCTAAATTCTCTCTACACGCTATGCTTAATATACACGCAATAAGTTTTCTTATAAAGAGAAAGTTAAAAATTCACAAATTTAAAATGCAAGAATTCTTGTTCCGTAAGAAACCATAGGATACTCTCTTATGGTTTCCTCTTCTAAAATAACTATACTAAACGCCGAATTAAAAATAAATTCCCTTATTTAAATGCCTACAAAATGAACGAAAAGGTTTATTGAAATATTTTTTACCTTAGCAATAATAGAAACCACAATTGTTTCTTTACAGTAAATTATTTTAAATACAAGGGATGCATTTTCTACTACGTTAAAAATCATACGGCCAATTATTGACAAATTACTAAAAAGAGCACTTCTAAATTTATATTAATTTAAGTATACAAAGCATGTTTTAATTTTTTTTTTTATGAAAAGTGATTAGAATTTTTTACGAGATTTTCCGGCCGTAATTTTATACCCTTGCTAATTTTAAATAATTTAAATAGAGTTTTTCCATAGAAATGTATCTAATTATAAAAATAAAATTTTATTTCTAAGAATGTCCCTAAAATTTTAAGACACGTTTACCTATATAATGGACATCATACTTAAATTCCTGTTTAATTTAATTGTGAGTTCCAACCCTCCTCTCAAACTTTTTAGACAGTCATAAAAGCGTGATTCTTGCTGATTAGTGTCTGGGGGTAAGGATGATAATCTTATTTTTTCTGCTTTTTAACTCTTCAAAACATGCATATACTCTGCAAATAGTTTATTTATTCAACCATATAATAGTATTACTTCTATTTGTTATTCTTCCGTGCTCTTTTTGATAAATACTGAAGTGGGGAAAAATTACTTTTGAGTCAAAGATAATATTCACAGTCCTCTAGTGTAAATCAATTGCTTTTCATGTAATGTTAAATACAGTAAATTATGCCAATCCTAGATCATAATGACGTATAAAAATTTAATCACGCAAAGGATAAAGAATATGGTGAAGCATTGAATATCGCAAAATGGGTGATGAAACAGATAATTTTTATCAAATTGCAACTGTAGCATTTTTTTCTGAAATAAATGGCCATTTAATTTCATAAATAATTGCATTATAGATATATATACAGTGGCGCACACAGGGGGGTCCACCCCCAAAGCCCTTGATTTTTTTCCTGTTGATTATAATTCTAAGTATATAGTACGTAAAATTTAATTAAGTATTTGTTATTAATGATTAATTTTATTAATTAATGTTAATTATTTATTCAATAATTAGTTTTTTACTGTGTTTTGCTCGCGAAAATCGACAAAATCAAAAGGAGCCTGATACAAGAATGGTGAACTTTCGACCCCGGACGCCCCCTGAAAAATTCCTGTGTGCGCTACTGTACATATATATATATATATATATATATATATATAAATATATATATATATATATATATATATATATATATATATATATATATATATATATATATATATATATATATATATATATATATATATATATATATATATATATATATATATATATATATATATATATATAAATAAACTTTTTAAAGAAGCGTGCAAATAACCAAATATCATACAAAAAGAGGATAAGCTATATGAAATTGGGACTTGTAAGACACAGGACTTTTAACAAATTTGGTAAATTCAATGCAAAAACTACATTATTTTTTTTAAAACTAATTTAATACAACTGATCACATACGTGAGTACATTTGTTATTTTGATAAATAGTTTTGGAATATATATATATATATATGATACAATCTAAAACATAGTTTAAAATTAGAATATAATACATTGTTGACTAATTGTGATATTGGTTGCTAAATAACACGGAAACATTAGATTTGTGGTGCCTCAATTTCAATAGTATGCGACTGCAATAAATTTGGTAAAACACCATTTTCAATAATTTTATCGAAAATGCCGAAGTTTACTTTGCTTTTCTTTCAACTTTTGCATAGTATTCTGTTCTCTGTATTTTAATGTTGGATGATTGATATCTGCAAGCCACTGTATTATTGGCTGAGATTTATTTTTGTGATAATTTAGTTAAGAAAGAAAAAATACAGCATTATGTAACAAAATTTGTTTCAAACGTATAGAGAATGTATTTGATATAGCATGACTACGATAAACCTGGGTCCCGATTTAATTAGTTATAATTGTAAGGGGTATATCACAGTGTAAGAAAAAAACGTAAAAACAAATATTTCTTTATAGCCTGTGTGACCTTTATTCAATGACACTACGAATAACCAAAGACCTCCCTCACTCTGTTGGCAGAAATTTAGGGGCCATAAAAGAGATAGACATCTGCTTCGCTTTGCTTCTAGGGGGAAGGGATAAGAGACGGCCAACGCATTCTTGAGGAAGTTCCGACTCCACCCATTTCCTTTAGACCGGATATGCCAAAATTTTTATTTCCTAAGATCCGAAAAATATATATATAATTATAATGCTAATCAACCTTAAATGCAATTTAGTTTATCTTTATTTTCTTACGAATTGGTTAAGAAAAATTTACATTTCCTTTTAAAACTTCATTGATATCAATCCTAATTAGTGATATTCTAAAGTAATATTGTTTTTAATTTTTCATGTCTGTAATACTTGTTTATGATTACATTTAAATCAGCTAATATACCTCCTTTTCATTTTTTAATCGATGTAATTTCTTTGCTCAAACGTGAATGGGATTTTTAAGCGCTATTTTTAAAAATTAGCTTATTTTTATATACATAAGGAACTGAGGAAAAATATTTGAAATTATAGTATGATCATAGAATGTACATTGAAAAACTATTTAAGTTTCCAATAAGTAACAAGTTTTATTATTAACTGTAGTAATAAATTTTTTGGAGGTGGGTGAGTTTGTACGGAATTAATGATTTCTAATATGCAATAACGCATGCTCTTTTGATTGGATTATTTCGAATGCGAAAGTTATTCCTTGGCATTAAGTCATCCTAATACAACCTAATTGGAAAACAAAAGAGATGCTGACATTGAGTTTCAGGATTTTAAAATTTAAAATTTGTTGGATTGAAGGAAATTTGTTTTAAGATGCAAAAATTTCTTTATATGGCAAAGAAAAAATTATAACTGATAATATTCACTTAACTTATTCTTAAGATTTTAAAGACTGTGAGTAGATATAAAATGCCGGTTCTGGGACAAGTGGAGCGTGGAGCCTCCATAGACTTAACATGGGGCCGGTTCTGGGACAAGTGGAGCGTGGAGCGCGGCTGACGCATGGGGGCAGAAGAGATAAGGAAAGGGTGACAATATGGGGCCTCCTTACCTGAAAAACATTCTGCGCATGCGTTATGAAAATTTGAAATGTTGGGAATTCATTGAATAGACTGTTTATTTTTCAATTAATAATTTTTAAAATAAGATTTCAATAATATTTTCTATTTTACTTTAGTGCAAACAATAATGACAAAAAATAAACATTTTTTTATGAGAAGATGAATCATTCCAATCCTTTCTCGTATTAGTAAAGGTCTTCTCTATCAGTA
>BMAU01015345.1:65000-81187 GCA_019973935.1 Trichonephila clavipes | reverse complement strand
TAGTAAAATGCGATCCGATATTAAAACTGAATATAGACTTGTGTAACATTTTAAAATGCTGACAGACTTAATTTAGCAAAGCGAATAAACTGTCTTTCAAAGATTTTCAAAACACGTGTTAAAGTGTCACATGTTACCGTTTTTATTAATTTAAGTAATTTAGTTATAGTCTTTCTCGCATACTTTTTGGATATGGTAAATAGTTTTCTAGGCATTGTTCTGTTTCCTAAAAAGACGTGTAATTGATTTCAGAGAAAATATGTGAAATTATTTGCTTAGAAACAGAACAAAGTGACAGATATTACATTCCTGACTGCACACTGGAGATATTAATGAAAAGGGTGTGCAAAAAATTTCGATTCGTTTCAATTCCTTGAAATAGTTTGTTGGAAGAGATGTCCATTTAAATTAATTTTAAAAATTTCTTATTAAAAATACCAAAGCAGCTAGCTTAAAAATAATACAATTCTTTTTCAACCGAAATTAAATAATTTTTCGCCCGGATAACAAATTATACAAGGAAACGTTTCAAAAGTATAAAAGTTACTCAAAGGAAAATTTTTCTTTCTATGTACATAAAAGAATTTAAAGAACTCGAGAACTATTCCTTTTTACTTGATATATTGAAATATTCAGTTCCTTAATAAAAATAAAACAATTCCGTTTGGTCATATATTTTTTTATTTACGCTTTGGATTAATTCTTCGGTAGATTTAAATCCCTAGAGCACATGTAGTTTTATACAAATACTCAAAAACCGTAAGTTTTAAAAAAATGTTTAGAGTTTCAGAACTAGAAGTTAAAACTGAATAGATTTAAATTTGTATACATAAAAAGAGTAATTCTATCTTTTAAATAAATAAATGTGTTGGTTTTTAGCTTAACATCATTTCCCTCCTAAATTACTATAACAATATACGAAAACGTTGTAAAATTTTTCTTGACTAAAAGAGTAATTTTTATAAAATAACAACAGGAGATAGTTTAATAAATACATATAAAGACTCTAAAATTCGTTTTACATAAAATTAATACATATTATTACTAAAATATTTCCTTTGCTTGTATTTTTGTAACTTTTAAAATTTCTGTAAGATTTGATATCTTTTAAGCGTAATAAATGCTGCAAAGTTAATACCATCACATATATAAAGTTACATATTTTAAAATTGATTTAAGGTCTTTGAGTCACATTTGCGTTAGGTGAATAATATAAATAGAAAAAAAATGAAAGACTACGAAAAAAGTAAAGTAAGTAACTATCGCATATTTGTCATTCTGTTTTATAATTTTCAACTTTGAACATTTCTTAATATTGTTTTTATTCTTAAATTATTGAACGAACAAAATTCTCTTCTATTTGCTTAGCTCTTATTTTGTCATACAATGTTTAAGGTTGACGTATGTGCATTTTGATGATGATCTTTCACTTCATAATTCGTTTTTAAAAAAGCTGCTGTTGAATTGAGAATGTAAATGGTTTATAAAAAAAAACAATAAAAACTTTGGAAGAGAAAAAAAAATTCTAAACACTGAAGGGAAGAGAATTAACAGTTATTAAACTTATAATTTAGTATTAGCTATCAAAAGTTTATTTTATAGTTAAAGTTCTTATTTAAGATAATTTTTCTATCATTTTATTTACAAATACATCTGAATCAGCAACATATTATTGCATATTTACATTAATAAGAAAAGAAATGCAGAAACTTGTGTGGAAAGTAATAGTAATACAAATAATATAATACTGTCCACATTTTGGAATATCAAAGGATTAGCAAATGTCACAGATATTTAAATAAAACATGCAATATATAGTTAAGGGCCATTTTCAATTTGGTTTACAGTTCTCTTAGCAATTGAACACATCTTGAGTTATTTTTAATAGTTCAGAAAAAAAAACCTAATAATAATTTCAAAATATAAACTAATTAACTTATCTTTTAATATTAATTAATTCTTAAAATGTATTGTCTTATTGCTTATGTATTTTTCAAGCAAAACTTTATTATAATTATAAGGTAACAATAATTCCAAATTTTGTGAAATTCCTACTTCAAGTTTATGTTCAGAAAGCTTTAAAATGTATTTTTTAGTAACATACTTGTGTCGCGAATATTTTTATTTCGTTTTGTTTTAACCGTTGTTTGTTTCCATTCAAGTTTAATGTCTTTTATTCATGGTGTATGTTTTTTTTGCCGAAATAGCATTTTATTAAAGCTCAGCGGTTGAATGGTTGTGTATCGCGCTTCCACACCTACGGATCTGGGTTCAAATCCCGTGCTGGACAAGGCCGACTCTCAGCCTTTCATCCCTTCAATGGGCGATAAATGAGTACAAAGTTACCATGGGAACTAAACACTGGAGGTTTTCACGTCAGACTGACCACTTGACCGAAACATCTGCTTTTGCACCACAGTGCCTAAGTTAACGTGAACTGAGATATGCGCAGTAGGCTTTGGCCTTCATTGTTTATTGCGCCACTGAGTTAAGTTTAGTTTAGTTAAGCGTTTTATTGAATGCCTTTAAAACTGAAAAAAATGCATATGTATCTAGAAAAATCGAACGACATTTATCTTTGAGAAACTTTGGTCAAATATTATGAATCACGTTTATAATTTCAAATAAATTTACTAAACTCATTTGTTTTACTTAAGGACTTTTTTGTTATTTTATTCTTTGATTGTTATTCTAAACCAGTGCTTCTCAAACTTTCCTTATTTCCAACCCAATTTTCATTCATAATTTTCATTGCACCCCCACCCCATGCAATAACAACGTATTGTATGCAATAATATTGTACTTTAAAGTTAAATCCACAATACGACCTTAAATATAAACCGTAAGAATTATCTAGATAGGTATTAAGTTTGTTATAGTTACTAGTTATTATCAAACTTGTTTTTAGCTTAGTATTGATCAATTAATTATCAATAGAACGAAATTTACTGATGTATTTATAAGCATATTATATCATTGTAACTGTATATTTTATTTTTTATTATTTAAAAATGAATTTTGCGTGATTTGATTCTATTAAATAAATTAATAATTTTTTTTAAATAATCTTTTATTTTTTTACTTTCGATATACTTACGACCTCTTAAGTGGGTGCTCACCACAGTTTGAGAAACTCTGTTCTAAATTGTTTATCCAGTCATGGTCAGCAAAATTAATATTAAATACGTAATATTTTGCATGATTCATGCCGAGGCATTAATTATATACGTAACATTTTGTATGATTCATAATATATAAAAAATTATTTTTTAAAAGTTTAGAGTGTACCCCAATTTTTATCATTATTATAGAATGATCACAATACTCAAATCTATACTAATTCGAGAAAAATATTTTAATTCAAAAACAGTACAAGCAGAAATTTAGCACATGCACACTTATTTAACGATTTTAAGCCATTTACTAGGTTTTACGTGAGAGAAAAACAGTAATTTTTAATGAATCCTTATTTTGATATTTAGACTGCTGCATTTTTCTTGAACCAATATTTTTAATTCAAATTTTTTAAAATTTAAATTTGCTTGAAAGCATTATTTAAAAATTATATTTATATAAAAGTAAATGAAAATCATACGTAGTTACAATATTATTTGGACAATTTATTTAAAAATCTTACAAATGAGAAACTATTTGAAAAATACTCTTTTTTTCTGAAAAAAATAAGTGTTATTTTTTTTCTTTTCTCGGAACTGATAATTAAACTCTAAAACCTACATGTTATTTTTTTTTACTTCAAACGTAGATATAATGTATACAAATATATACATATGTATAATGCCTTAAATTTTAAGAAGTAATTTTATTTTATATAAAAACTAATGTTACGAAAACCTTTCAGAAGGAATTATCTTGTAAAATAAATAGATGTTTAACATGGTTTACCTAATAGCTTTTTCTAACATCTATCAAATACTTGATATTTTTTATACATTGAGTTTCATGACTGCTAAAAGATTATTTTTATTTTTTTCTGATCAACTTTTTGAGTTTTGGCGAGTAAATAATAAACAATTGTCAATTTTTCAATCAATAATAAAATCATTCATGAAATTTATATATATATAATCCACAACTTATTATACTCTGCTACTTTTCCCATCCTAAGATTAAATTTAACGTAAATAAAATAATATGTATGGTAACTTCTCTTTAACATTTTATTTAAAATATATATGTGATGTTTTTATACGAGTAAGGGGAAAAGGAACTTTTTTGGAATATCATTAGATTTTCCCCGATGTTCATCCAGTTATGGAATATGAAGCGGCTATACTCTTATAGAATATAAATTGACCATGGAAAGGTAACAAAACCCAGTTTTTGAAGCCATTTTTGACCACATTTTTTTAAAATTTAAATAGCTTCTACAGTTGCTTAGGAATAACAACAATTCACAATTTGTTATATGCAAGAAATAGAGAGAATAAAAGAAAGAAAAAAAATAGAAATATTCATATAAAGTTTTATTTATTTATAAAAACAAACAATTATGATGACTTTATTAATTATATATAATGATTTAAAAACTTAAATTTTATTTACGTTTAATATATTTTTTTTGTAATTACACTAAATAATATTCATAACAATTAAAAAAATCAGTATTGCTTTTATTTCAGTCTCTGAAAAACGAGTAGCCGCGATAACCTAGTGGTCTAGGTAACGGACACGAGAACTGCGGGGCATGCGTCCAAGCCAAGTATCATTGAAGACCCACAGTGTAGGGGTATAATGCATGTTAAATCTGTCGATGCTTAATCGTCCTCCCAATGGAGGGGTGAAAGTTAGAAGAGGGGGTTGCCAGCTCAAGTGTCATTCTCGTCATTTGTTAATGGTTTAAAATTACGAGATCTGTTACCAATAGCACTCGTGCAGCTTTATCGAGCGACGTTAATACGACTCTTACTTACTGGAAACAAAAGAATATTAACGAACGATTTTCGGTGTCCAACGGGGACAGTTCTTGACATCTCGGAGACATAAATGTCTAGAAATGCACATGAAAGAAATGACACTTGGGCCAGGTAAAGCCAATTCAGCTGTCGTCCACGTCACTTGACCATGGTTCACAATTGCGCTATTCGTCGCCGAAAACCCCCAAGTACAAAGTAGTGCAACGTTGACTCTCTGGGAAAATCGGTACTATATTATAATTTTTTTGACTTTGAGTTAATTGATATTAAAAAAATCTTTTTGTCTTTTTATCAGTTAATACAGATATCAAAATTCAGATCTATGCATACCAGTTGCATAAAATTATGAGCGAAATAAGCTATTCTGGAAATTAAGCCGTAATGAATAGCATTTTCTATTGAATATGTGTACAATTTAATGTATAAAGATATCAAAATTTCGATTGAACTACCTGAAAAATTATACGGTTCCGTATTATCCTAAGGGTTATTGTCACGATCTCGTGACCAGCGTATCATGAGTTCGAGCCTTAGTGCTAATGAAAACTTGGCGCGTAGAAAAGCTAATGCATGCTAAATCTGCATAGACTCAAAACCTTAACGCGCCGTTGAGTGGGGGTTTGGAGATTGATCCCTGGATATTGGCAATTCAGAGATCGCCCTCATCTCTTGATAGAGGTACAAAATTACAAGGTCTGTTGCCAATAGCCATTGTGTTGATTTATATTGTGTCGTTAATAAACACTCACTCAATGAGAAATTATTCAAAATAATTGCAAATTTATGTGTCAAATTTGCCTTATAGATTTTTCAAGTAATATTTTTAACTATTCATATGAAATTTATAAAGTATTTATATAAACTACAGTCAAACCTCTATATAACGAACCTCTATATTTCGAATTTTTCTATGCAGCGAACTTTTTCTAGGAACCAAGAACATTTCACGGTTTTCTTCGTAAAATAACCTCTCAATAGCAAAGTGTATTTTCTAAATAACAAACTTTTTCTCTAGTAATTCCATTTTTCTCTCCTTATTTTTGAAGTATTTCTGGACATTTCAAGTTATTCTCTCTTTTAGCATATTTTACGGTTGTCATAAATCTTGAACTGAGTTTATTAGGTACCTAACTCACCGAAAACAATAGAATTCTGGGCATTTCATCCAAGAAAAAATACCCATTATTCAGTTCACTGGAAACAACTTCGATATCCCCTTTCACCCTCAATGAAGTCTCGTGTCCTTGAACTGGTATCCGTTCATTTGTAGTATTGATCAGTTGTACTGGTGACTTCGTTTTTTGTAGCTCGAAAATGTCAGAACGGAAGTGCTTGAGCATAAAGAAAAAATGTATTCTTCAGGAAATGGATAAAGTGTATAATCTTTATTTTTATATGTAAGATATTTAAATAAATATATATTAATTTACAAAAATGTGTGAATAATTACATTTTAAATATATAATCTTAATGAATTTAAAATTTCTTTTATGTGGTTTAAAAAGAAAATTGAAAGATGAACCTTCATGCAATGAATTTTCCATATCGCGATCTTTTTTTAGGATTTACCGACTTCATTATATAGTAGTCTGACTGTATATGTATCAAATCCAAAAACATTTCATTTTTTTCCTCCTTTTCCGGCTCCTTTGCTCAATAAAAAAATCGAAGTATATTTAAGATCTGCCTTTACTTATACCGTTTTCGGTATACTTACGATACTTCAAGTTAATTTTTTGGATTCCGTGTTAGAGTTAGAATTATATTAACGTCGAGCGAGGGCCATTGGCGACGGATCTCGTAATTTTGAACCATGGCCAAGTGACGGGTACGACACTGGATCTAGCAAATCCCTCTCAGGACTTCCACAATGGGATTCTGAGGAGAGAAGGTCAAAATGAAAGGCAATTTGTAAATTTTATATAAATTTAGTACATTCCTATGACCCGTGGAGTAAAAAAAATGGTCCCTATTGAACTCTTAAGAAGTCCCAGGGTGTCAAATTTCTCTAGAGGTCTGAAAATATAAACAATTTTCAAACAGGTATAATTCTTTTAAATTTAAATTAATTGATTTGAATCTTTTATTCATTATTTATAAAAGAATGGGCTTCAGAAAAGTATAAATTTTATAAAATATAATAATAATTTTAAAAATCATAAGCATATAAAAATTCTATAATAAATATTAAGTATTTTTGTGTGCGTTGCGCTTTCTAAAATAGTAGCCTCTCTGATGTATAAAACTTTATGGGATTATAAAATGCATCATACTCTTTAAACCACCCAAAATTTTAGTATTATATATATTTTGTACTTCAAAATATTTGTAAAATATTACACTTTATTAAATATTTTTAAGTGTACTTTTTTATTTATATGTAAGTTATTATTATATTGTATAAAAATAGCTAGTGTAATAAGAATACATTTAACTTTATAAATGAACTTATAGCTAGTAATTAAAGTTACATTTTTAGAAAATAGCATGCATGACGTAAAACTTAATACATATTCCTTAAAGAAAAGTTTTTTATTTTCATATGCTTATAATTTTCAAAATTATGATTATATTTTAAACATTTCATACTTTTCAGAAGCCCCATTTTTCTATAAATAATGTGTAATAGATTCGATTTATTTAATTTAAATTTAAAAGAATTATACCTGCTTGAAAATTGTTTATATTTTCAGACCTCTTGAGAAATTTAGCACCCTTGAGACCCTAATGCAGATTTATACAGGTGTCTACAAATTAAGTGGTCAATCTCATAAGTTTATAATTTAAAAATAATATTTAATGAAATTAACCCGTTTAAAGTCATAATAATAGTATATCTTAAGTTTATTCACACACATAAATGACGTTAGGTGTCAAAACTGACACCATTTTTTAGTGAGCTGTAATCATTCTTTGTTCCACATTACGATTATGAAGATAAACGTTGGTGCTGAAAAAGCGAAATGCTGTATTTGGTTTCATGAAAATAATTCTGTATTGAAAGTACGATGAATTTTGTTTGAGAATACAAGAAAAATGCCTCCAAAAAGAGATACTGCTGTAGCATTGTATTTTAACTGGATATGCTACAGATTTTCCACATGCCAATCATTAAAGAAAAATGCCAGGAGATAACATTTCTTAATCCAATATTATTTATTGCAGTTTTTTTCATGCAATATTTTTTTTTGAATTACTACGTTGAAAATTAAGGGTTATTCATAAACAAAATTTTCAACTTTGGGAAATTTAATCCGCTTGAGCTAATTAATTACATAAACTGTTCACTTATAAATAAAATAAATAGTCAAATCACTTTCTAAGGTCTTCATGAACATACAAAAATTAAGACACTTACTTTTTGACATAAACTATTATTTCGGAACAAAATTGACAATATTCGCAATCTGCTGAAAACGCCGTCAGCTGAAAACGCAATTTTTGCTATAAAACTATTCGCCTTACCTGTTAAAATACTCATCATAGAACCCGTGCTGCCATATATCTTGGAAGAGCTGATTTCAAAGAATATTCCTTATAAATATTGTCAGAGTATTCGTAAAAATGGTTATTCTATGTAATTTTAAATTAAGTTGTACTTATTAGTACCGTTACACACACAGTAGATAAAGTGTTAATAGGATGTGTGTGTGGCGCGCCTTGTCATTACAACGACGATGACGTTATATCTTACTTCTTTTCTGAATTACCAGTTTAGATTGGTTTTAGAAATGTTATTCAATGGCCACCACGATCACCAGATCTTTCTTCACTGATTTTAAGTGTATGGGGTTTTATGGGGGATGAAACGTGCACACTGGAAGTATTTTCTGCTTCCATTCCTGAACAAAATCAAAAATTTGTACTTCAATAAATTTGATCCCCGAAAGTGTGCTCTTAAATATGTGACAAGAACTTACTTAACGATGAGGCATTTGCAGAGTAACGAAAGGAAGCCATATCAAACGTTTGTGTCTTGGTACACATGAACTGTTTCTCTGTCTTACAACAATACGAACTTTATTTTTTCTTGTAAATTACATGCAATAATTGCATGTCTTGATGCTCGTTTGATATGACAGGGCACGCGCCAAGTTGTTGCTTATGTTTGCCAAGATGGGCGATAACTTTGCAATATGGTTACCTTGATATTTTTATCGTCTGGAAATGTCGTTGCCATGGGGATACCTTATATTAGAAATAATTTTTGCTGGTTTTTTCCCAAGGTAACCCTATTAATTTCAGGCGATTTTAATTCGATTTCTTTAAAAATTTAACCACTTTTATTGGATTTGAATTATTTCATTAATAATATAATATAAAAATACAATTATTTATATATGTGTTAATATTCGTTATTTATTTATAACTAGCTGGTATATCCGCTCTTTGCACGGGTGAATTGAAAATTTAAGCAATACAGGCTGAAGGATAAAGAAGTTTTTAATGAGTTAATTTTACGTGAATTGTAAATTTATTTTATGTTAAATAGCTGTTACCCGCGACTTCGTCCAAGTGGAATTTAACAAAAACGTGTTTATTCAATTCACAGAGTTTACGAAAACTTAATAATTATATATTCCACGTAAAGAAATACCTATGCTATAAGTATAATGTCATTCTTCTACTTTGTGAATCAATGTTTCTTTTTTTTTTTACTTTTTTTCTTTGTTTTTTGTTGAGCAAAGTGTGAAAGGGACCATGATCTTTGATAATGTTGATGGGGTGAGGACTTTAAAATCATTGCAGTGTTTGTGTGCAGTGTCTGGCAATGGAATAAACAATAGAGGTATGAAATTGGCTTACATCTATTTAAATGTGGGGCCTTGTGAGAAGTCAAATGACGTAACAGGACTAAGTAGCAGTAGGATGAAACGAATCTGCAAGCAGGGGGAGAGGGTCGCGTGACCTTTGATTGATTGATTTATTATTAACGTCGCACTGTTTTAGCTACACGAGGGCTTTTGGCGACGGACCACGTAATTTTGAACCATGGTCAAGTGACGTGGACGACACCTGAGCTGGCACCCCCTCTCCTAACTACCACACCACACCAACGGGAGGACGTTTCAGCTCGACAGATTTATCGTGCATCGCTGCCCTACACGGCGGGTCTTTAGTGGTACGGGGCTCGAACTCGTGACAAGGCAAGCCACGGTCCGATACCTATACCACTGGCTACCGCGGCCACCGCGTGACCTTTGACACTGCCGATGGAGTGAGGACTGGGTAGGGTGAAACGAACACAAACGAAGCCGCAAGCAATGGGGTAAGAAAATGCATGACCTTTGACAGTGTCGATATTGTGAAGACTGTTAAAATCATTAGTATCAGACATGAACGGGAAAAATCGCGAGTGTCAGTACCCCAATTAATCAAAAAAGATTGATATAACTGCTAGAAACATTGAGACAGAAGGCTCGCGAAATAAAACAATCCCTGTTGACTAAAAATAATCCTTAATGAGTAAAAATAATCCCTATTGAAATAAATAATCCTTATTTGAAACGGATATTGTTCACCATTTCATTCGTTTTAATTTTATTTTCGTGGAACCCTAATTTTTTTTCTATGATTAAAGTAGCCTAAATATTTTCTTATAACATTAGCTGTCTGCCAGTGAAAGTTTCGTCGAAATTGGTCCAGCTGTTTAAGAGATTAGCCAGAGAACAGAAAGAAAGACAGACAAAAATTTTTAAAAATTGATTTTTTCATAAAAGTAACGTATGTACTTTTAAATGCATTTAGTAAAAAGCTGTTAATTTCAAATTACAAACAGCCACTTCATTTTTATTTATATGGATTATTATGGATTATTATTATTATTTTATTATTATGTTATGTATTTATAATTTTTATTTTGTTATTCATTTCTAATTATTATTATGTTACTTATATTTTTTTATAATTATGTTATATCATTATTCTTATGTATAATGTTTATTATATTACACACACACATTACGGTGATTATAAATATATTATTTTTTATACTTACAATTAAATTATATTATATGACTATTATTATATATAATATTTATTAACAAATCATACTATAGGAATATTGTATATAATTACTATGAAATTGAATTATAAGATTATCATTATGTACTGCATAATATTATTAACAGTATATGTGCCTTTTTATTATGTTATATTGATATTGATTTATTGATTGTTCTTGGTTATTCTCATTCTCTTCCTATCGTTTTCATTTGAAACGTATTTATATGTTTATCAAAACATTTTTTTAAAATTAACTTCCTGACGCCTTGAAACCTCTAGGCCTCCAACTTGGATTTCCTTCCAACGACAAATAGTGATGCTTGTCGTGATTCTTTACAGAGCCAAGCAGCGCTCGGCGCCACATGCCCCGTGATATAAAACTAGTTCCCATGTCTTTTTGCCCAACTAATTTGTAAACACCTTGTATTTAATGTCCATTTGGAACAATGTAAAAATTCAAAAGATAAAAGTACTAATTTTGACGATGAGATTTTGTAGCAGTTTTAGCCTATTGGTTATAGTCACGGCCACGCGCTTAGCGTTTCCTGAGTTCGAGCCTAGTATCACTGAAGATCCACTGTGTAAATGTCTTGATGGACGTTAAATCGGCCAAGGTCCATGTACTTGTGTAACACTGGTAGGAAAATTTGAAGTCTTACTGGCGTCTTCATCTCATGACCAGGTTCAAAATTTCGAAGTCCTCCGCCAATAGCTTGACAATGGCTCAGAATAAGAAAATAGTTGCTGACAAGAACTTAATTCTTTGGTTACAAATATCTAGGAATTAACTGTGACTAAACTTTATTATAATTCTATTGGGGTTTTTATGTTTGGTTTTTAATATATATATATATATATATATATATATATGGGGATGGTGGATTCACATAAAGTATTTCTAACCGTAATTCAGTGATAGCTCTAGAAACCATAAAAAGGGTCTCCATTTTAGTACAAAGGCTATTTCTGAACTCCTCTTGAACTCCAATCACTTTCTTCTTTGGCATTGTAGGTTATACAGCTTTTCTCTTGGTATCTTGCTTTATTTTATTATACTATATATATATATATATATATATATATATCATGATTTTGAAGACATAATCAGATTAAAAGTTAGAAAAAGAAAGGACGATCTTTATTCAATCATTTCTACATCTGTTCTGACGCTAAGAGCAGAGAGTAAGAAAGCACGCCACGATTTCCGGTAAAAATGGATAACACTTGAAAAACATGTAGTAAGTATCGTGGATTTGAATATTGTATTTGAAAGTTAATTCTGACATATGTTGATTATCAAATCTAACGATCTGGAATTAGACATGTTTATTGGCTAGGCCATATGTTTGGAAGAAATAAATGGGTGATTAGTTTGATACTTGAAGATGCGCACTGAGAAAGATGAGTCAAGTGCTAGATAGGGAATTTAATTTTTAATCTAATTTAATTATCCTTACATTTATATATATATATATATATATATATATATATATATATATATATATATATATAAAAGAAATATGTATTATATATCAAAAACAAGAAATAATAGATAAAGAACATAACAAGAAATAGCGTATTAAAAATATAAAAGCTGAACATGAAGAACAAAATTATAGAGAAAATAATAAATAAAAAAAAAACTACAAAAAGAAGAACCTAGCGAGTCAGAAAGCAATTTCGACATGGGAACGAATAAGTGTGGTTAAACTAGTTTAGCTAAACTGGCCAAACCTGGTCTTTATTGTTACGAAAATGCAGATGATTCACGCTTTTTAACGTTTTAATTAATATTTTTTCAAATAATCTTTATATATGTAATTCTGTGCGTGTGTATGTGACTGAACTCCTCCTAAACGGCTGGACCGATTTTGATGAAAGTTTTTGTCTGTTCCAGTGGACTCGAGAAAAGTTTAGATTTATACTTGGGTTTATAATTGTTTATTTAATTAACTTTTTATTTATAAATTGTTGATCTTGGAATGTTTTACATTGGATCTGGCATTCTGCACTATGATCGCAGTATCGAGAATATTCAAAAATCTTTTATTATAATTCAAGTTTGTCCCGTCAGTTGGTGCTGTGATTATTTAGGGAAAATATTTTGTCACTTTGTGCTATTATTTTGTTGATATAAATCGTGTGTTAATGAAATTATTACATTTAGATGTAATTAGTGTTTGAAATTTTATTCAATTTTACTCAAAACGGTCCAGATTGTTAAAGCTTATTAATAAAAATTTGGAATTTTAGAATTTAAGATGTTTGTACAGGACAACGTCAGTCGGGTCCTCTAGCATATATATAATATTTTGTCGTGCGAACTTATTCACAGCTATTATGTTACTTATTTTTTGCAATTTAGTATTAAGAATTTGAAAAACAATTTTTTTTAAAAAAAATATTTAAATATTTTTAAAAAAAAATCGATTATTTTCAAAAAAATAATTAAGGGCAAGACAGTTTTTCTTGGACATTACAGATAAATTTAACTAAAAATTTAACCACATATACTACAGCAATTTATATTTCCATGCCTAGCATAACTGGTTTATACATTTATATAAATATTTCATTAACGAACAAATGAGTGCTATAGTAAAAAGGAAGATAATGATTTGTGACCAAATATGGCAGCTTTGTAATCGTATGCAACATTTCTCACATCAAAGACTGTCAAGCATTTTAACTCTTCGGCCGTCACAAACCAATACCGTGAGTAATCTTTGAACTGCATATTGGTTTGCTCATGCCCAGTTTATTAAAGTCACTTCTTGATGTAAGACGTCAGTCATGCGATATATTCGGCATTTGGTACTGATAGAGAGATGCATTAATACATGCAATATGGAATGCATTTAAGATGGAACTCTAAAGGAAATTTAGTATTTTAAGTTTTAATCTTGCCTGATAAACGTCGTAATGTGATAAAGATACACATTTTTGATTTAAAATAACTGATATCTTTTGTATAAAAATCAGCTTTTGCATTAAAATTGTCAATTGAAAAATATTCAGACCGTTTTTTAGATATGTTCTACTTCACAGATGTATTTATCTGTATATGTATCAGCTGAGTGGTGTAGTTGGTTAGCTGCTTGTCTTGAACGCGCAGGTTAGAGGATTCCAACCCAGCCAATGTCGGTAAATTTTCTTGATGCAGAAAACTGACAGCGTCCATCTCGCTTGATAATGCGACATGTTACAGATCCTTGGAGTACCTAGCTTGGGTGCGCTGAGCTAAATGAAATTCCTAGTACATTTTTACAACATCAGAGCCCTTTGGGAAAGAAAGTGGAATTCACAAAATTACATTGCGGTTAGGGTTGGCAGTCCCGTGTTATATTTTCAATCCCGAGGTTGGTTCCCGGATTGATATTGGACTACTTATTAAAAATACTTACACATAAGCATAGATGAAATTGCATAATAAAACTGAAATGATATAATTAAATTTATTTTTTTAAAATTAAATTTATTGAAACAAATAAAAAAACTTAGTTCATCATAAAAACAAATAAAAGTAGTACATAATAAAATTTAAAAAAATATTTATTCATTTCTTGTGTTTTTGTAAATAAGCTTTTAAGAAACACATATCGTCCAGCGTTTCATTGATTAAAAGGCTGCTTATTTTTGTTAGAAATTGTCCAGACTAAGAAAATGTTAGTTCGAATTCTATACTAGTAGGTGTTGCTGACATTATTTTTTTTCTAATGGGGCTGCGCAATAGTATTTTAATCTGTGAAGACTTAGAACATTCCCTTGGAGCTGGCATCATTTTAAGCGCATCACCATATAGGCGATACCAATTACTGCAAGTAAATTCGACACCCAGTTGCCTCTCCAGAGAGAGGTAACTGAGCTCTGACGATGCAAAACTGTACTAGGATTTAATTTTTCCGAGAGCATCCAAGCCAAACAGACACTCGAGGGATCGTTTACATGTCATATAATGATACGAAATGGCTGCTGTCAATTTGCTGCTTAATGATCCTCCACCGACTTGGAGTGGGGTCAAACCCACAACCTTAGGTGCAGAAGGCCAGCGACAAGCCAACTACGCCACCCAGCCGGCTATCGTTATTAAATAGAAGTATGTTCTTTCCGGTAGTCACTATTTCTCCCTCCATTTTGAAAAAAGAGACATTTCATTTTGAATTTTTGATGACAGTGTCTCAAATGTAATAGAGGCTGTAGTAGCCCAGTAGTTAAGTGGGCAGCGATGCAGGTTAAATCGGTTGAGAGCTGAAATATCCTTCCATTAGTGTGGTAGTCAGGAGAGAGGAGTGCCAGCTCAGGTGTCGTCCATGTCACTTGATCATTGTTCAAAATTACGTGGTCCGTCGCCAATAGCCCTCCTGTAGCTGAACAGTGCGACGTAAATCTTCACTCACTCACTCAAATGTAATACACTGTTTTGGGGAATATACCTCTTTGATAATTTTATATAGTTCTTCTGCTACACTTAATGCGTTTTTTTTATATAAATTGATCCCAGTTCTTGAATCAGAATGAGAATTAATTTCAAGTTTTACCTTATTAAGATATCCGACTACGTTAAGAACGTCAATTTTGGCGAAAAATTCGATTTTTATTTTTAGCTAAATAATAAAATTCAAACGATTCGCTTTCTAAAACTGTTCTTGTTTTGTTTGTACGGTAATTAGAAAAAAAGTTACAGCATTTTTAAAACAAGTCATATTCATCAAAAACAACCGGAAGCTGCAGTTTCGAAACCGGAAGTCGTATTCTGTATTCGTATTTTGTGTATTTTTATGTAACTTTTTATCTGAAGTTGAATAATTTTACTAGCAGAATGATCGATCTTTTAGCCCCATTGTTTTAGTATTGAATTTTGTTTTGAAGAAAGTGGCAACGATCATTCTGATTTCATTTGAAAGTACTGTTTGTTTACGTGTTTGCTGTGGCTTTTCTCGAATCCTTTTGCTAAAATTCTTTCTATTTTTCTCACTTAATTTAACATTTAAAGTATTTTAATACTACGTAAAATAATCTCGTTATTATTTGATATGGGAAATCACAAGAATAAATCTCGTTCGCAAAAGCGAAAATGTATTGGGAATCGTTTCACAGAACGTACCAAGCCATTGGATGTACCAACAGTAAGTGAGCAGAAGTTGAAGACCACATCTGTCTCTTTTGAAAATATTCCATGTAAGGATGATAAAATGTCAGGGAATCGAATCTTTGATGTGGATATTCTACACAGTGTATTCAGTTGTT